>VXBW01001073.1:48386-76071 GCA_013400375.1 Thinocorus orbignyianus | reverse complement strand
TTTGGGGTGTTGTTTTTTTTTTAAAAAAAGAGCTTTGTATTTCCAAGTGAAGCATTTGTAGCCAAGGAGAAGCACTCATCAAAACCTGTGTGGAGCAATAGAGAAGAAAAAAAAACCAAAACCAACCAACCAAGAACATAGAACAAAGTTCTGTCTCACTAAGTATGGAAACCAGAGCAGCTATTACTGTTTTTTCTGTAAAAGAAAGGAAAAAGTTAATTTTTTTTTGCTAACTCTGAGCTACTTGCTCCTTAGGATCATTTTTAACCATTTCAGTCTCTCTGCTGTGAACGTCTGTGTTTGGCAAACTGAGCAATTTTCCTTTTCCTGGAATGAAGATCTCTTTTTGAAAGCTTTCTAATAAACACTTCTGAGCTGCATAAGCTGCAGTTTACTCAGCAAAAGCTGTGCTAAGACTGGAGGCTGCTAAGGAGTGCTCCTGATGCAAGGGATGGTGATTATATGATGTTTTTGGAAAGGGGATGTGGGGAGGAGTTGGGATTTTCTCTTGTTTGTTTATAGGAGAAGAGCAGAGTCTGAGCTTGGAAGGACGAGCAGAGCTCCTGGAAAATTTTTAAACTGAGCACAGACTGCTGGAGTGGAACAAAGTAAGTACCAGAGTGGATTTTCATCCTCTCAAGGAAGAAAAGCAGCAGTGGAAAGTCACCAGTGGGTGTTGTCCCAGCAAGAAGTGGAGGGAAGAAATCCAGTGATGCTGGATTGAAACCCTTAGGAATATCGTGGGGCTCCAGCAGCTTTTCTTACCACTCTGCTGTTTCTGAGGGAGGAGGAGCAGCACGTCTGTTGTTGCAGGAGGCCTGTGAAGAACTGGGGAATGCAGCCACCTGGATTAGGTGTTAAACCTGCTCAGGAACATGATCCAGGACAGAATTTCTGCTCTGATTTGAGAAACTGTTGTCACTCTGATAAAGGTTTGCTCTGCGTTACTCATCCCCCCCAGCTCTTTAAGTTGCTAAGATTTATTTCATGCAGAAGATTGGTGAAAGAGAGAAAATACCCCCTTTCCACAACAAAAGAGGTACAACAGCAAAGGAGCAACGTATTATTTATGGCAAAAGTCCATTTCCTGACTCATTTGATACAGGAATTATGAAGTTTCTCTGCTTGCAGTACTTGGATGGATTTGGGTACTTTAGTTTCTGTTGGAAAGTAGACACCTGAGTGCAGCAGGCTGGTGTTCTGGCTCAACTTGTGTTGAACTGCCATTAATTAACCATTATTTCAGTGCAAAAATAAAGTAAGGAATGTATATGGTTAAACAATACTTGGAAACAAGACACCCTAAAGAAAAATCAGCTGGAGAAAGAAGCTTTGCCTGTTAATAGAGGTGTGGAGGCCAACAAATTCCTGGTTACTGGTTGGGGGTTTTTATCCCATTTGAATTTAGACAGATATTTTTCATTTTGTTTTGTTTAATTGTCTGAGCATTCTCACTGGAGTAAGGGGACTCTGAGGATCTAAACAGCTTCCTAAAATCTGGTCCAAAATTCATTTGACAGCTTTATCCAGCGTGCATCACTGCTCGTGCCTGTGTAAAGCACAAAATAAGAGTGTGGTTATTTAGGATATGCCTGATGAACTCAGCAAAGTGGTACTGAGAAGTAAGATTTATAGTAGAAGTTACTGGAGGTTATCATCTGATTTTCCTTGAGTTAATTGGGCAATCAGATGCCTAATTTGAGCGTGCTGTTGCTGGGGTTGTTTACAAATTGGGTAATTCACATGCAGGAGTGGAAGGAGATGCTTGCCTGCAGGCAGTGGCTTGGGTTATATCTTTTGCACAGTTATGTTCCTAAGGCATTCAAAGGAAAAAAGAAAAGAAAAATAGACTGAAATCTGGTAAGACCCTGAAATATATCCACAGAACTGTGTGTATGTTGTTATGTATCGACAGAGAGGAGGATAAAGATTGTTTTCTTTATAGATATATATAAATATATATATTTATACTGGTGGCTCTAAATAACCACTGGTTTATCATCTCTCCTCTTAGTAAAACGTGGGTCATGGGTTTTCTTTGGATGGTGGGTGGTTTTATTTCAATTACCATAGTAAAATACCTCCTAGTATTTCATACTCATTTCATCTTCAGACACAGAGCTTGCTGGTGGTGTATTTGCTTTGGTAGAACTTAGGAAATTTGGGACTTTTCCAAAATGCTCCTGCCAATTTGCACCCTCCCCCCCCACTTTTACAAGCACTTCAAGACTAATTATAAGTTGTTCCATCATTAATTTGACTTGTTCAGCTGGCATTATTTGCCTACATAGTTGTTGTTCCCCTCCTTTTATATCTCCCCTATTTACTCTGGAGGATTTTTTGGGAAAATAATGTCTCAGATGATTGTGTATTGTTTCTATGATGTCATGGGATTATGAGCACCTTTCCTGAGGGCACTTTACAAATTACTGTAAAAGATTATTCTTTATAAATTTCTGCATGGAAGGATGGTTTGGCTGCCAGACCAGCTTGCCCTCTGGTACAGATTTGGTATGGATTTCACACAGGCACCAAAAAAATGGGATAGAAAGTTGGTTTTACAAAACAGAGGACAGGGATAGTTGATAAATCCTGCCAGGACAAGGTTAAATTACCGGTATTTTTACACAACCTTTAATCAGCCATTTATATTAAATATGTTTTGCATCTTATGGCTGGGGCATTTTGATTCAGGAGTGGGCACTCCTGGAGTTGCCATGTCTCAGCAGCACGATGGCACAGCCACCTGGACCTGCCTGGAGCATTCCCTGGTCACTTGGGGCTCTCACCTCGGATTACTTCACGTGGCACAAGCACTTCGGCGCCTGCCGGGATCGCCTTCACCCTCCTGAGGCACCCAGCACCAAAAGAAGTATCAGCTCTTGAGGGATCCAGCACCAAAAGAAGCTCTTGAGGGATCCAGCAGGAAAAGAAGTCTCAGCTCTTGAAGCTGTGCTGGAATCTGGAGCAGGATCTGGAATAACCTCCTCCCTCTTTCAGCCTCTCACTTCGGTGTTGCTTTGAGCTGCCTCGCTCTCCTCCTGATGGCTGATTCATGGCATGTTCCTGCATCAGCATCTCCAAAAGAGTCCAATTTGTGTGTTTTCCCAAGGATGCTTTGGTGTCGTCGTTGGTCCACATGCCATTTCCCATGGTTTGAGTGGCTCTGTGGGAGGTCTGGGGAAGTCAGAGAGATCGGCCTTGAATGCATCGGGCAGTCATTGTGTGCTACAGGGATTTGGAACTGGGTTCATTTATGTCAAGAGCCAGAACTTTCCCCTTGAGGTATAAAAATGGATTTTATTGGATCTAACTGCTTATTAGTATTGATTCTGGTAACAGAAATTGCCAACATCAGTATCAGAGTGGAGATTAACTGTATAGATCCCAAATAATTTTTCTTTGGGAGTTTTCTTGCTGTAACAAACCTATTTCCCACTTCCCCGCTCCCCAAAAGATGTGGAAAAGAAGATTATTTTAGAAACGAGGGATTTTAATGGCAGTTTTTAAAGTGTGGCTGTGCTCCAGCTGCTCCTGTATGAAGCTTTTGGATGTTACAAACTGGGATCATCTTAGTTACCTAAAGCTTCCTACCCAGAACAATGTGCCTGATTCTCTAGTGCCTTGCACGAACATAACGGGATGCACAAGATGCAAAGTGAGCAAAAACTCCTCCCTTCCAATTTGCAGGTTTACACTTATTTTTAACCAGTACCATTTGTCACCTACCAGGTATCCACTGTCACCTAATCCAGGCCTGCCAGCCCTCTGTGGATCGTCTATCAGCCCTCTGTGAGCAGAATGCTCTTCTGTTGAATTACTTTTCCCAAATCACTAGGCTGGTACAAACATTTGCTCTTTGATGATCTGCAGATTCCTTGCACCTGGTGGCTGTCACTGACATCAACTTCTTCATTCCTTCATTTGTTAGGGTAACAATTCTGTAGGCAACAAAACAGGAGGCAAAGCTTTAGCCAGAAGTTCTTGTAGAACCTGCATGGAAGAACATATTCCAACTCCATGTAATATCCCAGATGTCCTTGTCACTGACTTTTTTTCCCCATTCATTCTCATTCAGCCAGTTGATGTGGTTTTCTATTTCTTGCCATGGTCTGGGACCAGCTAGAGTGTGGGAATTCAGGACAGAGGCTGGAAGTATGGCAATGCAAAGCAACTCCTTTCTTCCCCTGCCTATAAACATGTTGAAAAGCCAACTGAGAAACAGGACATGGACCCAGAAGCTCGCTAGCCATGGGAAGAGACAGAAGAGGTGGACAATGAGGTTTGTTCCTTCTGGTGCAAACTTACCTGGTGGGCAAAGTTTTATTTCTCAGCAATATTTTGATAAGGAAGCTTCTGTAAAGTCTCATCTTGGTCTTATATTTATGCTTCATTCAATCTTTCTGTAAGGTCACAGCACTAGAGCTGAGACCTGCACAGAGGATGGAATTACATCTGCATTTGTCAGGGGTTTTCTGGTAGGTAACTGGGTTGGTGCAAAGCATCATGGCATAGATTTTATTCTGGTGTAAGTTCAGGAGAGTTTTCTGGCACTTTTAGCAAAATAGTAAGTTATGAGCAAGCAGAGGGTCTAAATACACTCTGTGTCTGCTTGTCTGCATCTGCGTGGAGCTTGAAAAGCTTCCAGGTTGCAAAAAGGCCACGTGCAGCTGTAGTTGGTGGTGCCCAGTACTTCACAGTGACTTCTGTCCAAATGCAAGGTTAAAGATGTGTACCTTCCACTGGCAGCTTTTGGAGTTTATTCCTCAATATGCAAAACACTCATCGTGTTCTTAGTGCTTCATCCAGAGCATTTTTAATACCAGTCCAGAAAGAGCCTGAAAAGAGAAATCAGTCTGTTTCTGATGGCACCAAGCAAAATAATAACAATAATAATAATAATAATAATCCAGTTTGCTCTTGTGCTTGCTCACAGTCACAGCAAGAACTCATTTGGGCAGTTAGAAGATGATGGACTGTAAGGGAACAGATAAATTTAGTAACAAGCCAGCGTTCTGCTTCTTTTTAACACCTCTTAACACCAAGAATTCTTTTCCCTCTGTGTTTGAATCTGAATGTGAAAGCTCTAAATAATTTCAGGAAAATTCTTTTAGCAGTAGAAATGCCATTCCAGCTTCCCTATGAGGTGGGTGTATACACAATATTATACCAACCAAGTAGGGCTTCAAGACTAAATTCAAATTCTTGATGGAATTCAATGCTAAAGATGGACTTGAACACTTCAAAATGTTTGAATGTTGGTGTTTACCATTTGCCAGAACTCTTAAAAATATCAGGTTTGCCTTTGGAGTCCTCGCCTTAGTATGTTACACCCTGTATATGGTGTGTAAGGATCAGATAAACTAAAGTTACTAAAAAATTGCCTTGGGAAGACAGAAGAAAACCCCAAAAGATAGTTAATACAACCTTCTTCAGGCAACATAACAGGGCTGCAAAGGCAGGGTGTAGGTTTGAATGGAAGATTTGGCTAAGAAATTTGATTATTACTTTCTCTTCTGGGCAAAATTTAAAGAACAGCATGTCATTAAAATTAGAACAAAGCACTGATTGGTGAATGGGGTCTAACAAGGCTGTAGCTTAGGAAGTTCAGAATAGGAAAAACCCTCACATTAGGTGATATGAAAATAAAGAAAATGAGCTTGAACCTAATTATAATATAAATCTACACATTTGTATAAATCTTTTCAGGATCTAATGTAAATATAAAGCCTTCTTGTTTATACAGTTGCATGGTCAAAGCAGACTTTATCCCTAATTTGATTATTTAATAACAAATCACTTCAGCAAGCAAAAAAAATGTTAGCATGATGTCCTGGAGGTGTTGAGGATCCCAGTTTCCAAAGTGCTAATTCTAGATGAGATGAAAAGAAAACATGCCACCACTTTTTTCTCTTTTTTCATTTTCTTTTTTTTTCTATCTGCAAAGGTATCCGCCTCAATAACTATTATTTGGAGGAAATATATATGCAAATTCTCAAGTTTTTCTTTATTTGTAAGCAAAGAAATTATTTTTGGTCCATAATAATTTTTCCTATTTACTTTTTACCTGTGTCCAGGGAATCCATTCTGCAAATTCCCAAATATTTCTACTGAAGAATCAGAATTTTCAATACTAGGATCTAGAAATGTAAACAGCACCTGGCATCACAATTTCTAGTATCAGTATTTACCTGTAGTAAATAATTCTTAGAGTGATGCCAACAAATCTTTCAGGAGAGGGGTGCACAAGATCTGTAAATTAGCAGGTTCTGACAATAAAAGGTATTCTAGATTCATCAAAGTGCCAAGAATGTGTTTAACTTCACTTGCAGAGTTTGTTGCTGAGACTGGCCATGCTTCTGAAGCTGGGCACACATTTTTATGCTCTTCTTTGAAATATGCACTTTGTAAGACAATCTCTTTTTCAGAATTACTTTTTTTTCATTATTTTTTGCACTGCATAGGGAAAATGAGAAAGAAGACAAGTTTTAACAGTGCTTTTCAGCATGTGAAATCACTTCTTAGGTTTGTAAAAGGTGTCCCATTGCAAAAATGCATGAAAACAGGTGACCTTATATAAATTTATATAGTTTTATCTGTGTTCCCTGTGTGCTCAGCACTCCTCCAAGCAACTAGGACGTAGGAGCTCTGAGTATGCAAGGGAATAAATAAGTTTACCTAAAAATTTTAGGAGCACTGTGCTTTGAAGCCACAAGTGATGTTGTCTGTGTAATTTTTAGTGTTAAAGAAAATCATAGTAGCTTTATTATGAGGTGCAATACTGACAAAGGGCTAAGTCATGACAAGTGGTGTGTTCCTCACATCACTGCAACGTGTGCACTCTTAAAACTGACTTTATAGCACTGGGATCTTGTTACCTCTCTGAAATGAGAATGTTGGTAGAATTTTATAACTGTTTTAGTATACGTCATGAAACAACATTTGGGATTTCCTAAGAACCAAAAGGAGGAGAGAGGAAATGGCAAATCACAGAGAATTAGTGGTTTGTTGCTCTACATGGCAGAAATAATCTAAAACACCTTCAGAAAGCTATACAAACTCTGGATTACTGGAAGAAAAAAATGTATTGCCCTTGGCTGCAGAGATAGTTCCATCTGAAATGACCCATGATATCATGAAAATGCCTACTTCAGTGTTTCTCTCTTGCATTTTATTACTGGGTTTTGTTTGTTGTTTGTACTCTGATTATGAAGGCATTCCTAAATTACCAGTACTTGGCTGGAAACAGTGTTCTTTTGAAAACATCTTTTTTAATGGAGAGATTTCTAGAAGTCCTATCCTAAGCAGATATTGGAGGAGTTAAGGGTCATGAAAAGGAACCTTACTGGACTTTCATAGAATCATAGAATGGTCAGAGTTGGAAGGGACCTTCAAGATCATCCAGTTCCAACCCCCCTGCCCTGGGCAGGAACACCTCTCCCTAGAGCAGGTTGCTCCAAGCCCCATCCAACCTGGCCTTCAACACTTCCAGGGATGGGGCATCAACAACTTCCCTGGGCAACTGTTCCAGTGCCTCACCACCCTCACACCAAAGAACTTCTTCCTAATATCTCATCTCAATCTCCCCTCTTCCAATTTAAAACCATTCCCCCTCGTCCTGTCAGTAGACTTCCTGACCAAGAGTCCCTCTCCAGCTCTCCTGGAGCTCCCTTCAGATCCTGGAAGGCTGCTCTCAGGTCTCCCCGGAGCCTTCTCTTCTCAAGGCTGAACAGTCCCAGCTCTCTCAGCCTGTCCTCACAGCAGAGCTGCTCCAGCCCTGAGCCCAGGGGCTTCCTGGGACCAGTGTGATGTTATTCAGGGTAATCTCAGGCCAGGTTTAGCGGGGTGAGGAGATGTGGTCCCTGTATGAGATCTCTGGGCCACGGAAAACCAGAGGATGCTTCTTATCCAGACATGGTAGCAAAGAGGGAAGATCTTCAGCTGCTTTGCTGGTGCAGTTTTTCAGCTTCTTTTTATTACAGCATCAGTGTAAGAGCGATGGGGATGCCAGGGGAAACTGTCCTCACACTAAGGTAACTGGAGGAAGGTAACTGCCACCATCAGTTATCTTTTTCCATCAAAAAGAGGGTGAATGAAGCAGCTGTAGGAAAGCAAAAGCCCAGTTGCCCAGTTCTTATGGATATGGGATTTCTAATGCACTCTGCTTGCCTAAGACTGCAGTACCTACATCCGTGCATCACTTTGTCTTGCTTCAGGCACAAAAGGGAAATCTCTGCCCACATACATTGTTCTTTGTTTCCTATCGAATATTATCCTGGAGAATATAAAGTAAATTTAAGTTCTTTTTGAAAACTTGTTTTCTAAGTTGTTATTTTTAGAACCAGGCATTTCCTCTTTCACTCAGTGCAAAATTACTGAGCTCTAAGTTGCTCTGCACTGCACTTTATGTATTTTTTCACTCATTGGACCATGTATTTTTGATATACAAAACAGTAAAAGTTTTGTTAAACTAGTTTTAACTAGAAATTAACCGTGAAACTAAGATGTTTATATAAAAATGCAAGTTTCATAAAATACAGCAAAAAGAACCTCTTTAGGTCAGAGACATTTTTAGTGACACATTGAGAAATATTATAGCTTCTGAAATTATTTACCATTTGGTAAGTTCAATGCATTAATGGTTTAAGATGGAATATTAATAAGCAGGAGATAAAGTTCAGGACATTGGGCTTGTAATATGCAAAACCTGCATTAGTTTAATTGATACAGTTCTTTAAAAATCAGCATAGTCTAGTTCAGAGAAGTATAAAACTACTTAATAAGCTGGGTTAAGATGGAAAGAGCTCACAGAAAAGTTGAACTTCACTACCAAAGAGAGAAGTTATTCAGTGCTCTAGTGCAATGCTGTATAGGCTGAGAAGCCCCTTGCCTTCTGGAGGGGCTGAACTCAGAGAAGTGCAAGATGCCACCAAAAGCTGGGCATGAGTTCATATTGTCCTGCTTCAAACAGCAGCTGTCCAAATTCTTACTCTTCCAGGCCACTTCAGGTTGACAGTGGTATGTCCATTTGGTTTTTCCTGCCTTATCCCTTCTAATTTTGGGAACTAGTGTCCTAAAGACAATCTTCTTGTTCCGAAATGAACTAATGAAATACTTGTCTCAAACTTACAGCCCTAATTCTACGGGATGTGGTTTAGCTTAAGAATTTCTACACGCTGATTTCAACACTTTAAAGGTGAAGAACATCTACTCTACCCCAGCACAGAGTTACTTCTAATTACTTCTAATCTTGTGGAGTATATTGAAAAGTAAAGACCTTTTTTACTTTGTCCACACTCTTATTGCAAATCACAGGTAGAAAAGTGGAAGTCTGCAGTGACTGGAAGGCAAAGCACACAGCAGTAAAGGGGGAGAGGGAGAGACAGCGATGGTCTCAGTTCCTTCCCTGGCTGAGTCCTTCCTGGGCTCCTCTCTGCTACCTCCCAGAGTTCCCAGTTCCTTTTAAGAGACTTTTCAGACATTCTGCTTTTTCATTCCTACATCCATAGGTAAAAGTAAAAGCTACCTGCTGCTCCAATAGCACTACAATCTCACCTTGACTTCCAAATGTGTCTTCTTGCCATTTCTTCAGTTTTACAGACGAGAGATGTACTGGATCCGGGTGTTTATGCACACTGGGAAGCTGTGGTGTCCTTTCAGGGACCAAGAGGAGTCCCTGGAGTGTGGCCAGTGTCACACAAGCTACATGCTTCGTGCTGGTGAGCACCATGGTACCTGTGCTGAAGAAAGAGCAGAGATTAACGTAACCTATGCATCCTGCCACGGAGATGAGAACTGCACGGTGCTGCTCAGGCCTTGCAATTGGGAAAACTAAGTTTAAAACCTTTGCAGTTAGCACAGGGTGTCTCTGAAAACTCAATCTGTGTCTGGCTGAGCAGCTACAGCAGTACCAGGGCTGTCCCAAATAACAGTTCTGTGCCCTGGCCAGTTTCCCCTTCCATGCATGGTTGAAGGAAAGCACAGAGAGAAGGCTTCAGCGTGTAGCCAGCACTGGTCTGCAGTCTGGTGTGGTTCTGCCCTCTGGGCACAATCTGTGGGCCAGCACAGTAGATTTCGATCAGGTAGTGCTTTTTCTTTTCTTGTTCCTAAGATAAAAATTCCACTGAACAGCAAAATGCCACCATGCAGACCTCTGTTACTGTCTCCCTGTCGTGCTGCAGCTGGGGAGAACTCCAGGATTCAGAGTTGACTGTAACTCACCAAAAAGCCTGTGCTGTCTGTTGCCACTGAAAATGTTTTAGTGTTATAGCAAAAACATACAGACTTGGGCTTTTCAAAATTCCTTGAACAATTTTGCTGTTACTCTGTATGAAAAAAAAAAAATACTAAAAGCTTTGTGTCTGCATCTGAGTTGATTCTGCCTGCTGAACCAATAGACTTCAGATCTGTAGGGAGTCGTTCTCCAAACAAGTCATGATGCTCCAAATCTTTCAGATCTTATTCTTAAATTAAAAGTATTTGCAAAATGAGAGATGAGTATATTGATGCATAAAAGCATATGAAAATAATTGAGTTAAAATACTAAGAACTATGTGCTTGCACTCGAAACTTGAAAGAAATACTACTGAGTTACTGCTTTTCCAAGCACTAGCTCCTGAGTTTGTTAATGCACTAAACCAGCTTTGGATGGAGTAACTGTTTCTAAAACCCAAGAAGGAATATTTTTGTCTAAAGTTACTCAAATAATTCAGGTAATGAATAGCTTGTTTCTGGTTTTTAGACACAGAAAATCTCATCCTCTTGCACTTTTGATATTCATTGTATGGAAAAAACATTTTCTCCTTCTTCATTTCCCAGTGAATGATGAATTCACCCAGCTACAGGCAACGCTTCTGCACTGAGCTTAACAAGATAAATTTACTCTCCTCCTTGTGAATCAGGATTATCTGATTATTATATTTTTTCCAGTTTCAAAGATACTTCTGTGCAATTTTCATAGATATGATTGAATAAACATCACAAGGAAGAATCTAACTCATCTAACAAGTACATCATCCCTTTTTTCCCCTAAGTCAAAATTAAGAACATGAAGGTGAAGTGAACAAAGTCAATTCATAGCTGAGTTAAATATTTATACAACATCTTCATTAGTGAAAAGGTGTGATCTTTGTTAAAATCCCATTTTTACTTTAACAAGTAACTTTAGTAAGTATCATGAGAAAGCAGTTTTTCTTCAGAAGAAGCACAAATGGAAAACAAGATTAAAATAGACCATTTAAAGGAAGGTTTTCTTCTTGTCCTTAAGCCCATCCTACCTGGTGCACTGCTGTTGTATGGAATGCTCAGGACAATCGCCATTTCCTGTGGGAGACAGCTAGGTTCCAAAGTGTTACCTGAAGTAAAAGCAAAAGTGAGCAAACTCAGAGAATTTTCCAAGTACTAGCTCAGCTATTGCCAACAAATCACTACTCGCAACTGAAGCAGAATTTCAGCCTTTTAAGAGAATCGAGTTTAATCTAGGTCTACACTAGAGTTCAGAACAGTTTTCTGTTGGTCTTACAGGGCTTATACTTGTTAATAAACTGCAGAGAGTGGTTGAATTGGAACATCTTGAAATCCAAAAATCTTACTACAGAAACAACAGTCTTTGAACTGAAAACTATTTAAAATTCTCTCCAAAAAGCAAGAAGAAAAAGATGCACGTTCTTTATTTAGGAAATGCCATTAACTCCCGAGCTGTGTGTCTCACTGCTGTCCTGCAACTTTGTGAGGCTGCATTTTTGTTGAAAGGAGAAGGTGATTAAACTACACAGCAAAGAGCCTTCCTGTGATCTTTGTCAATGAATGTAAACCTGTGAACTATGCATTCTCATATAGCTGCATGCTGTATCTTGAATCAATTCAGCTTTTCCCCTTAGGTTAGCAACCCCCAAACTTGAGGAGGTGAAAGCATTCCCATCTCCTTTGGCATGTGTTTGTCTTCTGTCTTGTTTCTGCTCTCCAAAAACCTGAGATGCAGGACCCCAGGAGCCAAGTGGCTGGCAGCCCACAGCCAAGGCACACTCTGGGGGACCAGTTTGGACTCCCAGACCCAGCATGACCAAGCAGAGGGATGTGGTACCTGTGCTTGCTCAGGCAGCAGAGCAAGACAAGCAGCTGCTCCCTCACACGGAGTCAGTTTGCAGGAACTCTTGATGCCAAGGAGGAGGCCAGTGCAAATTGGGCTTGCAGCCACAATCATCTTCCCCTGTGAGAGCCTTTTCAGCCACCCTACCAGCCCTGTTTCATTCTTACCCCTACTCCTCCATGGTGTTCTGCAGCTGTCAGGAGTGCTCCTTGGTGGTTGGGGTCTCAGAGCTGAGACCCTCTGCCCCAGATTGAAGGGTTGCTCAAAACACTCGACGCTCCATCCTCATCCTTGGCTGGACTTCAGGGCCGGGGTGTCTGAGAGGCAAAGGATCAGATCTTGAGTTTAGTGGAGAGTCTGTTGGAAGGGAATAAAGAGGATGAAAAGTGGATGATTTGTCCTTGTAGCTGGTGTAATTAAATGAAGGAGCAAAGTTGCATGAAACATTCTTACTCAAATTTCGGGTTGTTGCTGTAATATCCATCAGCCCAGTCTGCTCAGTGAATGAAGCACATTTCTTACAGTTTATCCTTCAGGAAAAAATAAAATAAAATTAGAAAGTATTAAGGATACACTTGCTTTAGAGTAAGTAAGCTGGGCTCAACAACAAGGAAAGATTTTGTTCATATGAAAAGTATTTAAGTATGCAGACGGCAGTATTCTTACCTAGCCAGAGGTGTGCACTCATTTAGGTTATATTTAATTGAAAAATAGTTTTAAAATATGTATTTGCATTTGATGGCTAAGGCCAGGGCCTTTGATTTTATATTCTTTACAAGAATTAGTGTGGAAATTCTGTTCTCCCATTTACTGAGCTCCCTGCCTGGGCTAGTTGTCCATTTGCTTACAGAGTATTTCTACTACAGAGATTTTTGCGTTGGTGTTTTATTAGTTTTTTTTTAAAACACTGTCCTTTTTTAAAAGATATGATGCTTTTGCATGTTGCTCACTAGGAAAACAGTTTGCTTACCAGGGACCCTACAACATCACCTAGAGAACCCAATGACTTCAAAAAAAATGCTTGAGGGCAGGTCTCCAGCAGTTAATCAGATGCTGTACCTCCTGGGTGTATCAGCAGAGGACCTGCCCCAGGAGGTATGTGAAGAAGTAGCTGTAGGGATGCTCTTGGCGTGGTAGGAGATGCTCCTGACTTGGTAGGAGATGCTCTCCTCTCCGGAGGAGGCAGATTTCTGGTCCCAAGATGTGGCCTGAAACAGCAGCAGACAGACCCCACTGCATCTCTCTGCAATCTGCAGCTGTCCCAGCACAGCTCCAGCTGCAGTCCCAGAAATCCAAGCTCTGAACTGCAACCCTCAGTCCTCTCCTGTCACTCACTATCACAAAGTTAACTTTTTAAAATGAGAAGGAGCTTCCGACTCTGGCAGTAATGGAAATGCTGAATACTTTATATATATATATATACATACACACACACACACACGTATATACCTGCAAAGTATTTAAAAAAAAAAGTGTTTTGTCTTTTTTTTTATACAACTTTTAGCCAAATAGAAGTATTCTGATGATGACTTCTGTGGATACCTGTCCACCTGTAAATAAACTCATGTAATCAGGTACGTGAAGCCTGAGGGAAAAATATAACAAAGACTGTTCACAGGCCACGCGCTTCGCTGGCTGCTGACTCCTTTGTACATAAGAGGGGGCTGTTCAAACCTTGGGTGGGCTTTTTGTTATTTAATTGTTGTTCCTCTAAAGAAAGAAGAAAAAACAACTTTGTTTTCTTTTTTTCTGAGTTAATACAAAGATTTTCTAACTAACTTTTTACTGCATAAATGAATAAATACCTGGTGCTATGTGGATCTGAGTCCAACTGGCCATAGCAGCCACAGCGGTGAGAATGCACTTTTAATGGATTTTCTCAGAAGGGACTTTCAAAGGGCCATCAGATGTTTACATTCCCTTGTTGCCCCAAATAGTTTTGAATATTGAAATAACTTCCAAAAAAACTAAAGTCATGATCCATTACTGATGCAGCAAATCCTTACATGTAGGTATCTCCAACAGGTTTGTACAAACCCCGTTTTAGAGGTAGTTGAAATACTGGGCTTTCATACTTTGTACTGCTTTGATGTGACAATAAATATGCTGTTGCTATCTAGTCTGACTGTAACTTCTGTTTATGGTTATGTCATGAATTGCACTGGCCTGAATTCAGCCAAATACTGACTGTTCAGCTGAAATATTCCGACTGTTACGATGTCCACAGAACGTTAATTAAATGCACTTGTATCTGACTGCCAGAGAGTATGTCAAATTCTTCATGTAATAAAACCCTTGTGTATAACTTTTGCTGCGTGTTTATGAGAAACTTTAGTTCTTTTACAGCCATGAATGTCAGCTCATCAAGCAGCATGAGTCAAGGATAGCCTTTACATTGACTTCATTACAAACTGTCACCATAACATAGAATCCTAGAATGGTCAGAGTTGGAAGGGACCTTAAAGATCATCAAGTTCCATCCCCCCTGCCCTGGGCAGGGACACCTCTCACTACAGCAGGTTGCTCCAAGCCCCATCCAGCCTGGCCTTGAACACTTCCAGGGATAGGGCATCAACAGCTTCTCGGGGCATGAGGTAAGACAACAATGTGCTCCTCAAGCTTTAGTTTTGGCCCTGTGAATATTAAGTGCAGCATTTAATTAGTGACTGTATGCACTCCTGCTATAAAACTGGGTCTTCCTGATTCATTAAGCTCATTCATCACTTCTCCTGTCCTGCTCTTACCTGGTGGTGGAGCAGTAGCCTCCCTGTGCCCAACAACAACCAGTCCTGCTAGGCAAAGCTTCCTTTGGATGTGCCTTTCTCATGGTGAAGCTGATGAAGCTACTGCTTTAAAGTTGCCTGTTGAAGAGACATTCCTGAAACAGGGAGAAGTTTGTTTAAGGAAAAAAGAAAACAGGAAAACTATTAACTGGTACCATTTCTTTCCCAGTTCTCAACTCCCATTTTAGCATTTGTATTTAGGTTTTCCATTCCTACCCCCTGCTGCAAAGCCAACTCCAGTATAATTAGCAAGGCTATTAAATTTAATGAGTGATTTAATCACTATTCTGTTTGTATTTTCCTCCCCTCGAGCAACACCTCCTCACCACACACACATACTTGGTTGTCCATCTCCAGTAAAGATCTCTAACCACATTTGTTCTCCAAGCCAAAACTACTGGGCAAGGAGACACTTCCCTGCTGCCCAACAATGGTTATTGTCACTGACAGTCAGGCTTGTCCAAAGGGTCCGTGTAATTCCATGGATAGTAGGCACTGCTGGAATGAAGGATGCTCCTTGGAGCTACTACTGGAGGGGTCTGTTGACTCCTGCCAGGCAGGTACCCAAAGCTGCCTGACTTGTATCATGACAGTAGGCAATCCTATGGCTGATTCCTCTAGGCATGGAAAGGAAGGGATTTGAAATAATTAATTAGCCAGGAAGCGTTTTAGTGGTATTTCAGATTAAATTCCACTAATTAAATGCCACTTTAGGAGATAATAATCTCTGCTGTTTCTGAAGACAAGCACACAGACCGTTACAGTTCTCTTATGCAAACATGTCTTGTGTACATTAAAGGCAGAGATGTCATTTTAGCCCAATATTCCACACCTGCACTCACTCATCTCCCCTCCCACACAGGATTTGTTTCTTTTTGAGAGAGCTCTAAATATGGACTTAGGTGCATTTGGTTTAGAAATATTTCACACCCTCAGGTACTTCCTTTAGAAAACTTTGAGACATAATGATTTCTTCTCTATCTGCAGCAATAGCTTCCTTTAACCTTGTTTTGTTTAGATAAAATAATTCACTAAGTTACAATTTGGGCTTCAAATGCTCTTGACTGCAAGAAAGCAATTCTGAAGAGAGCCTACAAGAAAGCTGGAGAGGGAATTTTTACAGTGGCATGTAGTTACAGGACGAGGGGTAATGGCTTTAAATTGGAAGAGGAGAGATTTAGATGGGATATTAGGAAGTTCTTTGCTGTGAGGGTGGTGAGGCACTGGGACAGGTTGCCCAGAGAAGCTGTGGCTGCCCCATCCCTGGAGGTGTCCAAGGCCAGGCTGGATGGGGCTTGGAGCAACCTGGTGTGGTGGGAGGTGTCCCTGCCCATGGTAGGGAGGGGGGACCTCGATGATCTCTGAGGTCCCTTCTAACTCAACCTGTTCTATGAGTCTATGATTTTGTGCTTCAAATGTTGAGATCATCTATTTTTTAACGCCAGTTTTCCAAATGTGGGGTTACAAAATTATTGTCTTATAATCTCACTTCTGTGAGGTCCCAGTGGGAACCTGCTGCACCAAAGGCAACTTTTTAGCTCTGAAATAAGAGACCACTAAGATTATTTTGGTGCCCCTTAATTGAACAGATTATTTTCTAGATTATTTCCTTAAACGGCATGCCAACTTTTTTCCTCTCTCTCTCTCCTACCCACTCTTTTTTTATGATGCCAAGAAAAATATTTAGCTTGTAAAAAGTGCCATGCTGGTTTGAAAACTAAGGTACATTTCTCTTTTTGGCTAACAAAATAAAAAGCAAACATTATACTAAGATTTATGTTTTAATTTTAGCTTTGGAGAGGAGAGAGAGAACGAATTTGCACCTTTCTGAATTACATTTTCCTGCTTATCCCCAGATGATACCACCACAAATAGATGCAGCTTTTTTTTCCCTTTACAATTCTGGGGGAAGAGTTTTCAAACACATTTGTTTCAATGCAAGGCAAATGAGAAGCAAATTTCACATTAATTTTTATCTCAGCTTCGCCTTGTAGTGACTATTGTGCAGCATCTTGCTGTGAAACAGGACTTTGCTGATTTTTTGGGTTGCTTTGTAAAAACAAAACAAAACTTGGAGACAGGGAGACAAGGAGGAACCACCCCCAAGGACTGGGTTAAAGGACCAAGCTTGTGTTTAACCAGCCTCAAGGCACAGCCACAAGTGCCTCAGTCTCTCTGCGGGTCACTGGGCCACAAAACTTTAACTTATATTTTTTCAGTAACGTTAACTTTTGGCTAGAAACAGACTTAGCCTTTAACTGGCAGCTTTACAGGCTTTTTAGCTTTTCTTCATAATACTATAAGCATTTTTAACATATATAATATATGTAAGATGTGTATAATAATACATATACATGCGTTTATAGGGGGAGAGAGAGAGGGAGTCTCTGAGTGTATATTTAGAGACCCTTTTCACAAAATCACTTTTCAAAATGAGAATATGTAGAAAAAGGGGGAAATAACTAGAAAACAATCCCTTTTAGGAGAGATGAGATTAAAAACATGTACAAGCTACAACTGTATTACATAAAACTGTTACTGAAAGGAAATCTGTGCTCACCAGTTTTATAGAAGAGGGGGAACTGCACACTCTCCGCATCTCAAAAAGACCATCTGCTGGAAGTGCAACCTTATCCAGTGCTGACCTCTTCTGGGATGCAATGAATATGCAATCCCCAAAACTGGCAAGAGTGAATTCCACGGCAATCCTAGAGAGATACTGGCAGACTGGTTCTCCAAATCTGGTTCCAAATCCGGGCTGGGAACTAAGAACACAACCCAGAGGGCACACACACACAAAGTTTAAATTTTCCTTTTTAACTCTTGAGCACACAAAATCCTACATCTTACACCACACTGCACATGGGAAACCTATCAGATAAAACCAGTCCTCAGATTTGAGATGGATTTATCAAAATTCTTCACAAAGCTTTAGCTGGGAAGCACTAGAGTAACAGAAATCTCATCCCTGCTCCTTAGCAGATCAGAGCTGTATTTGTATCATTTTATCACCAATACTGGAATAATCTCATTGTGTTCAAGGTGTGGAGCATCCCTCCCTCATTATTTGTCCTTCAGTGCATTTGATGAATTAAACTGTGGAAGTCCAAGTCTCCTGCCTTGCTTCTGACATCTTTCTTGTTGCCCCATTTCCCACCAGCCTGATACAACTCAACAACCACCACAGTGAGGTATATAAGCTCTACATCTCCATTATTCACTCCTCCAAGTGCCTGTCCACACCACTGAAATCAACTCACCTGTTCTGTTTAGTTTCCAGAGCACCAGAAAACAAGTCAGTAAGTGGAAAATTAAGGATTTTTAACAACGTCCCTCAACTGTGAGCCCACTGAAGGTCACAGGAAGCAGGCCCTACTGGCTCTGCCAGGAGTGAACCATCAAAGCCTGAGGTCTGTTACAAGACAGATGGATATAACCACATTCTCATCCCACTCTGAAGCCCAGCTGCTCTCTTTCATGTTTCTACACCTGTATCTGCATCTCTAAACCAGCTTCCTCCTCCCTGGGCTACACCTCTCCCACTCTCCAGTGGACACAAGGCATCCCCTACCCCCAAAGCAGCAAGGCTCTTGCTAACTGCCTGTACACACACTCAGGAAAAAGGGTGCTCTGAGTCCTATCTAAAAAGAAATTAATTAACAATTAGTTCCTGCAGCTGTGCTCTTTTAGCATCATCAGAAAAAGTGCTATGTACAAATCAGGCCTTGCCAGTGCACCTCAAGGATGCCTCTGTCCTCCCACACAGCTGGAGCTGCTGCTCAAACCCAAACATCAGAGTCCTTCCAGCTAAAGCTCCTGTGTTTTGAAGCTGGCAGAGAGCAAGCCACCTGCAGAAATCACTGTGATGTTTTTAATTCCTTTTCAGGCCATCAACGCAGCTTTTAACCATCTTGGAGCAGAAACTGGCTCTTTATTTTTGCTCCTTTTTATTTCTCCCCTCTTTTCTGTTCCTTGTAGGTTCCTTGCCCTGGTGTGTATTTATTTCCCATCACGCCTGAGGGATGGTGTTTGTAAAGCAGTGACTCACAGAACCAAGTTTAGCCCGAGCTTTCAGCTAGAACTGACCAGGTTTTCTCACGTGCTGTCATGCAGAGGTTTCTGTTAGAAGACTCAAATTATATCCTCTTTAGAAAGGGCTGGTTCCTTCCTTCTGGTCACAGACCTCCTGGCCTGTGAAACCAAACAGGATACAGAATAAGGGAAGGCAGGAGGAAGGAAAATGGTTTTTACTTCCGCAGCTTTGGTAAAATTCTGAAATTTCCAAAAATATACAGAAAAAATCCCACTCTCAGGCTGCTTCTTTCTTAGGTTTTCTTCCCTTTAAATGTTTACATTTTCTCCCAGAGTGGTTGTCAGGAGTTGTGGCATTTCAGGCTGAACTCATGCCGTGTGGCTTGCTGTGTGAGGTGATATTTCCGATGTCATCCCTCTGCTGGCTCTCTCGCTTCCCAAAGTCAGCAGCAAAATTAAAAGTCCAGTCATTCACTGAAGATGGTTCATATTTAGGATTGACACTTGACAGAGATGTATCCTGTGCTGCACTGCTACAAGACTCATGGAGGGAGGCAGACCTCAGGTAGTGTCAGGGCAGGACAAAGGAAAGCAAGATTAAAGTGGAAGGGAAATGAAGTTAANCTCTCAGGCTGCTTCTTTCTTAGGTTTTCTTCCCTTTAAATGTTTACATTTTCTCCCAGAGTGGTTGTCAGGAGTTGTGGCATTTCAGGCTGAACTCATGCCATGTGGCTTGCTGTGTGAGGTGATATTTCCGATGTCATCCCTCTGCTGGCTCTCTCGCTTCCCAAAGTCAGCAGCAAAATTAAAAGTCCAGTCATTCACTGAAGATGGTTCATATTTAGGATTGACACTTGACAGAGATGTATCCTGTGCTGCACTGCTACAAGACTCATGGAGGGAGGCAGACCTCAGGTAGTGTTAGGGCAGGATGGCTATCAAAAGAAAACAAGATTAAAGTAGAAGGGAAATGAAGTTAGTGGGTGACAAAATAATTCTCCGATAGAGAGAAAAGTCAGAAGGATCAAAGGATCTCTTTTTTATACAGTTTATCCTCAGCTCAATTCCTTGCAGCTTCCTTTCTCTGCTGTCTATTATTATCACCTCTATTATAAAACTTTCTAGTTGCTTGCAATTATCCCCCTTTAATCTCCTGCTAGGCTCTTTCCCTTTGATGCAGTGCAGTGTGTGCCTTCGTGCCATAGGGCTGATGGTGGGACTGCTGCATATACATGCAAAAAACACATTTTTTTCAACCTAATTTCCCCCTTGTGTCTCCAGTCAAAGTCTAGGCAAAGTTGTGTGTCCTTCACAAAATCCTTTCTGATCACCTCAGTTAGTCTGGATTCAGCTCCCAAAAGGAATGTTAAAAATGGAAAGCTTCCTGAAACATCTTTGTTTTCTTCTTGTGTGTAAGTCACAGTTATAATCTCTTACAGGAGCTACAGAGAGGGACATCTAATTATGCCCTTCGTTGCAAGGCTAAGCTGAATTTAATGAGAGCAAACAAAGGCAGATTCCAGATTCTTTCCCCTCAAATTATTAAAAAAATATCCAACCCACCCTCTCCTGCTGCTCCCTCCTTCCTACCAGCCCATCCTGGGATCACAGCTTGCCCTGTCCCTCGTCTCTGCAAACTGGGCTGAGATATACTGAAGAATGCTGGGACCCAAGGGCCAGGAGAAGTTCCCTGAGATGACAGGGAACAGAGCAGAAACAGTCAGAAGTCATCAGGCAAGACCAGATGGAGTCCCATTCTCTGTTTTCTTACTGGTTTTAGATTTGGGGTTAATTCTTGGGGTTTTTTTTCAGTTGTCCTCCAGCATTTTGAGGGTATGAAACATTCTGATGCTGGCTGGAAGTCCCATCTTCATTCTTCTTCTTCAAAGGGAACATTGAAGGAACAGTGTATAGATGGTCTGAAATAGCCAACTGTATTTCTTACTGCTATAGGAAGTGTCAAATATACCACAGGCCATACAGTAGTTAAGCAGTTTGTGGTATGAATATTGTTTATCACACCTTTTCATTTGAAAAGGAACATGTTGGAAATGTTCTTCCTTACCTCCTTCTCCCAGGCTGAATGAATTCCTGTTGAACAGCTACAGCCAGCACCCTGAGAGCTCTGGGGAAAAGAGCCACTGAAAGGAGCTTTAGAAAGGAGAGAGGAGAGCACCAAACCTGTAACACCCACCTGGGCCTACACAAATCTTCCACGAATCAGCACATCTTCCAGAAAAAGCAAGCTTTTGTTCTTCTTGGCTATAAAGAGACTCTGCTCCTCACCTCCTCCAGAGTATCAGTTCCCCCTCCAGATCCATTCCCCACCATTCCTTGACTTCCACATCCACAGTTGCAGCCTTATGTTATCACCAACACCATCCTGTCTTCACTACCACCTTCCTGGTGAAGATGACAGCTCTTTGAGATTTCAAAGGAGCACTAAATGATTTAATTTCATTTTCCTTCACGTGAGTTTTGTGCTAATAACTACTGAAGAAAGGGTCTGCAGAGGTGGGAATGACAAAATGCAGTTGGATTTTTTGCTTTAAGCTCTTGCACGTGCAGCATTGTCCCTCTGGAATTCAATGGGACCGTGGTTGTTTCTTATGTTGCTCAGCATTCAAATAAATCTGTTAGTAATTAAACAAGATGCAGCACCTCATTTTCGAGTATTCTTAGATCACAACACGACCTTGAACATCCTCCCACTGCCGCCTTCACAGGCAGCACTCCAGAAACACAAGGGACTGGCAGATGTTGTTGAGAGAGAGAGACCTCAAGATCTTGCCACCTCACACTGCTCCCATACCCTACTCTCCTCAGCACACTGGTATGTTTCTGATGATGCAGCACAGCTTTCTTTTTCTCTTTTTAAAATCTCAGGCAGTGGTGAGCTTATTGGTGCTCCCTGTGCTCTGCACCGCTGATTAATTACATTCCACTCTCAGAAATGCACTTCACTTGGCATATTGTTGGAGGTTTCTAACATCAAGAGCAAGAAGCTGAATCTTGAACTGAAAAGCCCTGTGCTAAAACACCTTTTGCAGCTGTGAGTATCAACACCTACTCATCCTGTTGCCTTTTCCAACCTCCTCTTTAGCAAGGTGCATTAGTCAGGCTCCTGAAATAAGCACCTTCAGGGCTTATTTTCCATCCTTGTGGTCCTCCTTTGAACTCCAGCCAGGCTGCGCCTTCCCAAAACATTAACAACTGTGGTAATAAATGTATCTGATAAAGAGTTCACAGAACATTAACATCAGCAAGCCAACAAAGGGCTGAAAGTTTGGGAGAGCACTGCATGCAAGGGGATATGTAACAGACCGTGGAGGCCCTTTAAGACCTCCCAAAGGGCAGCTGCCCTCCTGGGGAGCCTGGCTGGGCACAGCTGACTCACAGGGCTGGATGCCTTCCTCAGAGACTTCAAAAGCTTCCAGTTTGGGAAGGGCCTGGTTTGTTTGTCTTGTTTATTCAACTCACCATCCCCGGAGGTATTTAAAAGATGCATGTGTGGTGCTTATCACTGCGGTTTGGCGGTGTAAGTTAACAGTTAGACTCCATGAGCTTAAAGGTCTTTTCCTACCTAAATGATTCTTGGATTCTTCTTATCAACTTGAAGAAAATGAAGTAGTGGTCTCCGTTTATTTTTGCTGGGTTCTGATTTCCTAGGCTTTAGGAGAGAAGTGATACTATGTATGCATCCCAACTAAAATCATAGTAGTACCAGTGATCTTAGTAGGCTGGTAAGAAGTATGACACATGGTCAGGCTGGTAGTTCACACCATGAACAAGGAGCAGTGGATGAGTTGCAGGGCTGGAGCTAGAATATGCACAGCACTAATGAGAGCTGTATCCAGATGTCATCTGCAGTGATGTGTCTGACATCAGCGTAAATAACCTTCCTCTTCAGAGCGATGCAGAAGCAGTGGCAGCTCATTTCGGAAGCGCTGCGGATGCCTTTGGGTCAAGCCAGGGTGCCCCTGCTGTAAGATAAAGAGTAGGATCAACAAGCATTTCAAAAGAGGATTGTCCTCCTCCATACTGAGAAGGAAAACCTAGAATCTTTGAAAGCCAGATTTACACAAGCACAACGGCTGGAGTCATTCCAGGACACCAGCTACGGCCACTCCAAGGGAGCTGGAAGCACACACTGGTATCACTTTTGGGGAAAAAATGATTTCCCAAAGTCACTTGGCTCTTCTCTTTCTGCCTTCGTGCTAAGTCTGTACTTCTAATCACTGCATTCAAGCACACTGATACCACTGAAAATTGAATATTTGCATCCCAGGGGGACCTTTGGAAATTTCAATTTCATCAAACAAAGGAGTATATTAATTTAGCACATTACCTGCACAAGGCTGGATTAGCACATCCTGATTAAACATGCATCAAACTTTGTGCCAGAAACAGCTCTCCTTCTCTATTGTTATACACATCTGTAAGTTCTTCCTTAACATCTGTGTCTTTCCTAAGTTAAAAAAGACCTGTCTTAAACTTGTAGCAGGCAAGCTCGTTACTTGATTTTAAAAACTTGTCAGCTGCACAACCCACCCACTCTTCCTCAGACAGCTGTGTCAGGGTGTGAGACTATTGCCCCAACCAAGCTTCAAGTCAGCAAGACCCTCCAGGGATAGTCTCTGTGGCTTGAACTCCCTGGATACTCCTACAGCCAAAGAGAAGGAGAGAGGAGCAAAACCTCAGGGATTTTAAAGCAGAGCTGCTCCAGAAGCAAGGACTTGCATTTGCTGTCTTGCTTTTAAGGAAGGCACTTAAAAGGTGTGCCTAGGTCACCTTTCCAAGCTTAACTGGACTTTTTCACTGCCTTCACATCTGGCAACCTGTGAATCAGACAAATTAAAAGGGCCTGGAATTAACTTCTCTGACAGCCTTGTTGCCTGAACAAATATAATCTAGCTCTAAACGTGATCTTGCAGTCTTAACTGACATGATAGCTCGGGAAGAAGTACTGCCTGGCTTTTCCCTTGCACCAGGCAAGGTGCTGCTTTATTCAGGCCTTTCTTCCACTGCCTATTTCTGTTCTCATTATCACAAAGACATATTCTCTAGCACTGAAGGAACGTGCTCATTCCTACAAAATGACTGTGGCAAGTGGAAACTTTGCAAGTAAATAGGTGGCCACAGACATTATTATTTAGGGAGAGCCCAGGGTGTCTGGGGTGGGAGGGGAAGGGAAGCTGGAATTCATTATGTTGCTTTACAACTGCTGTATCCCCTAAGTTTGAACAGCAGAAGCAGCATGCTGGAGGAGACGGGTTCCTGACATCTCACTTCTTCAAAGTGATGTTAGTCTCCTGCAGACAAACACCCACAGGCTCAGCAGTGATGTCTGAGGTGTGAACGCACCCAGCTGACACAGCACCCACTGCCAGAGGTTATAAACTTGTGTTAGGAGAATAAAATACAAATTTTATCCAGCTTCTTTCCTCCTTTCCTTCAGGTTCCTGTTTCATATCCTAGAGGAAACACGTGTTTTTCTGACAAGGACTATCCAGGCACATCTGATGCAGCTGAAGCATGATATAAATCTGCATTTTTTTACTTAAAATCACTATCCATATTCAATAAAGAAACCAAGAAGCAGATCCATGCACCCTACATGTTCCAATGGCTTGAGATCCTTCAAACACGTTCTGCGTAGGACCAGAACCATTACACAGGAAAGCTGTAGGACACCCAAGTACTTCATGAGGCTGAGATCTGTGGTGGTGCTTCATACTAGTCACCTGAATCTAATAACCTGAAACACCAACACTGTGAATCTGTGGACCTGAAATTTCATATAAATAAGATTTGTGTCGTATCCCAAGATTTCCTACTGCTTGCCCTGGCTGCTTCACCTTATCGTTTGCTCCTCAGGCTTCCATCTGAAAATGGGAATTGCCTCCTACTTCAGTTACATCTGACCAAGTTCAGTGCTTGTCCTCTGGCTCTAAAGGCTGGTGACACTGCCCAGCTTGTGTCCATGTGGCAGCATCCTCCTTCTCTCCTGAAGCAAATTCCAAAGCTGCCTCCTGGGAATGGTTTCTGGCTCATGCCTGGACATTGCCAAAGGCTGCACGGACCAAAGCCATCCTGAGAGGCATGCTATGAGCACGAAGAGTCACACATCAGTGACCATTTGTGCCCTGTTTAGCTCATTATTTTTGTATCATAGTTATAACCAAAAAAAAAGGGGGGGGACGGGGGGGAGTGCTTTCCACATTTTATTATTAAAAAAACCAATATTTTTGAATACAGACTTACAGACAAATGTGCAACAACAGTAAAGCAGAATGTGAAGCACTGTGGGGACACAATGAACAAGTCCTTCTAAAACCATGCAACAGCACAATCTGCATTTTAGGAGGTTCTAGACCATGATTTTAGGAACAACTAAAAAAACCCCAAAGTAACCACACCTGGCAGCCTAGCTCCTATTTACTGGGAAATGTAAAATAAACTCTGGAGGCAATGTTGTGTTCTTAAAGAGTCATTGTCAAATTAAAAGCAATAGAAAACACACTTGCATTTCAGACCTATTTGTCTCCTGGTGTTGTGTGTCACACAAACTGCAAAACAGATGCTATTAGCAGTATTTTTTTCTTTTGCCTGGTGTGCTGGCAACCTTCAGAGCTATTTTGGTGGATCTTCTGCACAGCAACAGGAAGGAGAAAACATTTTTGAAAGCATGATTGTCAAACCACAAAATACTAGCTTGGGAACTTGGCCACTCGTCCATGAAGCTGTCCTTATTTCAAACCAAAAGTAACCTCACAAACACGCAGTAAACTCTCTAGATTCCCCACCCTTACCAGTCACCATTTCCTCAGCTACAGATGGCCTTAACACAGTCTTTAAAAAAAATGTTGCTGCTGGATGAGCTGTGCTACTGTGTAAATAAAGAGGTTTTTCCCTTCTCTATACCCAGAATCCTTAAACCTATTTCCTTGTCTTTTTTTTCCATAAGACAAACAGAAAAGAGGAAATTTTGGCCCTTCTAACTGATGGCCTTGTCAGCACCTGTTCTCTGGTCTGCTGAATCATATTGATCTCTCAGCCTCCCACAGGGCCCAGCTGCCCTCTTCTCTCTCTGCCCTCTGGCAAGACTCTGCCGAAGCAAATCAGTAACACAGAATCATAGAATCATAGAATGGTCAGTTGGAAGGGACCTTAAAGATCATCAAGTTCCAACCCCCCTGCCATGGGCAGGGACACCTCTCCCTAGAGCAGGTTGCTCCAAGCCCCATCCAGCCTGGCCTTGAACCCCTCCAGGGATGGGGCATCAACAACTTCCCTGGGCAACCTGTTCCAGTGCCTCACCACCCTCACACCAAAGAACTTCTTCCTCAGATCTCATCTAAATCTCCCCTCTTCCAATTTAAAACCATTCCCCCTCGTCCTGTCACTAGACTCCCTGACCAAGAGTCCCTCTCCAGCTCTCCTGGAGCTCCCTTCAGATCCTGGAAGGCTGCTCTCAGGTCTCCCCGGAGCCTTCTCTTCTCCAGGAGGATTAAACTCTTACCTGTGGCAAGTTGCCATCTTTAAGACAGATGAGCGGGGCAGGGACACGATGGTTTCTCGCTGCAATCTGTGGACAGCAGAGGAACAGCAAACAGTGTGTGCTGCTCCACCTTTCTAGTCAGGCTGGTCTCTCCCCGTCCCCTCAGCTCTGCAGCAGTGACCAGCCCCTCCACCACAGCAGCCTTCCAGTACCTCAAGGGGCCTGCAGGAAGGCTGGAGCGGGCCTGTTCACAAAGGCCTGCAGCGATAGGATGAAGGGCAATGGATTTAACTTGGAGAAGAGTAGATTTAGAATGGATATTAGGAAAAATTTCTTTCCTCTGAGGGTGGTGGAACACTGGGACAGGTTGCCCAGGGAGGCAGCTGAGGCCCCTTCCCTGGAGATCTTCAAGGTGAGGCTGGATGAGGCCCTGGGCAACCTGGGCTGGTCGGGGGTGTCCCTGCAACTGCAGTGATGTTGGATTAGATGACCTTTGGAGGTCCATTCCAGCCTGGATGATTTCATGAGTCTATGATTCTGCTTCCTTGCCCTGGTTTTGGGCAGGACTAGCAGAGGGCAGTGCCAGGGATGAGGAAAGACCAGCCAAGGCAGCCCCCGAGCAGCAGCTGGCCCTGCAGCCGCTCAGCACAGCACCCTGCGGGGCAACGGGCCCTCTGCCACCTTTGGGAGGGGAATGGCAGCCGATGGAGAGCAGCTTCTCTGCCTTTGCTCCTCCCAGGCAAACCTTAGATCACCTCCCTCTCACCCGGTGTTCCTCCTTCTGTGTGCCTTGCTCAGAACCCTGTCAGGAAAATCTCCGGCTTCTCTGCCTGCCTCCCCATCCACGACAGCCCCCTCCCTGTAGGCTGCACACCAGGCGCTCCCGTCCTTCCAGCTGTTGAAGGAGAACCACGGCACTGTTGCCGCAAACACAACCGGCTCGACCTCTGCTGCTTTCTTTCCCGACCTCTGCTGCTTCCCCGGCCGCCGCCACAGCCTCCTCTCCCNNCCAAGCCAGGAAAAACTCCCCACGGGCTCGGCCCGCTGCCGCTTTCCTAGGCTATGAAAAAAAAACAAATAAATATAACAAGTGGTGCGCTGACTAAATTTGGAAGATTTTTTTTAATTTTTTTCCCCTACACCAGCCCACAAAACCCCATACGGCTCCCTTTTGGGCTGCCTTCTGCCGGGTTTCCCTCAGCCCCTCGGCGGGGCCGCTCCCCGCTCCTGTCCCGTCCCGCTGAGGGGAACGTCGTTTCCATGGCGGCAGCTGCTGGGCGG
>VXBW01001073.1:35770-48363 GCA_013400375.1 Thinocorus orbignyianus | reverse complement strand
TGGGCGGGAACCATGGCGGGGCCTGTCCTTCGCCCTCCTCCCCTCTTCTTCTCCCCCCTCCCCGCTTCCTGGAGGCATCTCCGAGGGGAAAGAAAAAAGCGATGGAAAGGGCAAATCTTTGTTTATCAGCCCAGAGGATCCGCCGTTACCCCAAGGAAAAGCTCTGGGAGGGTGCAGGCAGCAGGGCTACCAGGGTGCCCCAGTTTCCAAGCCAGCAGTTTTCCCCATCCCCGGAGGATAGGTTTGCTTTTTCCAGGGTGAGGCTGGTTTTCCCCAAGGAACTTTCCATGTCCATGTGGAAAAAATGCCAGTGGCTTTCCAGGAGCTGTTGTGGAGCTGGACACCAGAAATGTAAAGTGTCAGCCTGCACATAAGCAGGTGTTGTCCCTGATGGGGTAGCAGCCTGTGTCTCAGTCATTTTTAGGAATGATGGTTTCCAGGACAGTTCTTTTCCAAGTGCAGACCAATACTGCAGTCCAAACCATTCGCATTTTTACTAAAATATGTGTATTTCGTGGAAAACTCAGTGGTTAGTATCTCTTCAAATTGTCTCACTGCTGAGCAGCGGAAGCATGGCATAGTCAAACTGACCTGAAGCAAAAATCATTACTCAAGGATATCTCTATTTTTTATACATAAGCAACATTTCAGTCACAAGTAAGACCACAAACTCAGGCAGCACTGTTAACTTGACTCTGCTCATTTTGCTCACAATTTTGGTACCGAAACTTTGCATGAATATGGAGAACAAAATGTTCTTAAAAACACCAGCGTTGTTGAAATTACATATGACATCATTTAACTCGAGAAAACAAGACCATTAAATATAGGCATCAACAGTGTATTACTAGTGTGTGCGTAACTGCATACATTATGTCATTTCTTATTTCAGTAAACTTAAAGAAATCCAATGCTTCTGAAATGATTCACTCTGACCTGGCACCCGGTTTCAAGTGAGTGGTGCAGAAGAGGAATACATCCTACACGTTCCCTGCAAACTTTGTTTAAAAATCAGCTTCAGGAATCTGGGGATGGGCAGCGCTCTGCCACAGCCAAACTATATACACGTATTCCCTTCTGCTGGAGCCCACTTGGCAATCGTAATTGTATGAACTTGTCTGATATTTTGCTTACTGTGTTGCAGCTAAGAACTCTCACCAAACTTAAATAGTTTCAGAAAGTTGCTTTCCAAGCGTGCGTTAAGATTAGAAGCCCCTTAAGGTTCCATATTTGGGCTATTAATTGTATTATTATTATTATTATTTATGTAATACCCTTCTGTGCTAAGCACTTGTAACTCCGTGAGCTTAAGGAGCTTACTGGATGGATTCCAAAGCAAGGATGTTGCAAAGCAGGAGAGGAAAGAAAAAGCCTGCTGCCTCTTAGAGGAAGGCTGCATATTACATAGGGCTCGTGGAAGAAGCTGTTGCATTTAGGGACATAGAAGTAGGAAAGCATAAGAAGAAAGGACAGTAGGTGGGTTCCGGGTGTGTGCAAAGTCAAGTCTGTGGGAATGAGAAGCTAAATTCCTGATGGGGATTTAAAAGGTGACAGCAGTTCCTTTGAAGCACCTTAGCTTTTAACTGCTCTGACACCTAATAGCATCCATGGGTGTGAAATAAGAGATCTGTCCCTTCCTGAAATGTGTAGGATCAGCAAACCGAACAGGGATCTCTCTGAAATAGCTGTAGGAAAGACTAAGGAAAGAGCCACAAGTTAACCCCAGGGGACTTAGGCTCATATTCTTAAAGATAATTAGGTACCCTTAAATACAAGTTAGACATCTAAATCTTTGAGGCTCAGGATCTCTGGACTGAAGGAAGTCTCCTTAAGTGATTCACAGCCATGAACCTTTTCCTGGATTTGGATTCTGTTTCGCCTTTCAGAAAATGAACAGGGCATAGTTTTATTATCATGACAAATTAGACATGGTGGGGACTCTAATACAGTCTCCAGGAAAGAAGGGATAGAAATGTGGGTTGAATAGAAAATGTTACAATCGTTGGTCTCTTGTGGGGAAAAAGCTAAAACCAATCCTGCTGTAATGTTATGAGGTAAATAAGAGCTAAATTTAAAAGCATCGAAGCTCATTTTTGTACAGTGTTAGAAATTCATAGTAACAGAGATGTTTCTCTGATTTAAGATCCAGTGGAAATAATTTTCTTTCAAGTTCCCTGAAGCATTTACAGTCCAAACATTACAGTTTTGCAACACTGAATGACATACCTGCTAGAAATAAAAACGTAAAAATATTTCCTTTTAGCCGCTGATGGAGCGAGATTCTGGAAAATTGATTTCATCTTTTGTGTTTCCAATTCTAGTAACTTGGAATGGAGCAAACAGAAAAAGCCACCTCCTAAATAATGGTGCGTTGGAACTAATTCACTCCCTTTTCCACAAAAACAAACAAAAAACCCAAACAAAAAACCCCTCTTGCTGAGTTTCCTGTGGAACATCTCCTCCCTAAGGACTAGGGGGCCCTTTGCAGCTCCTCTCCGAGTCTCCACAGAGCTCTACAGCTCCTATCTCCATGCCCAGACTCCCAATTTCTCTGTCTTAAAAGCCTCTGTGCTCTTTTATACCTGGCTAGACTAGAGCTGCCCATTTGCAATCGTTCTACACAAGGGAATGGCATGAGGGCCCTAAAAATTGCTAAGCACCACATCAAGGCCAGGTTACTGCAGCTGAAGAATCCCAATGGATCACACCCATAGTGGGAGAATTATCATATTTTGAGAGCTGTGTGGGATAGTCATAAATACTCCCACACAATAGTTGCTGTGCAGGGAGTGTTCTCTGTGCTGACTCTTCTGTGCTATAGGCACTGCTGGAATGGATTAAAGGAATTCAAGGGCTGCTAAAACAGATTCGGCTTTTGATGTGTGTGGATCCCCTAGAACCCAAGCAGAAAAAGAAAGAGCTTCCAAGGTACATTAAGTCACTTACGCATCCCTTCCCCCAACTGTGTCTTTGAGAGATGATACAGCATTTGGTGTCTCATCGTCCAAGTTAGCAGATGTGGTATAAATCTAAAGGGTTTTCATAGCAGGAAGTGGTAGGTGGACACATCCTCAGGGCTGGAGCAAGGCTGACACACAGCTGCCAGGGAAATTTGGGTGGGTGGGAGGAGGAGGCAAAGAACATGCCAGGCAAGAAAGAGAGCCTTCCCAGGGACGAGAGGGAGAGAGTGTAACAGAGCAGCAGTTTCTGGGGTGGGGGTTGTCCAGCGCTTAATTTAAGGCCAGATGTGGAGCACAACTCCCAGCATTGTGTCGTAGAGAAGTGAAAGGGAGGTGTGTGACTCTCCTCTCTTACTCCTCCCCACTTTTCCCCTCTCTGCAAGTAGAAGAGGAATGTGGGTATTCCTTCCTTAAAGCCAAAACAACTTTGTCTCTTCTCTCTGTATTCCTTTCACAGTGTTTGTTACCAGCAAAAAAAAAAAAAAAAAAGTCTGAAGAGCTCCAGTCTTTTCCTGGAGCAGAAAAACCTTGAACTCATACCTAGCCCTCAGCTTAGAGATGGAAAGTAACCTTCAGATTATAAGCATGGAAATTCCAACTGTGTTGTCCTCTTTATAGGGTCTAGTGCTGTATTTGTTCTTGAAGCCAGGGCTGGGGGGAGCATCTCTAGGAGGACTTCAAGGGTCTGTGCTCACTGGAGAAACTTGCAGCCACTGCTGCCCACAAGGGTGTAGGGAAAATGTGGGCTGGTCAGAGGCCATGCCCTCACTGAATCTGATTGCCTAACAACTTCTCAGAGGAAAGGAAAAACCACTAATAATTAGGTCCTGGTTTTATTGGGATATCTTGCAGAAGTAATTGAGAGGTCTGCCTGTGGGCTAGAGCAGCTTTGAGAAAGTTGCAAGTAAGAACTTGACACAAAGCACTGGTATGGGAGAAAAATTCTAGTTCCAGGCAGGAACTGTAGGCTTGGATATAAATTACATTGTCATTTCTGACAGCACTGCAAGTAACACAGAGACAGAGGTAGCTCTGCTGGAACTGGAAGACAAGGGCACATCAGGTGCAAGCTTAAAGGCATATTTTTTTTAAATCCATGCGGGTGTAGCAATCTTCAACCTTGATTGTAAGAGGTTCCTGAAGCCTGTTACTCAGCAAAAGGCTAATAGAGCAAAAGCAGATTAGACAGTTGTTAAGGCTTTTTTTTTTTTTCCTAAACTAGTGCCCCCTTTGTTCTGGGAGCAGCAACAAATACTTGTCATATGAACATATTCTCCACGGACTTCAGAAAGACAGTCTGTATTTTTTAAAAAAAACCCCACTTTTCATTTTGTCTCTGCCAACAGGCTCTTGCAAATCAGTTGGAGCAGAGAGTATGAAGAAGCTGGAGAAACAAGTCTGCCTGCTGGAACTTCAGACATCACTTCTCTATCCCTTTGCAAAATCAAAACCGAAAGCAAAGGAATTTCAAAATGCTGAAGTGAACGTGTTGATCTAGGAAAGGATACATGAGTCTCTTCTAGGTGAAAAATTCTTCATTTGACTTACAGCAGGACAAGAAGATGATTTCCTTTGTTTAAGACTCCATGGAGAATTCCTTATTTGGGAACCGCGTGCAGTTCCCCATATTTGGGAGAATCTGTTTGCCGTTTCCTAAGGGTGTGTTCCTGACTGTAAGAACAGCCAAGATTTTAAAGGCAGAGAACTTTCTTCCCACTGTGCAGTCTACTAAGCTGCTTCAGCTGTTTCTCTGCCCGACTGAACGTTTGCCTTTTGTTTGGATATTGAATTCAGTTATCTGTTTGGAGAACACAGATTGAATGACTGTCTTGCTGTTGCATCCTCTCTGGATCCTACACTTAGGCAGATACTAGTTTTAGCCATTTATCTGAAACAACAGGTGGTTTGATGAGGAACATAAAGGAATTTGATGAATTATGAGGAATTATGCAGCTGAAAATGAGGAATGATGAGGAATTATGCAGCTGGAATTCAGTGCCTCCATGTAACAGTCTGTATTTACCGTGGCTCTCCAAGAGTGTTTTGCGTTCATTCAGAAAAGTGACAGCAGAGGATTTTGTGGAGTGGCAGTTTTATGCATTGCAGCAAACTAGAAGATGTCAGCGACTGGGAAAATTCCTTAGGATTTATGTTTTGAGTTAATGCTTAGTCAGACTTTGCAAAAGCCAACCAATCTGATAGAGTAGTGAGATGGGAGTCAGGTCAGACACAAAATCCCTATTGTAACATCTGTAATAATATTATAGCACCAGAACCAGTAGCTTTGTTTTCAATAGTAGGCTGTAAAATGTGCTCTGGGTTGAAACACAGTGTATATAATTAGGTTTTCCTGCAAAACTTGTTTCTGGAGGGCTAATATTCCCAGCTGCCCTGGGCCAAAAACTAAGAAATTCAGAGAAAAGCTCTAGAAAACTACACAAACGTGAAGCAACTGTTTGACTTTGCCTGAATTGCATTGAATATTTGTGTGTTATTGTTTTGAACGTTTTATTACCTCCTTGTGTGGCTGAGTCCTTTGTCAGAGGGCATCTACATGCCCATGAACCAGGTGGTAAGTGGACTATTTCTATTCCAACAGTCATGGGCAGATGTCCTCTCCAGAACTAAAGACCTTTTGGGACAGAAGAAGAGAAATTACAGCTCTTCATCCTGTTCTGGTACCATTCTACCTGCAAAAAGGAAGCTGTAGGCCTTGTTTCCACCTTCCACATGTGGTCAATAGCTGTATCTAAGAAAGGCAGAGTATGGAGGGGCTGCACATTCTGCATCCAGGCAAGTTTCTCCTGGCAAAATAAAGAGCCCTCCCTGAAATAGTTGGGGGCCCTGCTGTACTGTCAGTCCCCCCAAGGACTGCAGGGGAAATTTGTCATCTGCAGTGAAGCAGGGGGAAGGAAATGATAAAAAAAAAAATTAAAAAAGTCCAATGCATTGGTTTTTTGCCTTTAGTTCTACACCTGAACTGACAGGCTGAGGGAGCTGGGGCTGTTCAGCCTGGAGAAGAGAAGGCTCCGGGGAGACCTGAGAGCAGCCTTCCAGGATCTGAAGGGAGCTCCAGGAGAGCTGGGGAGGGACTCTTGGTCAGGAAGTCTAGTGACAGGACGAGGGGGAATGGTTTTAAATTGGAAGAGGGGAGATTTAGATGAGATCTTAGGAAGAAGTTCTTTGCTGTGAGGGTGGTGAGGCACTGGAACAGGTTGCCCAGAGAAGCTGTGGCTGCCCCATCCCTGGAGGGGTTCAAGGCCAGACTGGATGGGGCTTGGAGCAACCTGCTCTAGGGAGAGGTGTCCCTGCCCATGGCAGGGGGGGTGGAACTTGATGATCTTGAAGGGCCCTTCCAACTCTGACCATTCTATGATTCTCCTGATGGAAGTAAGGATCCTGCCAAGGATTTCGCAGGGAGGAGAGATATAAAATCATTACTGTGGGTGACCTTAGCTCTTGCTTCCCTCCTTTTCAGTGGAGTATTGCAATTTTATATTTCTCCTGTGTGCACACTGGATCAAGTAAGCTGAAGAGTTGCCTGCACTGCTGCAGAGGAATAAGCTTCCCATCACCTGGAGCTGTGTGCTGCAGGCCCACCCCCTCAGCTGGCAGCCAGGCAGAGCAGTGCTGTCCCCACCCCTGCTGCGGGCACAGTTTTATCATTATAACTCTGTAGTTCAAATATAAATATGTTTCCTAGATCCCTCCTTATGATAGCATGAAATCCCTGAGACTTTGCAGTATCTAACTGATACTTGAGCTGTCTGCTTCCTACACTAGGGCAAGTCTCTTCTTTCCTAGTTCTTCTAACGTTTCACTCTTTCTCCCCGATTTGGCCCTTTAAATCCCCTTTGTGGTTGTGTTATTTTTTAGTGACAGCTATTCTTCTTCTTCCCAAGGAATTGCATATGTGACTTCAGTGCAAAACTCTCACAGTGTAAATCAGCCTCATGATTGTTGTGAGTTTGCAGTTTTGGCACTATTGGTGATTTCTGAAGACATCAGAGACTCTCAAGTCTTTAATATACAACTATTAATTAGATTCTGCTGCAATTAAATCTAAATAAAGACTTGCTGTCTAAGCTATTTAGCTCTGCTGAGGCTGTTCAGCCATCAAACAGACCTTGCCCATATCGCAAAGGTTTGATGAAGCCTCTAGGACCATTTTTTCAGCTTTGCACCTGAAAAGAATCTAACCAAAGCTCTAATCAAGTTGATATGAGCCTGAGCATACAGTACTTCTCATAAAGCAGAGCTGAATATTCATTCTCTAAACAGACAGAAGTAGTTTTTCAGACAGTTATAATCTGAAGTGAGAAACATGAGGTGATGATTAAGAGTGGCTGAACCGAGAGAACAAACAGGCTGTCATGATGCTCCTCAAGCACTCCAGAAATAGCTCCCATTCCATTGTTTTCAGAGCACATACTTGTGTCTCTGCAGTATTAGATCTGCTCATTTGGTGGAACTTAGGAGTGTTAATTATCTGTCGATTTGGGCTGCTAATTCTGACATCTGCTTAATAGTTTCCTCAGTCTTCACATGATCATCATCTTTAGTCTGATGTGCTGTCTGGAGATGGAAATGTTACAAGCCAGTGCTGACCCAAGGAACAAATATAAAGACATAATATGACATTTCCTGATAAGTTTTGGCAAAGTTTGCTTTAACAGTTGCTGTGAGTATGAAAGCATGTAAGAGATGAGCACATTTACTCGTTACCGGCTGTCACTGTTTCATCCTTAGTCTTGCATCATGGATGGTTTTTTCCCCATGAACCCAGAAACTCCACTGTCAGAGTTAAGATTACTCAGGAATACAATCATAGAATCATAGAACGGTTAGAGTTGGAAGAGACCTTAAAGATCATCAAGTTCCAAGCCCCCTGCCATGGGCAGGGACACCTCTCCCTAGAGCAGGTTGCTCCAAGCCCCATCCAGCCTGGCCTTGAACCCCTCCAGGGATGGGGCATCAACAGCTTCCCTGGGCAACCTGTCCCAGTGCCTCACCACCCTCACAGCAAAGAACTTCTTCCTAATATCCAATCTAAATCTCCCCTCTTCCAATTTAAAACCATTACCCCTTGTCCTATCACTCCACTCCCTGACAAAGAGTCCCTCTCCAGCTCTCCTGGAGATCCCTTCAGATCCTGGAAGGCTGCTCCAAGGTCTCCCCAGAGCCTTCTCTTCTCCAGGCTGAACAGCCCCAGCTCTCTCAGCCTGTCCTCACAGCAGAGCTGCTCCAGTCCTCTTATTTTCTTCAATGTTGACAATTCTAATGGTTGCAAAGAAAAAGAAGACATTGCATCCCATAGAACACTGGATTTTAAAAATAAATGGGAACACTTGACATTTTCATAGTGTCTGATTCAGAGAGACTCAACTTACTGTGACTGCTCAGTACTTCACGTGGCTACATGGCCACTGTGATGGCAGAAAAGCCACAGAAGGAATTTACTAGTAAATTTTACAACAATTTGCAGTGTTTGGATTTCTCTATGCACTTTTTTTCATAGTATCTGTCACTAATTCTTAGGTTAAAACAACACATTCCCAGAATTTCAGTAGAGGGTTTGTATGGCATTTCAAGTTGCTTCTCTGGAAGCACCCACCTGTGACAGACTGCTGGCACTGCTGATTTACATCTCAGCCTGTTTTACATTAGCTTGTCCTTTCCTGACTCCAATAAATACTTGTTTATTTAGTTTCTGGCGGGCCTGCCAAACTTGAGGATTAAAAAAACCCCAAACTTCTCCACCACCCCCAGCTTCCCCCCCAAGTCAGGTGCCCCCACACTGGTTGTTTATTTTGCTCTCTGGTTTCTGAGTTTGAGGGTGGACCTGACTCACATTTTCCCAGCCCTGTGCAAGACGTGGGGCTTGTTTTATTTTTTTCTCCAGAAAAGTTCTGTTCTATTGCAATCCCTCTATTCTTGCAACTCAGACACTGAGAAGGAAAAGCTGTTATAAAATGAGCTGCAACAAACCCCACAGAAGCTGGCACCTCCCTGTTGGGCGTTTAACTAAAGATGGGTAGTTCAGAAGAGGTATGAGGTGGTCTGTTTATTGCAGGATGAGGACAGGAGGGATCCAGATTAGTTGTTGTATCAAAATACCGTGTCCCAGACAGAAGAAAATTGCAGTCAGGACGTGATTCCGATTCTCACATGATCTTTGCAGTAAAATCAAGCCTGTACTGCTCTGTGGCCAAGCCAACAGCTCCTGGACAGTAATTTATAACAAGAGCAGGTCAAAAAAGCTACCAGTATCCAACCAAAACTGACCACTCATGCAGATCATAGAATCATAGAATGGTCAGAGTTGGAAGGGACCTTCAAGATCATCAAGTTCCAACCCCCCTGCCCTGGGCAGGGACACCTCTCCCTAGAGCAGGTTGCTCCAAGCCCCATCCAACCTGGCCTTGAACCCCTCCAGGGATGGGGCATCAACAACTTCCCTGGGCAACCTGTTCCAGTGCCTCACCACCCTCACACCAAAGAACTTCTTCCTAAGATCTCATCTAAATCTCCCCTCTTCCAATTTAAAACCATTCCCCCTCGTCCTGTCACTAGACTTCCTGACAAAGAGTCCCTCCCCAGCTCTCCTGGAGCTCCCTTCAGATCCTGAAACGCTGCTCTCAGGTCTCCCCAAAGCCTAGTAGAACAGGTACTGTTCTAAATACTTAGAGCTCCCACTTGTACTAAATCTTTGAAGTGTGACTCCGCAGCTCACTGCTGTGTGGCTTTTTCTCCCTCAAGATGTCTGTTTCCTGATGGCTGCCCTCCTCTGCTCTCCTGTACCCTCTCCCTGTCCTTCCTGAGCTAGGGAGCCCAGAATTGGACACAGAGGTGGAATAGAGGGGCAGGATGACCTCCCTCAACCCACTGGCCACACTCTTCTTGATCCACCCCAGGATCCCATTGACCTTGGCCACAAGGGCTCGGTGGTGTCTCATGGTCATCCTGTTGTCCACCAGGACTCCCAGCTCTTTTTCCTCAGAGCTGGTCTCCAACTATTTTAAACTCACTGTTGTACTGTCTAATTCGGTAAATAAATTGTAAAATTGAAACCAAAGATCTGATGGAGTTTGTGGTGGAACTAATATAATCAGTCCTTTATAAAAAATTATATGTAGGAATCTCCAATAAATATGCATGCTTTTGTGTGCACGTTTAAGGTGCTGGGAAAACTGAGCTCTTCAGCAGGACTTGGAGACAGGCACAGCCCTTTGTCACTTCTTTGTAACACCACAATTAGGAAGAGGAAACACCAGCATTTCAGATACTGATATTTCAGTTTATTTCTTTTTATGGTACTGTAGCTAAAACTTAGAAAAGTGTGCTAGGAAGTGTCAAGCTTTGCCCCGACTATTAAAGCGCTGTGAAACGTGGAGAGAGCGCCCTGGCTTTTCTTTTACAAGCACTTGGCAGCTCATCAATAAAGCACGGGGAAAACCAAGGAGGTAAAATCGTGCCAGCCCCCAAAGCACCTGAACGTTCATTTAATTGCCAGGAGGATTTTCCCAGTGGAAGAAAATTGCATGTAGAAAGGAAGATGCAAAGCAGCGTTCAGCTTGCCTGGGTATCTTATCCATTTTGATTTATTTTACTGTATTACAAATGTCTGTGGTGTTAGCAGCTGCCTACGGGGTAAGGTCAGAGTTGGTTAGCAGTGAACATATCCTAAGAAATTCCACAGCTTTTACTGCAATATGATCAAAGATGTGTTGGATAGCTAAGGGCTTCTAACAATAATCATTATAAAAGGTGTTGCACAGGATAAATTGTGTTTGAAGTTGGGGTAACCTGCGTTTTTGTGCAAGGGACTTAGTGCTCCCCCCAAAAATAACCCAACTCAAAACTGAGGAGGTTTTCGTAACAGCTAAAAATCTGTGATAGAGCTATTGTCCATTTTAGTTTTACATAAATTTCTCCATTTAATTCATACAACATTAGGAGGAAATAGGCAAAAGATCTTTGTAGTAGCCTATCTGTTGTGTATAACCTGTAGAGCCTGATTCTGCAGAAATACAAGTTAATTGAAACTGAAAGTCATGTGCAGAGAAGCTTCCATCGTTAGACCATGAAAAAAACATAAATCCAAAGTGTTTTCAACAAGTTAGTTTGCATATTTGTAAAAGACGCTGGATCCTCTGGACAGAGAGTTGGAAATTCAGATATACAGAAACAAAATCCATTCCCAGGTGCCAGATGCAAAATTCCCTTGACTTCCAGAGGCAACTGAGAGTTAAACTAAATCTCCTAGACCTAAATCTGCTCTGTAGGCTTGCATTATGGTTGGTTTTTAATGTTATACCAGTGACTCTGCTGGGGTGCCTTCATTCATTGGCAGCTCACCCATGTCTGTCATGTGGTGTCTGTCTTGTGTAAAGCATCTCCTTGGATCTACTTTGGATCTACAAGATCCAGAAGAAAGACTGTGACAGTTCAGGGCTCCATATCTCCTAACAGCTGTTTCCTCTGTGAAGTCCTAGGATTCTAGGACTCTTGGTCGGGAAGTCTAGTGACAGGACGAGGGGGAATGGTTTTAAATTGGAAGAGGGGAAATTTAGATGAGATCTTAGGAAGAAGTTCTTTGGTGTGAGGGTGGTGAGGCACTGGAACAGGTTGCCCAGGGAAGTTGTTGATGCCCCATCCCTGGAAGTGTTGAAGGCCAGGCTGGATGGGGCTTGGAGCAACCTGCTCTAGGGAGAGGTGTCCCTGCCCATGGCAGGGGGGTTGGAACTGGATGATCTTTAAGGTCCCTTCCAACTCTGACCATTCTATGATTCTATGATTTGTTTTCTGGCAGTGGAACAGAAATGAAACTTGGGAAGAAATCAAAATTCTAGCAACTAACGGGTTTGGTTCCCAGCCTAGACGTCCTCCATACAGAACTTGACCTTATTGCACAGGCAGTGGGACCACTTTTGGTGGGTCTTAAGTGCTCTCCTGCCTTTAAAGATGGAAGCTGTAATAACAAATTCAACTTGAAAAGGAACAAAGAGAAAAAAAAATGTATTTTTTTCCAACTGTGCTTTGGTATTCTAGTACTGTGATGTTTCGTCCTACAGGTTCTAGGAGAAATGCATGAGTCTGTGCGTGTACGAGCTTCTTTATTAAGCATTTTATGAGCAGGTATGACAGACTTGATAGGAAATTAATGGCCAAATATAATTTTACAGTTACAGGTATTTTTATAGTTTCCTGAAAGTTAAAGTTTGCACAGACTTGCTTTAATTACCTACTTATAAAGCAATCCATAATGCCAACTGGCTATCAGCTGGCATTATCTGTGTGTGTCAGCACTAGTTTGTTTTGCTGAGCTTTTGCTTAAGTCATGACTCTCTTTAATTATTATACTCCGTGAATCTATCAAAGGTGAAGGATCCAGCTTCTCCCACAACAGATTTTGAGATATTATCCACACCTTACAGTGCTAAGAATCTAATCACAAGCAAGCAGCCACTCCTAAAGAAATTCTCATCTAAGGAATTGGATGCCAATCTGAGGATTTCCTTGGCAGCCAGCACTGCCTGGCTTTCCGTGGTGCTGTTTGCCACGGCTGACTCATACACACGTGGAAGTTGCTGTACCACAGTGCTTCCTGAATGCAGAATAAAGGATGGATAT
>VXBW01001073.1:280-25888 GCA_013400375.1 Thinocorus orbignyianus | reverse complement strand
TGTCCCAATGATTGCCTGAATTCATTAACCTTGGGCTGGGTAACACAGAGAGAGGAGTTCAAGCTGAAGGTGTAATGCCCCCCTCCCCCGTGAAAGAGCTCTGAAATCATTGGTACAATATCACAAGCTTAGGAAAACCAAAAAAAAACAACCCAAAAAGAAATCCACATGGCTACAAAAATTCAAGTTTCAATGCCTCCTGGAAAATTTGAAATAAAGACTGGAGGGAGCATTTCATCCTGAAGGGTACACAACTCAGAGAGTGTTACTTTGCTTTGGACTTTGTGTTTCTCTTTGTAACAAAAAAAAAAAAACCAAAACAAAAGAAAAAAAATCCAGCAAATTAAGTCAAGACGTTAACTGTAATTGATTTATATTAAAAACTAGCAACAATCCATAAAGTACAAAAGAATAAAAAAGACTTGGTGTTCATTTTAATGACGAAGGATGGGCACAACAGCCTAGTGTCCAATTCACATCACAAACTAGCCAAAAACTGGACAAGTAAGAAATTTACCAACCAAAAAGTTGCTTAGTATGACACTTTCTCCATTCCTTGTGTTTTCACTCTGCGGGACTGAGGTATACACCAGGGAAGTCAAAAAAGTTTGAGAGGGGGGGCCTCAGAGGAGGGAGGAATCGTTATTCCATCAGACACCTCTCAGCATGACTATCTCTTCTGGCCAAGCGGCAGAAGAGTTACCCATGCTCTGATCAGTCTATTATTTCCATTATTGGTCATTTCTTCTGCAAGATCATCATGGAATTGATGAATCAGTAACAACCTGCTGGAAAATCCCAAACTCTGAAGAAATAGATGCTAAAATTAATGCCGTTATGAACTTCTCCAGTGCTCACCACCTGCCAGCATAGAGCCAAAAGTTTCAAACCCCAATGTGAATGCAGTGTTGGCATTATCTGTGATGCATATTTAAATGATTGGCTTTCACTTCTCAGAGTAAGAGAGAGGTAAGGTTTGTATGGCAAAGACATGCTCGTGGAAACAAGAGTCGCCAGCCCCAAATTAGCTTCACTGACAAAGTACGAGTGGATTTGGGAAAGCTGTCTTTGTATTTCCATACCAAGTTGCAGTTTTCTTCATTCATGTGAACAGATCCATGAATGTTTAAGGTGAGTACAGTTACTACTATGTCTGAATAGGACCCGAGTAGCTATATCCTATAAATAATAAAAAATACATTTTTCTTTTGCTAACTGACTGTAGGTGTGAGGGCTCTGTATAATTCAACCAACTGGTTGGATGCTGTACAGTCCTGTGCAAATATCATAAAAAAATTAATAATCCTTTTTTTTTTTGCTATAAGGCTTTGACCCCTACACATTTTTCACAGCAACGTAACTACCATCCAGCCTGTACCATGTCTCACAAGCCTTCAGTCCAAGAATTCCAACAGTCAATCCAGAACAGCGTCCGTCGGCAGCACCCTGAAGCCGTACGCCGTCAGTCATCTAAAGGCATACAGACTTCCCCGGCTTCATCCCATCGAGACTGCTCATTCTGCTCTTCCACATCATCACCCAGCTCCTCGTCACCTTCTCCCACTTCGTTTTCCTCATATTCCTCATCCCTAGGGAAATCTGTGTCCTGCACCTGGTCAGCACCCTCTTGGCCTCCAGGCTGAGATTTATCTGCGCAGTCTACACAAACGCCGTAACGCCGTGATCCGTGCCTTATTCCAACACTGGCTGCCAGCATGAAAATCTTCTTACACACCATGCATTTATACTTTTTATCCTTTTTATGCACCTGTGGAAGAGAAATATGAACAGCTGAAAACATGCAGATCGGGCTGCGTTTGCAGATATTACTAGAAAATTATTGACAGTAATAATGACCAATAGAACCCCTCGTTTTTTTAACTCTTCCAAAAGATACCTCAACAGAGAGAAAGGCAAGTGCTACTAGAGACACATTTTGACTAAACAAGCTGTTGCCTTTACAACCTTAAGTCCTACAGACGTTAAGAACAAGCAGGAGTTAGAAAATTCTTGTGAACTCAAACAGCAAGATCCTTCCGCCACAACACCTCCCTCCTGACACAGTCACACCCAACACCATCTTTCTGTTGCTGAATTTTCTGGTCTNGCGCTGGACCTGTTCCAACAGTTCCATGTCCTTTCTTCCTAATCCTCTAGATGTGTTATGATAATGTTTCACATCAAACAGAATGTGAGGTGTTTGTTGAAAGGGGGAGGAGGGGCAGGAAGGGAAGGATAAAAAAGTAGGGTTCTGATTCCACCAGGGAGGTCACACTTCAGTTAAAGCACAGGCCCGGGCTACACTCACTCTACAGCTATCTTCACTCTGACTTCATCTCCTTTCCTGGAGGGGAGAAAAGACAAAACAAAACAAACAAATTTCAGCTCCATGACTTGGTCAAACACTGCAGGGCAGAAGCCTGGAGTCCCACTCTACTCCTCCTGAGTGGACCAGCTACCACCCACTGCTGCTCTCCTCTCTGGTGAGCTGCTAAGGGAGTAGAGCAGCTGCTGGAACACCTTACACAGGATCATCACCAGTAACAGGATAATATTCTAACCTTCTCTGCCCCATACCATCGTCTCCTCCATCCTGGCAGTCACCAGCACATGCTACAGAACAAAATGTCCCTCAAACTCAGCAGCATCACTGGTACTCCTGTCCTTCAGAAACCTAACCCTTCACCAGGTGGTAGGGGAGGAGGAAGGCAGGCAGTGGTAGCAGGGTGGAAAGATGTGTATGTAAGATGGGATAAATCCAGTGGAACATAAAGATGCTGCTTCTAAAACTTACCTAGGAGCTCTTACCCTTGCCTATGCCTTCTGCTATACCCTTCCTACCTGTAAAGCATCCTAAAGGAATACTTAACATTACTATAGTGGTCTTATAAATATCTTCTAGAATTATATCCTGATATAACTCCAGTTATTATCTACTTTTAATAGTATTACTGGCTAACAGAAATACAATTTCATGATAGCACAAGCTAGAAAAGAAAGTTAGAAAGGCTTACACCAAAAACTTGGAAGCTCACAACCACGTTTTCTGAAAGAACCATGAAAACCCACTCACACACGTGCATGCATCTGAGGTTACCTACCAAGGAATGTCTCTTCACGTGCTCTCTTCGAGTAAACAGCTTCCCACAGATGTCACAGCTGAAAGATCTCACGCCTGTGTGAATGAGCAAGTGTCTCTTTAGTGTTCTTCTGTATTTGGCTACATAATTACAGTGTGGACACTTCAACTTGTTCATGATTAATGCAGAGGAATCGCCTACAAGAGAAGAAGCCATCAGCAGGAAAGATGATGAAACACACAGAAAAACCCCAACCCTATTTCAATATGTTCTGCTGGTGCACAAAAATAAACAGGTGCCAACACAATAAAGCACCCACAGGACTTTTCATCAGCCAGATCAGGACAATGTCAGAAACCACACAGACTGGTAGGTTCTGCATGTATAATCTTGCTGAAAAAATACCTACTTGGAACCAAGGAACTTTTACCACAACAGTACAGGTTGATTCTTTGAAAAGAAGTCCTGTTTCATCAATCAGGTAGTTATTTACAAGTTAGAAGCATTACATTTTCTAGACATCACCTATACCAGAGAATAGTTTACTCTGTGTTGGAAACCCTCTAGCTCTGCAGCACTTAGTTCTGGGAGAGAAGACTGTAGCTCTGTTTAGAATTACATGCAGGAACTGCCACGAAGATCACACTCCACAAATAAACAGAAAGTATAACTAAGCAAGAATGAATATTGAGAAAATCAGTATGACAGTAAGAGTTAGTGTAATTCTGAAATAGCTAAAGAGTGAACTTACTGGCTGAGATGAGCTATTCTCTGCCCAAAGTCTATTTTGGTCTAACAGTAGAAAAAATAAAGAGAGCAGAAAAAACTGCTGGAAGTAGCAATATCCCACTTCTTCCTTATGATGGAAGAGTTATTTACATATCCTTGGACCAGGGATAACACAGCTCGGTCAAAGGACATATGCAAAACAGGTTTATTACAGTTGCCTATTTGCAATGTGTGAAATTAAGAGGCACAGAATGCTGCGACACCTATGAAGAAGGCAACAGAGGAACTCAAGGGTTGTTTTGCAAATAGGGCACTGACTCAACTTACTACAGGTGAGAGCTTACAAAGACTATTATGACCATCTAGAAGCATCCAAAAAGCACTGGCTAAGGCTACATGATTATATATGTAAGAGCTTTTCATGTTCATGCTGGCAGGATGAAGGCAGAAAGTGTGTTTTGCGTATGGGCCTGCATGACTGTATCTAAAGATGCCTCCTCCTCCTGACTTCAAAATCCATAGAATGGTCAGAGTTGGAAGGGACCATAAAGATCATCAAGTTCCAACCACCCTGCCATGGGCAGGGACACCTCTCCTTAGAGCAGGTNCCCTGCTGCTCACGCTGCTTTTGATGCAACCCAGGATACAGTTTAACTTCCATCATGACATGGAAGTTAAATTTTCCTACTATTCACACTTCACCTTGGTATATTGTAGCCTTCACACAAACTGCATGTCAACAGGTTGCACAGAGGCTTACACGAAGAAAAATAAGTTCAAAAGAGGTTTTAAATGGAAGTCTTATCACCAGAGGCATGACAGACAGGCTGACATCCAGGCTGGAAGCTATACAGGAATTGAATGGTTTAAGAACAGGCAGACCAACCAAGACCAGAGATTCTAACCCCTTGCCTGCTTGTAAATTTCACCTGCTGATGACCCAGTTTCCTCCACTGTAAACCCCAAAATATTTAAACCATAAAACACATCCCACTAATAGCTCAAAGTCACAGAGAAGAGGGAGGCATTACTGTTATCATCCCATCCTGATGATCCTCTTTTTAGTGAAGTCTTTATGCATTTTAAGAATCTAGCAGTAATTATTTTAGCTGTGGTGGGAATTTTAGTATGTTTTCAGACAGAAAAAATAATTACAGACAATCGCTTCCTTGAACTATTAAGAAAAGCATGTCAGCTGGGAAAAGTAGGTTATAAAACACAGGTTTGACCACACAGTGCTTTAGTTATGGCTGCATTAAATTCAAAACATTTATTGCAACAGAGTTTTATTTGTATTACGCTCTCAGATCTACTTTTAAAATGATATTTAATGTTATGTTCTCATCATTCAAGTGTTCAATTTCAAAGCCCATTTACCCACACTTCAGTGAGTAAGTTTTCCCCTCCCTCATTAGTCATTAGAGATGTCAGTTATCTTCATATCTGGGCACAATACAAGAGCTGATATCAACCATGTTCTGTTTTCACTTTTCCATACATTTGAATCCTTTTTTCCTCCCTCCAAGGAAGTACTCCTACTTACATTAACCAGAAAGTCAAATGATATGAGGATGATGCAAACACTGAATCTCTAAGCAAACGTATCAAATATTACCAGCATGACACGGAAGACAAAGAACCCCCGTCAGCAGCATAAAACCAAACCCCTCTCCACCAGATACACTTGCCGTTTTCCCAAGCTTCTTTCGGCCAAGATTCTGGGAGCAGACCATACTTGAAGTCACTGGAAGCACCTGGCAGCAGTCCGTACTTGAAGTCACTGGAAGTACCCGGCAGCAGCCCGTATTTGAAGTCACTGGAAGCACCCGGCAGCAGTCCGTACTTGAAATCACTGGAAGTACCTATCACAGACACAACCTTGCTTTAGCTTCCTGGGTTCCAGTCACACGGTTTCATAAAATATATATCTTTTTTTGAACTTTAAAATACCAATTACAATTGATTTTCTTTTCCCCACGTTATCTCCAACACTGAAATGAAGAAATGCATTCCTAATTTCAACGAAATTAGACTTTCGAACTACACTGCACCATTTCTTCTCCCCATGCTGAGAAAATTTCAAAGCCTTTTTTATACCAGGGAAACTTTTATGATAAGGGTATTTATTCCCTCACTATCATCAAAGCAGGGTTAAAAAGTTTCCCATCAGATTCTCTTTACAACTGCTTTGTGCAGTTACTTCATCTGGTCTACACCACAGGCAGGCTAGTTGGTATAAAAGTAAACGTTTTCTGCTGGAGGTGAGATTTTCTCTATTGCCATGAAATATCTCACTGGTAGATGAAGTGCTTTAAATACCTTTATTTATATAAAGTACCCTGCAGCTATGTCTAAATTCTTATTTGAATAATCATCTCCATTACTATATAACCACATCAATTAAAGAAACCGTAATTATGTGGAATATACCAGCTTAAAAGTCTAGTTTGCATAGTTATGTTTGGTCTTTAGACAAGCTCTTTGTGCAGTTTGCATGTCTTTGTAACTTCCCCCACAACTTTAACAAAACCATTCAGAAGTGAACAGTGACTTACCAAAAAAAAATTAAAAAAAAAAAAAAAGCCTTGCTTGCTTAATTCTGTACTTTTGTAACAAGAACTGCATGTGTGAGCATGGAGTCATTGGTACACACTATAAAGGACTAAAATAGTACACACAAAAGATGCACTACAAGTTCAACAACATCATATTTGTAGGGCAAAGACTCTTCTGGCAAGAGTACAACATCAATCTTCTCCCCAATCCCAAGACAGGAGTTTGCTGGAAAACATGAACTCATAAATCCATTGCTTCCCTGACAGGCACACAGTTGTTAAGTAAACAAACCGCAGTGGAAACTGGCAGATTTCCTTCTATTTGTCTGGATGGTGCCCGGGTCCTCACCCTGGATTCCCAACATCACTGTTTAGAAGAGTCTTGAGAAGGGCTTCACAGCAAACAGATGTATTTTTACTTTCAAGCCTAAGACTATACATTTTAACAGTCCAAAGGCTTTTTCCTTTGTCTCTATGCTACTTGTTCTAAGGATTTTTCCAGGGAAGGAAATTCTGTTAGTGTAAGCTAGAATTCCATGCAGCTTGTGGCAAGCTGCTTGCGGAAATGCTCACAAATTTCTGCTTTGCTGGGAAAAGGAAAGGGTACAAATGCTCAACAGCATTAGACACACACAGTAGTTTCATTTACTGCTCAGGCAGTACTGCAGCTGGCAGCAGTGGTTTCACCTGCTATAGAAGACAATACTTCAATAGGAAATAAATTAATATATTAATTTATAATGTACTAATTCCATATATTATATAGCTTATAAGTCTATCTTATCTGTCAGGCAATGGCCAATGATAAGGAAAGCTGAATTGCAACTGCCAAGCTAGGTATTCCACCAGAGCCTTTAAAAAGCAAAGCTTGGGCAGATGAAAGAAGAGAAATCCCAGTGTTTTAGCTCATCCACCTCACTATTTTGTTAAAGACAGAGAGACAGACAGAAGGGGAGGAGAGGGAAGGGAATACATCTCCCTCTCCTTCAATGAAAAAAGTAGTGGGGAAAAAGTACATTTATTTTTTTTAATTACTGACTCTAACAGCTGTTGCTATGTCCGAAAGAGGCAAGAACTCCTGAAACTAGTTTGGAACTCTGGACTCCAGCAATGGCATCTCACAACTGCTCAAGGAATAGAACACAGATACCCTATAGGCATTCCAGCTACACATTCCTTTGAGGTGAGCAATAAAACTTCCTTCTGTAATACACGAGAAAGGATTAGTGAGGAAGCTGTGTCATATAGTTCTGGGCAAGGGCAAAAATGACTTGGCCTCAAGCCTAAAAGCTTCCAAACTAAAGGAAGCTTCAGAGAAAATAAAATAAAACAACTTTTATAATCCATTTAAAATATTAGACCTTTACTTCACAGGTGTTTTTCAGCTCTAACAGAACTGTCCTGTCTCTAGTTGAACAGTGGAAGATCAGTCATCAAAATATTTTGAACATGTTTCCACCCCTGCTCCCTTATGAGAGGAATCTTTAAGGTCCCTTCCAACTCTAACCATTCTGTGATTCTATGAATATCTACAGACCCAGCCTTTACTGCTCAGAGATGTGACATATATGCTGTGTAGAGGCAATATTGCATAGCTTCCTTCAAAATAAGCAAAGACAGACCCTAACTAAGAGCTGTACCAAGCTGAGCAGATTTATAACACTGTCACTTGGACACCTCTTCTGGATCTAAGATAACACAAACTGAATTTCATCAGGAACATTGATGCTCACAGCTGGTATTGAAGTCTGAGGGAAGTCAGCAGCTCAAATCCCTACATAGGTCTGTATCTGAGCACAAGATTTTGCATAAAGCCAAACAGACTTAAAAGCTGGAGTCTTGTGTAGGTAATAGCTACTAGATCTTTCTACCTCCAATTTAAAGAGAGGAGGACCTGCTACAACATGACAGAACACTGGCAGAGATACCGCAAGAGATAAGATGCTGTTGCAGACACTTCAATCTCTGCACACAGAACTAAGTAGATCATAATTAAACCTAATGCTTATTCTTAGAATAATTCATTGACCTAGAAAACCTGCTTTCTAGACTAAGCGCACATATAATGGTTCAAAACAGGGCAACAAAAAAATAACTTTTAATGTCTAACAGCTCATCCATACAGGAAAGACAGGAATTACATACAGACTCAGAACTGGGAAGTACAATACCCAGCCTCCAGTAATTTTCCTAGCTGGACATACAGCCTATAGTCAGATAAGCTGCTGACTGTAGCTGAGCAAAGGGTAAGATGTTATGGGCCTCTGTGGCTTGTAGCATCTCCCACTCCTCCTCCTGTCCAGGTGACTGCCTCCCAAACCCTGCTGGCAAAGCAGATACAGTCATCATCTGACCTGTTCCTGTCAGCTTAAACCCACAGGATTCTGAAAGGAGACTGAAAGCAACTACATATGCAGTTGTACTGGGACACTGGGGTTGGGGTGCAAAGAGGGAAATACAACAGTGAGAAAGATAATTTTTAAAAAAAGAAAAGAGAAGAGAGGGTAATTAGAAGCAATACTGTCCTATATCTCCAGACCACAAAATTCCTCTGATCTTGGATGCCTTTTTAGGGTTTAGTTGATTTCTAATATATATGCAGGTTAATAATTCAAATGTCAACTAACCCCCAACATCTACTCATTCTTCTACTCTTATGGAGGTTTCTATCAGCAACTCAATCTTAAGAAAACAAAACCAAACCAAACACAAACACACAAAGAAACCTCAAATAATAGAAACAGAAGAGAATCCAAATAAACTGATTAGCTATCAGCACTAGAATTACCAAGATAGCGACCTGATAACACTGTCTAGAATACAATGAAGTGGTTGTGGAATTTTTACACAACAAAAACTTTATGGAAGGATTTAATATACTGCTGTGTTTGTTCTCAGGAAAGAGAGTAACGAGAAGTCAGACACACTGATTTTCAGTTTTGAAGGTAAGAGGTAGGGGAGTATCACCAGAAAGAGAGGATGCATCTGAGAAGAAACATTCTTGGTTTGACAAGTTTTGCCCTTCTTCTGTAACCAGGAATATACTCACTTTTTGGAAAGAAAAGGAGACATTACTGAGGAGGGAATGGTCAAGGAGATCAATGAGAAGACCAACGACAGAAGCTACTGAACAGGTCATTATAGAAAGCAACACGGACATAGAAGGAGAGGATACAAAACTTTGCATTAGATACAGTTGTCTGTAATGACCTTAACTTACGTTTTCTTTACACATACTAGCATTAAAACAGTGCCAAAAGAAGAGAAAAGGCAATACTACTGGTTTTTCACCCAGTTTTCTGACATTGACTGCTTATTCAGATCAATTAAAAAGACAGAAAGCAGACAGGATAAGCGATTAGCTTTCAAGGATTGTAAAGACAGCAGTTGTAATCTACTGATACAATCTGGATTGCTAACAGAGAGCTGGATTTGTTAGGTAACAAGATAGAAAAAAAACAGCACTGCCAAGGCTGACATACTGGGAAGGAAAATATATTATACCCCCTTTGTTCCCAGAGTATTACGCACATCTTTAACCTTACTTCTGAAAAGCAGTCAAAGCATGTTACATCTCAACTGCCTCTTGCAACAGAAGGCTCAGACAAACTTAAGACATTCTGCCGATGCCATCTTACTCATACTCTACGTACTACTCCAAATTGCTCTTATTTTTTACTATTTCTCATTCATGAAAAAGAAATAAATAATGGTTTGGTGTCTTGGCTACAGAGGCAGAACTATCACCAACTAACCCTGCCAGATGACTACCAACTGATGCCAAATATATCAGCCACTTGCTTTTTCAGCTTGTTTATCGTGTATTCCATGAAGATCTCCTCCCTGAGAAACTGGTGCCACTGACATTAGAAAGTTATTCTGCTCATCTGTCCCACAAAGGCTACGTCGGTGAAACACAAGATAACACAAGCGCTGCTCATCCAGGCCATTTATCTGTGGAGGACTTGCTGTTCTCAGGGACTATCACAGATTCAAACAAAAACTTAGGTCTTAAGGGACCTCTGAAGGTCAACTAGCTCAGTCTTCAACTCTCAGCAGGGCTATCTTCGAAGCCAGACTGTACGTTGTTTTGGACTTGGCCAAGTTTTAAATATCTATAAAGATGGGAGATTCCATAAACCCTGTAAGCAACCTGTTCCAACATAACCGCCCCCATCGTCAACAGTTTTCTTTATATACAACTGGAATTTCCCTGGCTGCAACTTGTGACAAACTGACTCTTACCCTTTCATTGCACCTCTGAAAAGCCTCTGGGTCCATTTTCTCAGTAATTCCCTCCGGGTGGTAGAAGATGGCAGGTAGATTCCTCAGCCTTCTCCACACTCAGTAAATTCAGTCTCTCAACTCCTCCTTGAACAACATGTTCTCCACTAAGCACCTTAGTGCCCCTCCACTGGGCTCCCTCCAGCTTGCCAGCATCCTTTTTGTACTGGGCTGCCCTAAACTGGGCAGAGGATTTCAGATGTGATCTTGCCAGTACAGGGGTATTATTATTATTTCCCTCAGCCTAGTGGTTATGTTTCCTCTAATGCCACCACTATGAAGCTAACCTTCATTGCTCCTAGGATGCACCACTGACTTATGTTCAACTTGCTGTCCCCAAGGACTGTCTGGTCCTCTGGTTACTGAACAGTCACTCAGTGCTCTGCTTGTACTGATGTACTGGGTTGTTACTTCCAGAAGCAGGACCTGACTGCACCTTGAGGGTTTCTGTTGGCCAGTTCTTATGGATTGTTGAGGTCCATCTGAATAACAGTGCAGTCTTGCCCTCCAGCATATCAGCCATTCCCACCACTCTGATGTCATCTGAAAGCCCGCTGAGAGCATCTTCTGCCCATTCTGATCACCGAAGGAGATGTTAAACAGTAAACTATTTTCAGGAAAACAGATCATCTTGACTTCACTGTCAAAAAAATACCATCATCCATAAACTTCTGGAGAATGTTGTGACCTTAAGGGCCAGATCATTAATATGGCAAACAAGTCAATTTAAGGATGTACCTCAAGAGCTTTCCCAAGTAGAGTATTCAATAGAACTGAAAGACTTTCCGATTTAAACACTTCATATCTCCTTTCCATCATTATGTTATTATATTAACACTTTCAAGGAGATAATACACCTGAAAGGCTGCATGAAACTCCTAGACAACTGGCTTTTAGGATTAAGACCTTCCAATACAGTAAAAAAAAAAACCACCAACAATTGTAAGTACTCTGGTAACTGAATTAAATGTCTTGGTATTAATGTTTTACTCCCGTTTTCTTGCTGTTTGAAAAAGTGACTGTAGAAGAAATCCAAGGAAGTATGGTGGATTTGCCCTCAATGCTGACAGTTTCTCCCTAATGAAAAGGTAAAAAGCATCCAAGGAGAAAAAAAAACAGTTAAGTATTAAGTTTATTCCCATTTTAGGCCTAATATAAGAGATCTCCACACAGTAAAGTCACTAGTTTCTTCCTGCATCAGCATCATGCTACTATTTCATCAGCTACACATTGTAAATATACTTTTTAAAAATATTATCACCGTACATCGCTATCAAAGACCACTGATGTGGTTATAGTTGAAACAAACACACCGAGAACTGATATGGGTCTTAATTTGCCTTTAAAAACACAAGCACAAATAGCACTCCTGTGGTCCAAACAACTTTTTACTGTGGAACAGTTGAAAGAAAACGCCAAGGAGAGCTTCCCTTCATGTTAGCTTCTCTAATTGCAGGCAGTCTTAGAAGCGGTACCATAACTGACCAAAACTGAAATGGCAGCTCAACACCATCCATTCCAGACTTACTTCACCAAAGCCTGACTGTGTCCAGGAATAACAAGGGATTTTGTCTTTACACTGGTCTTTGAAGAAAAGCAAAGTACAAGACAGAGGTGTAAATCTGTAAAAATACCAAAATGAAAACGAAAAAAAAACACATCCTTTCCAAATAAACCACAAACCCCCCAAACCAAATCATCAGCTACTTCCTTGGGAGTGCTACATAGTAAGACCTGGGAGTATGTGACAAACTAAGCCCAAATCACAAGCAAATGTGTAAAAGACTGGAACTTTCATGCAGCTCAAGCTATTCGCACACAACCTGAACATGAAAGACAACTCCTGCTTAACAAAAGAGGGTGTTTTCCAAGATCATGCTTTTAAAAACATCCAGACACCTCAGTAGCCCTGGGAATACCAGAAGTGACTAAAGTTCTGCAATTGTGGCTGCATTTTTACAGTAAAAGTGGCAATTCTGATCTTGCCAGCTCCCCTCTCCGTTGTTTCCAGTATGACAAGACTAACAACAACCAACAAAGCTGCACCAATGAAGGCTAGTGGTTGAAGTGAAATTATCTCCTAAAGCTGTACTCCTATCCAATACACTCCTAATACAAGTACTGCAACTAGCTCCAGGGTAATCACAGTACAAGCTTGCTATGTTATAGTATTCTACACACAGTATAAACTTTCTACACCATGAACGCATTTCTGCTTGGACATGTTTACTGGTATCTGCCAGAAAGCAGCACGAGTAAGAAATGCTGCCTGCTCTTCCTTCCCAAAAAACAACTCCAAGAATTCCAGAATGTACAGAGGCAACAATGGTTGAGCAGTGAGCAAAACAGCTCAGCAAGGATAGAGAACCTGAAAAAGAGAAGCTGAAGGAACCACCTTTAAGTTAAACTCTACGCCACTTAAAGCCTATTCTATTAGCTACCAACACTGAGTATGGCCTACTCCTTTTCTCAAATTTAACAAAAACCAAAGCAAATTAAAAAAGCCAAACCGCACAACAGGCTATGACTTTTATCTCCAAAGTAACTGAACAGGAACTGGTCAATTTATACTTCCATAAATTATTACATGACAAAGTCACTCGAGCAAAAGAGTGATCTCATCAGGAGTTATGGTGGTATAGGTCTACCAACACAGAAAACCTACAGGTTAAATAAACCTAACATTGTTTCTCTTGTATCATATTTCAGTGAAGGCATAAAGCCCTTTTAAAAGTCCTTTTAGCAGGACTTTTCATAAATATCATTCTGGAACTGACAGGCACGTGAAGACAAGCATGTAAGAAATAAGGAGGTTATGGATAAAAACAAGACTTTACTTTCCAGGGTAATTAATATCTGGTACAAACATTTTAAAGGAAGTTGTATTCTATCTTCATGATAGTTTTAGAAAAGCTCCACACTGGTATGAAAAATTACCCACAATTCAAAAGGATCTGAAATATCTGGAGTAAAAACACTTTCACTGCTCATCGTGTGATAAGATTAATTAAATTTTACTTACTGAGCTACACCTTTGAGATGCAGGAAGAAAGACAGTTAAAGATCTGTACACATCGCATAACCTTCTTCCCCAACCCAGCTACCTTGGTTGCTTTTTCTTTTGTTAAAAAAAACAAAACAAAACAAAAACCACACAAAACACAGCAAACAAACAAAAATCCCAACCCCAAACAACCCACAACAGTAAGACACAGAACACTGCTTGAAGTTGCAAGGTCAGTGGTTGACCCTACGGTGACAATGTGGGCACCCAGCTGTGTCTTTGGGATCATCCCTGGGAAACAAATTTAATAAATAGGGCAAAGGTTGAATCCCAGACGTTGCAATCTCTTTTGATGACTTCTAAAAACCTGTGGGGTCTTCATTAACAAGTTATACAGGGAATGGGGCAAATGAAGAGTTTAAAGGTCCGTTTCCATCAAATTTAAAGCAATTTAAATCTTTCAATCAGCTTTTCACCAGATGGAGAGCTGAGAAAGATCTGACAGAGTTGTAAACCATTAAAAACTAGAAAAAAAGTTCAATTTTCTTATACTATCTTTTTAAATTTTATCTTATTTGTAATTCAGTCAGTCAAGTGGGGTTTATCCCTACCAGAAACACATACGTGTCCAGGTAAGTCCATCAGTTGTGACTTCTCTCTTTAGAATAAAGTCCTGGTCAAGTTGTGATATGTTGCTCCCCTCACATTATAAGGAAAACTGATCATTACTACATTTCTTGTAAACAGGTTTGACTGCTGCTTGTATTCTTCTGAAAAGTAGTTGCTTCTACAGCAAGGGGAATTAAATGCCTTTAAGAAGACCCTACAAAATCATTCAGAAACCCTCTTGTTCCACAAAAGTACCGTTTTCATCCTGCCCTTCTTACCCTTTCCCACTACAATATAAGACAGCATTATCCAGCCTGAAAATCAGGGTAATAAATAATCTGGTAGTAACTTCATAAAGCCATTGGGATATTACATACAAGCCTCCTTAAGAATCAATATGGTCAGCTCTGGAAGGCAGAAGCAATATTTCACAGTTGTGTCCAGAAACCTGAGGATAGGACATTCATACTCAAAAGAAAGGCCCAAACAGAAAGCAATTTCAAGAAGTGATAGACATTTATTAAAAAAAAAAAAATAATCACCCTTAAAAACAGACATTAAGATTGTAGGATGCACCCCAGCTACAAGCACTAAAGACATTTTTCAGCAGATTATCAACTAGAAGGGAAAAGATTAGGATAGGTGGTAACATTCAGTGCAAAGAAACACAGCTATTTTAAGTCAGCTTAAACTGGAGAAGGCTTGAAAGTTTCAGTAAGAGTAGGTAAATAATGTAAGACAGGACATACAACTTAAAAATCCATCTCAACCTCATGGAGTTTTTTGAAACTCAGTAGTGCTTATTTTTTGGGGGTGGGGGGAAGGCATTAAATATAAGCTCATTGGAAAAGCAGAGTGAGAGGAAGGAGAAGGGGACATATCCTATGTGGATACCTGTAGTAAAACTTGCATTTGGCAAGGAGCAGTTTAACATGGACAAGAGGGGCAGTGGACAGTTCAGGAACCTTTTATTGTTGATTATCTAGTACTTCCCTAGCAGTACTCAACTGGAAAGTCCATTTACTATAGATCTCAACATAGAGACTTTTGGGGTAAATTTTTTTAGTGAGATAAGTATTTTTAAATAGGCTTCCCTTCCACAATACCTATGGTATTTCATTCCCCTCACAAAAACACCAGATAACCCAAAACCATGATCAAGGACATAGCAACTCACTCAGCATGTAACTGGACATCTTATAACTGCAGGTGGTGTTGGTTGCCCTCACCAGCACATGACAAAGCACAATAGCAGAACCTCATTTCTTCCTTTCTAGCAACTAAAGGGACAGCATACTTTCACCATAACATTTTACTACTTTTTCTTCTCACAGCACTGTGTTGTATCTATTCCAGAGACATTTCCTCATGCATTTTTGACTCCCAGTGCCTATTATTTTTAGTAGGTTTTCACCTCCAGAAGAAATTTAATCCACAACTAAAAAGTTACCGTATAACTCGCAGGTTACTCTACAACTCATTCTTGTCATTCTTCCAATTCTCCACTCCTCCCCCTTGCACCTTTCCTTGGGCTTAGAGGGAATAATTGAAAGTGTTTAGGAGTGGAATCTACCCAGAGAGCAAAGAAAAAGCTAGCCAGGAGGAGAAAGAACACCAAATGCTACAGTACAGGCTATGGATAAAAGTAAACTATACCAAGTCCTACTTCCAATATCTCATTTCAAACAATGCATGTGCTCCTAAGAACATCAAAAAAGTAAAGGTCATCTTACAAAAATATTAGATATGGTTTCCAAAACAGTTCTAACACTGACAGAAGAAGCAATTATTTACCTGGCACCACTTATGCTTGCTCTGAAAGTACAAAAGGAGATCATTAGCTTATTGAACTACAAAATAATGTCAACTAAACTCCCCTCTGCAAACACAGAGCTTTCCACAGTTTTGACCAGCCACCACAGCACAAACTCAGCACGTCCCTACCCTCTAATACAGATCTTTACATCAAGATGTTGCAGAGATGTAATTTACTTCTTTAGCACAACCTGTTACTGAAAAGCTTGGTGCTTCTGCACACACTTTTAAAAAAAAGTGAACAAAGACTAAACTTGTTTAATCATTACTGCATTGCCCATATGCTCCGTTATTTCTTTAAGAAAACTCCAAACTCCTCAACATGTATTCACATTCTGCAGAAAGTAAACAAGTTGCTGGAGACATTACTGAGTAAACAGTCTCTGTAGTACTTCCAGTGGTAATAAAGGTTGAATATCTACCCCGTATAAGTCGAAAATAGAAATCATGTTAAATTGTCAGAAATCTGTGTTTGTGCAATTATATACACGTGTCTTCACTCCTGCTCCAGACTCTGTTGCTCTTTTTCATGCCACTACATATATGTATTAGCAAGGAGTGTAGCCCCAGCACAGGCAGATTTGTTGTGTGCTGAGGATTCAACATCCCCACTGCACACACTCAAAGGTGCTTCGCTTAAGGCAGACTCAATGCCTGTCAGCAGCTGGCACACAACAGGCACGTTTCTGAAACACAGCTTCTATTTTCATTTCAACCAGAGGAAACACTGTGCAGTCTAATAAAGCTTAGATGGTAAGAGAAGACCAGGATATTCATTTTACAAGTGTATGATCCAAGGCTGAACTGCAAAGCTGAAGTAGATCTACCCACTGAATTCAGAGATGAAGACCAGAGACAAGCAAAGCCCCTGAAGCACTTGCAGAATGAGTGTTGGTTCCTCAGCACAGCAGCTCCTGCTGTGCCACAACACCTGCTAACTACATGGATGTAGTCCTGGCTTGTCCTGGCTGCCCCTGCTCATGTGCCAGATGGATGTGAGTGCTAATTTTATTATTACTTTATTTCCCTCTTAATTCTACACCTTGAAGCCAGGAAGCAGAGAATATCCATAGTCCCCTGATGTTTGACGAAGGCATACCTTCTAAAATGCCTCAGAAACAGACACATCAGAAGAACTCTGTTCCAGTTACATCTCAAATCCACCTTTAACCAGACATCTAAATTGGATTAAGTTTTCAAAACTGCTAATTCATCTAAAAGTGATACAGGTAAATGATAGTACTTCAACGATTCAGAGGATAACGACAATAACTTAAAAAGCAAAACCCTGAACCTAATTACATTGCCCCAGATCCCAATTACACTGTGACCAGTCTGCTTATAATTCTTTGCTAAGCAGATACAGTTGCACAAACAGGTATTTAATCTCATTCTATCATTTATATTAACCACAGATCCGTAAGGAAAAAAATAATCCCATGAATTCAGTCACTTTCAGAATTTGTTTAAAGAATAGTTCCCTCTACCATGTGTCATCACAGCATCTCTTTCTGCTTTAAGAGTTCCTATGATACTAGCCAGGGCTACTCTATTTTGTAGCTTTGCAGGTACCACTACAATAAACATCAGCAGAAAGCTGACTTCTGTTTCTGGGTGATACTCAGGTGAGGGAGATTAGCAAAAAAATTTCTGCTAGTGTAGGAAAGGAAATAATAAAGGTCTTTTCTCTCTGTGTGTCAGCTAAAATCATTAGTCATCAGCTATCAATTATTGATTTTGTGCCTAATACAGTGGCTACAGATTAAAAATAAGAATTTTTGTTTCTACCAGCTGGTAAGGATCCCCAACAAAAGTAGTAAATTCAAACAGCATGCTACAAACTGCATGGCACAGCACTGTCATTCCATTCTCTAGCCAAAAAACACACTGCTGTGCCCCAAATTAGGGAACCAGATTACTGACCTAGTAACTTGACTGGAGTGTTGGCTTTTTACTACAAGATCCCACCCAGCACACCTGTACACAAGCTACATTGTCATGTACGTGACTCAATAATTTAGTTTCCAAATGACATGACTGATATTAAGCAATATTTACCTGCTTCTTCTTTAATAAATGACAAGTCTTCTTCTGGATATGGGACTGACGGTTGCAACACTGAGCAATCTTCTGAGTTCTCCTCAGTATTAGGCGGGATGTTATAAATAAATCTCTTTGCAGTTTGGTTTTTCCTTCTTGCTTTTCCAGGTTCTTGAACAGATTGTCCCTGTGCGCCCATGTCATTCCATACGAAAACTTTCCCCTCACCTTGAGATTCATTTTCAGCCATTTCAGGTGAGCTGTCCTGGACCCAACTGCAGTCATTCATTTGGTAGCTTTCCATTTGACTCTCATCAATGGAGTAACCATCGTTCTCAGTTTTTATGCTGCTTGCCAAGTTGGTAAGGTTTCGCGTTGCCCAGAAGCTGGCAACTTTCTGATCCCTTGGAGACAAACCATCCCTACTCACAGATCTTCTGTTGTAATCCACCACGACGGTCTCTGGAGCTTCTGATTTTATACTTATGTTTAAGGCATCTTTGATGAAGTTGCGGCAGGACTGGACAACCTCCGTCATCTGAAGGTAGCTGGCCACCGACATCACTTCAATGGCATTTTGGCTCGTGAGTACCAGGTTCCCAGAATAGAGGAAGTCCAAGATGACAGAAAAACCTTGAACAGCAACAACGTCCAAATAGGTAACAGTGGTTTGGTTACGGCTTTCTTTGTTTGTAAAGCAATACAGAGTCTTAAAGAAGCGGCTGCCTGCAACCAGGATGTTCTTGTGAGCTCTGAAGACCCTCCCACTCACCACAATGTTAACATCACAGAGAATGCCTTTCTTCCTCTGCTCGTTGAGCTCTTGCAGGAGCTGGTAGCAGTAGGAGTTCTCATTTGGCCTGCTGTTAAAATCACAGTATCCTTCATTATTGAGCTCTGACGGTAACTCTGACTCCTGCAATTAAAAAAAAATTAGCTCTTAATCAATGCTCTCCTTAGTCCTTATAGATATAGTAGACATAGTTCTTACATGGTTGTACAAATTAGGCATTTATTCTTTATTTTCCAATTGTGGCAGGTTTAGGATTAAATAGCTGTATTACATGACAAGTGGACAGAACACTGCAAGAGAACAAAACTTAAGCTTTCATTACATTATTTAACTATGATCTTCTTGAATCAAGCTTCAGTGAAACATTCCAGTAGCAGCACCACCTTTAACTGGTACATACTTACTTACTCATCTCTATAATCTTTTTACAACATGATCTCAAAGGCAGCTTGAAAATTCTGCTAAAAGTAGCATCTGACAATGCAGCACCAAGAAAACAGTTGTTATTTAAGATTAAGACAGATAGTAAGAGGCTGGTAAATCACAAGAGATCTGAAGAGGATTTTAAAACATTAAGAAAAATAATAGGTGGTATTTAGACAGCAATGATTCAGAGCTGCTATACAGCAGCAGACAGGAGAAAGCAGAAGACAACAGACTGGCACATCTGAGACCATACTTAGACTGACATGTGCTGCCACCAAGAGCAGTGATGATGACAGTCTATTTTATACTGGATCTCTACAAGTCTCGTTTCTTCCCTATCTAACAAGGACAGTTCAAAACTGGCTGGCTCCAAAATGGCTTGGGATGACAGACCAGATCTTGCAAATTTTCTACAACAACTACCAGATTTGAGGGCTAGAGGTATTGTTAAAGCTCGACTGCCTCAACGTTACAGGTCAAAATCAGCACTAACAAAGTAATGTTAATACTATCGTGAGCCCATAGTCTATACTGGAGCCAAAACACAGGTTGCAGAAGAGTACTGCCCTTAATTTAGAACTATGGCAGAAACCAGCTATATTAAAAAAACAAACCTTACTTTCCACCACACAGGAATTAGTTCATTAAATCAGTACTCATCTCAAATTATAATCCCAGCATGGATCACTGGGATGACAACTGAGGCTGTAACTACATCCTCTAAAATGGTATTTACATCTATAAGCAGCAGGTAATGTTCAGCATTATCAAAACAGAAACTGTAAGACTTCAGCATCTCCTGTAGAGAAATTTCAGTTTGCTACCACATTTAAGTTTCTTCTAAATCTCTACCCTTCTCAGAAAAACACTTCAGTGAAAAGCAGAGGTAGAAATGAAAGCAATTTGGCTTCTACATGAAAACAAGCAACAGATCTCTGTTCAGCCTTGGCTTAATTTTCTCTGTACTCTCTGACATACTCAAGTACTCCCTCGAATCAGAGCTCTGAAAGAGAAAGCATGTCCCAAACTTCCAACAGCTAAATCTCCCATTCTTTAAATTCTCAGCAGATTTCAGATCTGGACAAGCTTCCTGTGACTCCAGCAATGGAGTGCTGTGTAGTTTCAAGACATCAATTACACAGACTTTGGATCAGATTAAGATGAAAATTATCATGCCCTAAAGTGTAGTCACTCTAGTCAAAGTCATCCATCAGCGATTCCCATCTCACAGAGTGAACGTGAGGTAGATAGTATGATAGCTAACTGTTTCATTCTCTGAAACACATTAAGCACCATTTAAAAATAATCTGCATTGGTGCTTATCTTTTTTACACAAATATCTGATTAAAGAATGGAGATAGAGTACATTGTAACTGAGCACGTGTATCCAATCAAGCTGATTAAAAAAAAACAACACAGAAATCAAGATTTACAATTTCTTTTTGTTTTCCTAAGAAAATTAGATGGTAAAAAGAAATACATCACAAACGTGCTACAGAAACACAAGACTGAGTCTTCATTATAAGAAAACAGAAGGCTGAGCAAAGGTAAGAGACATTATGCAACTGATGTCCAAGCTACAGCGGTGTGTTGGAGATCAGTAACAGCTTTACAGAAATGTGAGCATAAAGATTTTAAAAACTGTAATATTGGAAACAACCTTTTAACTGCTGGTAGGGAAGCACCTAAAGTTAATGCCACAGCTCAAATAAAACAAAAGCCCTGACATCTGAACAATTATCAAGCCTACATACACCAAGTGTGACAGCAGAATTAATATTTACTATGATAAAAATGAAAACAAAAAAATTAATATCCCTTGGAGAGTTTTAAATGTTTTTTCCTTTGTAGAGAAAAATACAGGATAGATCAACAGAATATATTCTGTACAGTGAAGCTGGAAGCTTCTATTACTTACATTGTGCTCATGCCACATCACAAGGGTACTGTTCTTCTGATGAGAACAAGAAACTAATGCTATTTGCTTATATGCCAATTATATTTTCAGGATACAGACCAAATATTCCCATCACTTAAGTTATCTCAACACCAAACCACCCGATCCTCTAATTAAAATTGATATAAAATCTAGAATAAAAGTCAGGACTATTTCAGTTTCATTTATGGAATCTACAGCCTTGTGTGTCTGAAAAGATTGTCTCTGAAGGTGAGAATAAGAAGCTGTCTAACACAGCAGAGACTGCTCATGGACACTAACATTGTGCTCAGTAGACAGCTTCATCTGAATACACCCAAGTATAAAATACTATCCATATGCATAATTCACTCATTAAACTTGCCTAAAAGCTAACAGGAACAGAAAAATTGAGTTCCTAGTAGCAGTTTTTGATCATCTGTTTCTTTCTCCTCCTGTGCCATTAGTCTCCTGGGAGCAAGAATGGGAGGACAGGGTAGGAAGAAGCAAAAATTAAAAAAGAAAGTGAAAAAGAACCAAAACCAATCTAACCACAGATTCCACCTCAGCTGTATGTAAACGAAAAGTAGTTATTTCTGTAATCCTTTCCCCACTACCACACCTTTCTCTACAGCAGTTCCCTATGCCCTCCAATTAATTCTAATCCTGAAAAATGGACCCTCCAACAAGAGTGAGCTATCACCTCTTAAGTATGTGCAGCAATACAGGAAAATTATCTCAAAATATGGTGCTATCAGCTGCACACATGATGTTCTGCTGTTATTTTACATACCACAGCATTATTTACAGAAAACTCAGCAATTTAAAACTGTCCCATTAAGTGCCTGACATCCAACCAGGTAGTTCAAGCTCTGATAAAAACACTACATAAAAATGTATTAAATGACAGTCCATACTCTGAAGGCTTGAATTCCTCCTCATCTTTTTTTTCCTCCACTAAGAGCAATTCAAGAAGTGAACTTAGAACACTGCAACATAGCTCTTACATCTGAAGCACGACGTTTATTCATCACCGCTCACATAAAGAAAACAATTATAGTTCACATGGAAAAAATAACACATCAAAGGCCTTCCTCCTTTTGGAGAGCTTCTGCTTCAAGCCAACATGCCTGTTAGGCTGGAGAAAGCTTTTCTGGCAGTATTGCCAAAACTCAGCTTCAAATTATGTCCAGAGAAAAAACGCTTCAAGAAGCTACTTCAACAGCAACCCCAGCAGCCAATAAATCTGCATCTAATTGAACTAAATTAATCACAGAATTAAAATCTTTAGTAGTGATTTCCCAGTAAGTGCCTATTTCTTAAGATTTCTGCAACACAATAGTCCATTTATCTTAAAAAAAAAAGGTAGTTTCAAGATTATTGTATCTTTACTTGAGCTTTAATATGAAGACGGATTATTTTAAAAGCTAGAATAGGAAAAAAAATAAAAAAAGAGATTTTTGTCTTAGAAAGAAGCACTGACAACTCAATACCCTTGAATTACAGCAGCTGCAACCACTTGTGATGTGTGCTGGTATTCCAAATTAAACATATCCCCGAAATAAACTGAAATCATCACTCACATCTTCATGAGTGTAATATCCAGCAGACCTATAGAAATTTCCTCTGCTTTACTGTCTCAACACCTACAGTTTCCCTTTCACACTCACACAGTGGCACTATGCCAGATGTTTATTAGCAGCTGTTAAACATGCCCTGCAGTTGGAGCATGTCAAGCCAAGAATACATGTGTCTTGTCTCTGAGATAAAGGCTGAAAGATCTCTACCAAGTTTCATTAAATCTAAACGGCTTCGCTACCTCATTATGTGTGTTGGAAATATGGTTAGGGTACAAATTACCTACTTTTGTTCCAAGTATCTGGTATCGTGGCATTAAGGGGAAAAATGGGGCTAGTTTTGGAATTAATTTAAACATAGGCATCAAGAGAAATTCAAGTGGTATTAAAGGTGTGAAAGACGTGGAAATTAAACATAAAAGCAGGAAGAAAACAGAAAGTCTTCATCAGACTTTTGATAAAGTGAGCGCAAGCCAGATGTGCACCACAGAAAATTACACTGACTCTTGAAAAACTGCAATTCCTTCCCTTGTGAGAAATTTTTAACTGAAATGTAATTGCACAGGGATGCATCCAGCACTGTTATCCACCTGAAAGCACCAATCCCTGCCCAGCTACCTTACAGAAGCTTACTTTCTCCAAACCTTGTCTTTAATACAGTACAAAAGAACAACTGACTCATCCCATCTATCCTACTGTTGCCTTCGTTATTACAGTTACTACTGTCATTTTTTTCTTAAACTGTTAGTGGTATAAGAGTAGAGACTCATTTTTATAAAGAATCCCATAACAATGAAAGGTTAAATATTTATTATAAATACTTACATTAACTTTTAGGCTACTGTGACACAAAAGCCAATGTCCTGTTCCCCTTTCCTCCTTCCCCCTTCCCAGTATTTAACAGTCTCACAATAGAGTGAAGATGGGAAGACAGAATGAAAAAAAACAGTAACTTTACCAAGAAAACCTACTTGGAATATGTTTTATTTACACATAGCTTAACGGAAGAGAAACTTCCAAGCGTGGCATGAATTAGCAACATCTAGTGACACAGGAGGCTACGATACATGTGTCCATACTTTTACAGGATAATCTTTCACAACTCAAAATATTAGAAACTAGGCAACACGATGGTAAGGGATATACTGCAGTAACATTAAACAAAAGGAATATTTTCAAAGATATAAAGAGCTAAAAGGCATTAAGAATGAAAGCTTCAAAATTAGAAACAAGATCTTTAAAGCAAGTTTAGCTATAACACTGGAGAGTGAAAAACAAACCTCAGATTGGAGGAAACTAGCAAGATGACCTACTGCTATGGAATGTCTGTAACAACAGCTGCCCTAAAAACACATTTACTGAAAAGGCTGTATTCCTCACCTTGAAGGTGAATGCTGCATTTGCAAATCAAGAAGTATTTTAGATAACTGGTATTTATGCACCATTAAGGTTTCCCTTGCAGTCCTGCAGTAGTTCTGCATAGAACTTGCATACCTTTTCCAACAAGCTCTAAGAAACCCTATGTTCAGAACACGGGTTCTGTCATCCTGATATCCTACCTAAACACTAGAATAGCAGCTCTTGTCCAAGGTACCCTGAGCTCCTCAAGTAATAAGCTCAATTTAACTACTGCACTGCAATTCAGACTCCAGATGCATCTACACAATAAAGGTGGGCGATTTAATTGCTCTAATAAGGAAAACCAGAGTGATAGGGGATTAACTTTGGCTAACAGCACAAATTCAGCCTACTAGCCTAACCTGAAGGACCTCAGCTTGTGCTCACCGGAAAGTTTAATGCCAGCTAGGCAACTGGAGTGAACTTCTGCAGCAGATAACCTCAGGAGGAAAGGCTGCAGAAGGCTGGTGATCCAACACGTGTAGTCTTTAGCTTTCCATCTACACGTGTTCCAGAGCTAGCCCTGCCTTATTTGCCAGAGCAGCCAAGAAACACAACGATTTTAAGTTCAGCGGGGAAGAGTTTCACCAGTCCTACAGCATCAGAGCAGAGCTGGCATATCACCATGGCTTTCAGGAAACCGCATGTTTATCTCCAGCACACACCAAGCCGTTGCACATTTCTCCCTCAGCAACTCAATACAAAGCAACGAAATTGGAAAAAAGAGATTGGAGACTTAACTACACAGCTGTGCTTTCAATGCATACCGCCGAGAACAGCCGAGTAATTCTGATTTCACACCGGCGAGCATCACTTTCACACACTTGGACGCTGCCCTCCCCTCCCCGGTACCGCAGGAGGAAGTTGTAAGGAGGGTTTTTAAATCACTGCTCAAACACTGGTATCCGTACACAACTTCTCCCCACGCTGCCGGCTTATCTTTGCCAGATAAACTCACGAAATCGGCACCGCTGCCTCCCAGCAGGTAAGGTTACCCAGGCACAGCCACGGCTGATGCCAACCCTCCCCGCCTGCATCCCGGCGGCGCCTGCCCGCATCCCGAGGNATGTGCAGCTTCTGCAGCAGCGACTTGGGCCTGGCCAGCGGGAAGTGCTTGATGCTCTCCCCCTCCCCCGCGCCCACGCTGCTGCCCTCCGCCTCGTCCCCTCCGTCGCCCCCCGACCGCCTGCTGCTGCTGCAGCTGCCGCCCTCGGCGCCGCTGCCGTCGCCCAGGCTGGCCCCTTCGCCGTCCTCCTCGTCGTCGCTGCTGTCACTCAAGGAGCCCCCGTCCTGGACCAGCTCCTTCCCCTCCAGCAGGCCCTCCGGCTCCAGGCCCTCCGCGCCCTCCAGCTCCATCTCCTCGTCCGCCCCCCGCCCATTGAA
>VXBW01001072.1:108279-131255 GCA_013400375.1 Thinocorus orbignyianus | reverse complement strand
GACCCCCCCCCGCCGCTCTCCTCTACCTCGTAAGGGAGGCGGAGGCGCAGGCGGTAGGCGGGCCGCTGCGAGTCCAGGCGCAGCTCCCGGCCGCGGATCTCCAGGGCGGCCTGCGAGGCGGAGCTCAGCAGCGGCAGCTCCACCGTCACCACCAGCTCCCGGGGCACCGGGCTGGGCGCCGAGTCGCGGCAGCACCGGTAATCCTGCAGGTCCACGTAGGAGCGGTGGAGGATGCTCCAGCGCGGCGTGGTGGGGNGAGCCGGCCTGGCTGGTGCGCAGGACGAAGCCCGCCTGAGGGTGGACGAAGCGCACCTCCACGCCGCGCTCCCGCTCCAGGGCCGCCACCTCCTCCTCATACAACTTGCGCTGCTCCGGGTCTGTCAGCTCCGCCGCGTATTCGGCGAACAGCGCCCGGAATTGCTCGTCGCGGAAGGCTCGTTGGAGCCGCTCTGCCTCCTCGGCGCTGAGCTCCAGCTCCTCCAGCTGCCCCCGACCCGCCATGGCTCCGGTCCGGCCCGGCCCGGCCGCTCTCGTTGCTGTGGAGACGCCAAACAAGATGGCGGGTTGCTATGGTGATCGTAAACAAGATGGCGCCGCCAGACCCTTCCGGTCAGTTGCTATGGAGACGCCAAGGAAGATGGCGGACCCTCCCTCAGTGGTGGTCATCATTTTGCCTTCATCATTTTGGCTTCGTTCTCCCTCTTTGTCCCGCTTCTCTGAGCTGGCACTGCCATTCCCACCTGGCAGAGGGTCTTCTGGCACAGTCCCTCCGGCCATCTGGGTTTAGACCCTCAGCTCCCACCTCAAACCTGGCTTCCACACACCCCCCCGCAGTCCCCTTGTCCTCCTGCTCCCAAGCCATGACCATGTTGATGGCAGCACAGTGGGAAGGGGTCTGTGAAACAAAAATAACTGGTGTGTTTCAAATATGTCCTGGCATACAACGGTTAGAGTTGGAAAGGACCTTAAAGATGATCCAGTTCCAAGGTTCATCCTATCTTTAACTTCTTTTTGTAAAAGATAAATATTTACTGTTCGACGTAGTTGCATCTGGTTCCTCCAGTTCCCTTCTTTATTGTGGTAATGTTCAAGGCGACTCTACACTTTACCTAAACTAGCACCAGCACCAGCATCTTTTCTGGTGAAAGTTTACCTGTGTACAAAACACACGGGTTTTGGCTTTGACATTTATTATAAATAGTCTGTAATTACAGCGTAACATCCATCCGTCTAAAACAAGTGCTCCGGGTGGCTTTACAACAGCTCGCTCCCTTTTCGCAGTGGCGCTGAAATTCAGAGACCCTGGAGCTTGCTGAAAATAAAAAAAAAAAAGCAAGATTTAAGTGTTTGGGGGTTTTTTCAAGATAGTTGACAATTCTATCCTTCTGCCACAAAGCAAGAAACTCAATCAGACAAGATAAGTTTGCCCTTTTCCCACTGGGAAAAGTTCCCATTGTTTCAAACAGGCAAATTTTCAGCATCATGGTCAGCCCTTTGGTATTTTTTAATACTTTTTGGTGTCACGGGTGGCCTTTTTTCCAGTCATTGCAAGACCACAGTTGGAATGAGAATAGACTGAAAATACACAAAGATCAAAGCATGAAAGCGGCTCGTGGGCTTGAAGATGATCCCAAAATTAATTGTTCTTAAGTGTGATTGATCTACGTAACAAGTGTCATCTCCAGAAATTAATCTCTTTCCCAACTGGGAAAAATCACCCAGTACAGTCTATCTTGCCTTTTGCTTTTGGATCATGCTTCTCGTCCTTGTTATTTTGACTAATTTCTAAATTTATTAGTTTAGTTGTAGGCATTTGGGTTTCCTGCACCGCCAAAGGGTGATGGGTGAGATGACAGTAATGGTTGACATTGACATTTCTTCACCCTGTTGATATAATTGACTTCCCATGTCATTCCTGAGAACTGCAAAGTCACCAGGTAAGAAGATAATTCATTTTAAAAGATAAACTGAAGGTATTTACCTGTCTTCAACTGTCTTGTTGGAGGGGTAGAACACCTTGAATGAAAACCCGCTTCTTGGAAAGGAACCCTGTGAAGAAAGAACGTAAAAATATCACACTGTGTGAGTGAAATACCACACAAGATCGTTAAGAGATGGGTGTTTATGTGCCTGCAGCCCTTTCTAAGTTTGGCAAAGCCTGAGGAGAAAATCTCACGGGGTTTATGCAGAGGCAGTCGGTGTTGGTGACGGTGAAGGGGTCGTGTTTATCGGCGATGACGAGGACGTCGGGCACGGGGTAGACCCTCAGGGCGTAGTCGTAGGCCCAGTACACGGGGCTGACGTACAGCGGGAGCGGCGTCAGGTGCCCCTGGGACAGGATTGTCTTTACAAACTGCAAGATAAACATCAGTGGTCAGTTTGGGAGAAGTCAAACATGTACTTAATAAAGAAGCTTCCAACCTGGAAATGTTGTCCTGTGTATCTCACTCCCTCTGATTATGAACTATTCCCAGAGGAAAGCAGCAGCTCCCCTGCAACAGTTTAGTTTGTCGTGTTGTGGGGTGTTTTTTTAGCACACAAAGTTCTTCCTAAAGCATTTCAGCCAGTATTTGAAGGTGTCAAAACTATTTAGTCAATCAGACTCTCCAGAGAGAATCCACTTACTTCTTCCTCCAGGAGAGGAAGCCCCAACACTGCTATAACTTTACTTTTGTGGGTGTTTTTTTTGCTCACAATTCCAGGGAGCCACTAGATCCACATTTAAACACTTTTTTTTCCCCTTGAGCTGTGGAAATAATTCCATTCCAAAATTATTTTGATTCCTTTGCTTGTTGTGGGAGTTGCTCTGCACCTGAAATCCCCTTTTTACATCTGGCAAATTCCAGCCAGCATATTTTAATTCCTGAAACTCTCTCCTCAAGCCCTTTGGAAAGCTTTTATTAGCTCTTATCAATCACGAAGTTGCTGTTAGGGCTCCGTTTTCCCCAAAGGGCTAAAATCACTACGACAACTTGGTGGAAAGGTCTGATGTTGAAGGAAAATGATGTAGCAAACCTAGGCCTGGTTATTAAACAATTAATCTACGAGGCCTAAAGTCACTATTAAGTCAATCTCATGCTAGAAATAAAAAATTCCCTCATTTTTTCACAGATGGCTGAGTTAAAAAACTAGTGACAGGCAGAAAAGGCAGAGAAAAACTGAAGTGTGCAAAAGCAACCCAGTAATTTCATCTGCAGAAAGGGCTGCAATAGATAATTCCATATTTTCTTCATGATTCCCTCCTTTCCAAGCACGAGGAATCCCTGGGAAGAGAATGCTTGTGGTGGACACACAGATGTGGAGAACATGCAACCCCAAAAGCAAGGTGCATCAGCGTTTGCAGTGGGTTCTCTCTGCTCACAAAGAAACTAAACGCTGTCAGGTTTATGAGATTCTGAGTCAAACCAACCAAAAAAACCCCAAACCAACCCCTACAAAATAAATAGAAACGGACTCCATCCATCACTGCATGAGCCAGTGCTGCCTGGATCATTCCTGTTTAATTGTATCAGCAAGACTCATCAGCTCCTGCTGAGCCTTCATTAACTGGAATCGTAACTGGGTGCTGTGGCTGTGTATCAGCAACAGGATTAAGACTTCAACTGCTCTGGGGTTGGAAGGGACCTCTGGAGATCATCTAGTCCAACCCCCTGCCAAAGCAGGTCCACCCACAGCAGGTCCCACAGGAATGTGTCCAGGTGGGGTCTGACTATCTCCAGAGAAGGAGACTCCCCCACCTCTCGGGGCAGCCTCTGCCAGGGCTCTGCCACCCTCAAAGGGAAGAAGTTCCTCCTCATGGTGAGATGGAACTTGTTATGTACAAGTTTGTGCCCGCTCCCTCTTCTCCTGTCCCTGGGCACCTCTGAAAAAAGCCTGGCCCCATCCTCCTGACACCCATCCATGAAGTATTTCTAGGTGTTGATCAGATCCCCCCTCAGCCTTCTCTCCAGACTATAAAGACCCAAATCCCTCATCCTTTCCTCATCAGAGAGATGCTCCAGGCCCCTCATCATCTTTCTAGCCCTCTGCTGTCGCCTCTCCAGCAGTTCCCTGTCCTTCTGGAACTGTGGAGCCCAGAACTGGTCCCAGTGCTCCAGAGGTGGCCTCCCCAGGGCAGAGCAGAGGGGCAGGATGACCTCCCTCCACCTGCTGGTCACACTCTTCTTCATGCCCCCCAAGATACCACTGGCCTTCTTGGCCACAAGGGCACGTTGCTGGCTCATGGGCATCCTGGTGTCCACCAGGACTCCCAGGGTCTTTTTCCTCAGAGCTGCTCTCCAGCAGGTCACCCCCATGGTTTCAGTTATTTCCAATCAAGATGGAAATTAAAGTAATAACACTAATTAAAGTAATAATCCCTCTTGTGGGAACACAGGTCAGAGCCCCCTGACAGAAACGAAGACAGATCTCAGCAAGTAAAGGGCTGAAACCAACTCACTCACGTGGTTGGGAATGTCCATGTTGCTGCTGGGGAAGCGCACGCAGTTCCTGCACATTTTGTTCACCAAATCTTCACGAAAGATAATGATTTCTTGGGTGCAGTATTGAACCCTAAACGGAAAACATCAATGAAGTGCAATAAATTGGGAGGAAACTAAAAGGCAGGGAGTTGCATTATGAAGCTGATCACCTTCTAACAGCAAAATGAAAAAGCACACTGGAATTAAAATAGTCCTTTACCACTTTCCCCTCATTCCCTCCAGATTCAGGAAAAAAGATGCTTTCAAGCAGGATTTTTATACTTATTATCAAGCTTTTAGCACTACTTCCTTTCATCACCGATTTATTTATGACTTAATGTATTTAAAACTAGTTGCAATTAATGTGAGGAATGCTATTAGTTTGAAAAATGAAAGAATTTGTCATTTTTGAAAATTATATCTGCACATAATTAAAAAAAAAAACCAAACACAACCACTGAAAAATAACCAGGAGCTACACTGTTACCTGCAAGGATTTGTGGTGAAAACAGAAAACGGCACCAGCTCTCTGAACTCCTCCGTAATATTTTCAGCCAGAGGAGGTCTAAAATAAATAGTAACAGATGTTATCAGCAAAGACTTTTTACCTCCTTGAACTATTTCATTCTATATCCCAACATTTGAAAAAGTGAAGCAAACTGACCTTGGTAAAATAGAACCAGGACCGGGGTCTTCAGGGCCAGGGACGAACACAAATCGACTGCTGTGAAAAATGTAAAATTTCACTTTCAATGTATTGCTTTTATATAGAGAGATCCTAGAAGCATCTGAAGGTTGGTTCTATACTGCCCTCACTCCACAGACACACATTCTGGGGTGGAGATGACAGCTCTTCCTGGCCTCATACACCACAGAAGTCACATCTAAGGCGTAAGATACACATCGGTGCTCACTGAAGTGGAAGAAACCTGAAGAACTGTTCATCAAGGAAGGAGGACAGAGCAGCTGTGCTCTGGACTGGGTGGTAATCATAGAATCCTGGAATAGTTTGAGTGAGGAGAGACCTTAAACATCATCCAGTTCCAACCCCCTGCCATGGGCAGGGACACCTGCCACCACACCAGGTTGCTCCAAGCCCCATCCAGCCTGGCCTTGAACCCCTCCAGGGATGGGGCAGCCACAGCTTCTCTGGGCAACCTGTTCCAGTGCCTCAGCACCCTCACACCAAAGAAGTTCTTCCTGAGATCCCATCTAAACCTCTCCTCTTTCAGTTTAAAGCCATTATCCTGTTGCATTATTGCAACAGATGCTATCTAAAAGTCTGTCCCCATCTTTCCTCCAGCCCCTTTAGGTACTGGCAGTCCCCTAGAAGGTCTCTCTGGAGTAATGTGCTCCAGGACCTCATGCAGGGACTCCAGATAACCCCCCAGCAGCACACCAGAGCTCCACCAGGACACAGGAGGGAGGACCAGCATAGGAGATAATGCTTTACAGCTCACACCCAGCTCAAGAGCCCCAGGTTGTGGCCATTCCTGCTTTGGAGCCCATTCCAGGAACCGGCTCTGCTTTGTGGGGCTCCCACTGCGCAGGGGCACAAGAAGGGTTAAATAAAAGATTCCTCCATGGATTGTGCTGCTTTGGTCAGTTCCCAAACGCAGCAGCCAGTGTTTTAGAGGACATTTTCTGGGGCCCACAGGTGCTTCAACATCAGTTTATACAGCAGCACTGCTTGGGCAGAACCACCCTGATTCCAAGGTTATTCCAGGGGGGGGAAAAAAAGGGTTCAGCCCTTTTGGGGAATCACGGGCCACACTTAATCCATGGGGACAATGTTCCAGGGAGAGGCAGTTCAGTCAAAAGCAGTTTCCATGACCAAGCTATTTTAGATAAAATCAAAACCTTAGACTGCTCCATAAAGAAACTGAGAGGCCTGTCACAAGACCAGCTTGGTTAAAGACAGTAGCTGTTGGTTTCTTAAAGAAATTCAAGCAAAGGTTTCACCAAATGAAGAGGTTTCATTTCCTGCATACCTTTTATGAATGCTGGGATATTCACAAATAATATCTGCAAGAGCCTTCAAAGAACCTAGAGGCAGGGGAAAAAATAATCATCTATGATGTAACACCCAGTGAGACAATAAACACCCATCCTGTGAATCACCCCCAAACTTCAGAACATTAAAAAAATGTGTCACTTGGAAAATAAGGGTTCCTTTTCTGCTCTCTTAATTGGTTTTGTCATCATTGTTTTAATTTAACGTCCATGCCTGACTGTACACAAAGGCGTCCCCACCTTTCAGTGCCTGAATTTGATTTCTTCCATAGGGTGCAGATGAAAAATTCCCACAGAAGAAGAAGCAGGTTGGAGGTGCAGGGGAATAACCTGGGAAAAGAGAGCACCCGTCAGTGGAAGAGCCATTCCCTCCAGGATCCGTCGGCATTCGGCCTCCTGCCCCTTCCATGAAAGGCAGGGACTGAAACAGCACTTCAAGCTCTGCTGCTGTTAGTAACACCTCAACTATTCTCTTGATGCAGGGTTGGGTTTTTTTTTAGCTGGAGAAGGATGGTGGCAATGTATAAGTGTCACTCCAAGGGAGCCCTCTGCTATTTACAGGCTCAGTTCCAACAACATTGTTTGCGTGTATCCAACAAACCACTGCCTGGCNAGCCCTCTGATCATCTTGGTGTCCCTGCGCTGGACCTGTTCCAACAGATCCATGTCCTTTCTATGTTGAGGACTCCAGAGCTGGACACAGGACTCCAAATACAATAATACAATTTTAAAACAGTCTTTCCTTAAAGAGAAAAACGGTGAGTAGGTAGCAATGGATAACTATTAACCTCCATGCATCATTCCAATTTAAGGGTTCTACCAACCTTTAATTCACTCTTTGGTGTTATAAAGCAACAGTAACTGAAACTGCCTGAGCATTTTAACAATCTGCTGAATTCTTACAACATCACTAATCACCCCGAAACACACACTTTATAGCAGAGACTGGAAAGAGAAACACGACTCCCATTCCTAAAAAGAGGAATAAAACCATCTACTCAGGCATTCATCTCACATTCTGGGTTACTCTCCACGTTCCCATCGTGCACCACCAGGCTTGGATTTACTTCAGTTGGTAAATAGCTCAGAACTGTTTATAGCAGAGAAATAGCTCATCCATGGGTTTTTTCCTCGCTGTTCCACTCAGCTATTATTTTTAGGCTGTAATTATGGAGCCTGTTAATAATAAAAAAACCCAACTCTCAATAAAGGCAACGTGTGCCTCTCTGCCAGGGGAATCCACTATACATTAACCTCACTGGCCAAAGAGCCCTTATCACCCCAGCCTGTGCTATCTCAGCTCACCAGGATCTTGCCAGCTTTGATCAAGACACTGAACTGGTTTTGTAACTTCTGGAGGAGCGTGCTAATTTGTGCCCCATTTTTTGAGGTGAGCAGCAGTTTGTTTCCCACCCTTCTTCATTTGATGTTGTTTATTTTTAAAGCAGCCACCCTCTCCAGCTTCCATCCTACCCCAGACGGACAGGACAAGCTGTTCCAAAGCTGCTTTGGAAGACAAAGAGGCAATTCACAGACCTCGCGGATGCTTGCTATCCAAATGCTGTCAACATTACTAATGTAGTGATGAGTGGAAGGAACAGCTCATATTTTAAGAGGAATTGACATTTTTTTCATTGGTAGGACCAGAAAGCATTCGAGGAACTGCTGGTCTCCCACGAAGGAAGAAGTTTTGTTTAAACTGAGCTTCAGCAGAACTGTCAGGAGCAAGAGAAATTCTCTTGTCACAGCACACGCAATGGCAACTGTCCAAAATAATATTAGTACAAAGTTGTTTATGAAATAGAAGCATCAGCTTACAAAAATATAATACAATCCAATTTTAAAAACTGCCAGGGAAAGATCCAAAAGAAAGACAGCAGCAAACCATGAAATGCTGATAGCTGCCACTAAAATTAGAGCCAGACTTTGCTGGGTTCAGCGAGATCCTCCCAAAACAAAATGCAACAGTTGGGCTTAGTGCAGCTTTCTCTAGATGGAAGCTCATCAAAAATGCACAATACAGTAATAAGAGGACTCTTGAAAATCATTGCCTGACTTTTTTGTTTAAAGGTGTATGAGAAAAGGCAGACAAACCACTATCTCACAGAAGAGCACACTCAGGTCACAGTCTGGCTCGTGCCAGGGACCAAGGGCTAGCTGGCCATCAGATCCCCTCGCTGCACTCATCAGGGCTGCCAAGGACTAAGAGAAATGGTAAAAAACTCCCAAAAACAAGGGTCAGAGTCAAAGCACTTCTCACCTACCTGAAAACATGGTGTGGAGCTTTTCCAGTACTTCTGCTTGGTCCAGCCACACATCAGAGAGAAACACAAACATGGCATCTTCATTCTCATCCTCCAGCTGCTTCAGTTTTGCAGAAGCCTTCACTGAAGCTGAAGAAGGCCCTCCGAAGAAGTTTATGTTCCCATAGAAGGCTCTACACCACGGAAATATTCAAGTTAGTTCTGTTTTCTTCCAAAATCATTAGTAGTTTTGATTATGACTACTGAAACCATTTAAATAATAATTATTATTATGGTAAGTAGCTCTGGCAGTATCAATAATCATCTAGGACTTCATGGAGAAACCATGGAAGAGAAGTAGCAGCCACCTGGAGATAGCACAGGGGGGCTGCCCTGCCATTATTTAACAGGTCATCTCAGGGGAATATTTATTCTCACTTCTCTCCCTCATCCATTCCTTGAGCAACAAGGAACTTCATATTCCCATCCAGCAGTTATCTAGTTTTGCAATTGAGAAGGGCTTAGATCTCAATTGTTATTCATTTGTAGATCCCAATGGCCTTCAAAGGGGTTTTCTGCCAAGACTTCAGTCCAAGCAGACCAGCAAGTCCCAGAACTGCTTCCTTAAAACTGTATTTATTTTGAAGCTTTTGGGGAGGGAGGAGAAGAGTAGACTTGAATGTCACAGAAATCATAAAACAATAACACATTTACTTAGAAACCTGCAACAAAATAAGGAGTGAGGATGCCAAAAGCCAGTTTTTATACCTAGTGGTAGCAGAAGGCTCAGTAGGCGGGAACCCAAAAGCGTTCACATGAAAAACTTCATCTTCATACCAACCTAAGAGATTTTGGAAGAAAATAACCTTTAGTTTTTCCAGCAACATCACGTCCCAGACATTAGTCAGAGCATTGGCAGCTGCGCCACACAGCTACTCCCAGCCTCCATCAATCCCTCTCCTGTGACAGCACCAGGCCCTTGGCTGGCTGGTGGTGACCCAGAGCAGGCAACTACCCGGCTGAGTAACAGGCTGAGCAAGAAACCAACTATTTATTTTTGAAGCCCAGACACTTCTCTGAATGGGCTTTGCTGCACAGCCACACAACCAACCTCCTCAACCCAATGAATGAATGAAGAATGTTGGGGAACGGGAATCCTTTTTGCTGGCCCTGCCCCAGAAGAACCTCCTGCATCAAACTGCACCTTTTCTGGAGAACCCTCCCACCTGTCAGGGGAACAGAATCATAGAATCATAGAATGGTCAGAGTTGGAAGNACCTGTTCCAACAGTCTGATGTACCAAGATGATGCTTATCCCCAATATCATTCTTACTCTTGACTTCTATTTAGTTTATTTTACAAATTTGAAACATAAAACACATCCAAGGTTCCAAAACTGCCAGCCCTTCCATCACCTTAATGAGAAGGTTCACCAACGCCTCTGAAGGACCAAAGTTTTGCCAACAGAAAGCAGAATTTTCAGATTGTTAAATCATGCTGTTTGGTTATTCTAATCTATTTTCCTAATCTAGTCCTATCTCCTCTGAGCCTGTTGGAGCCAGCCTAACTAAGGCCAGTCCTCAAAGCTGCTCCAGATGCTCTCATCCCACCAGCATCGCTGAAAACCACAGATTTCACAGCTCTGTGCTCTGCCCTTGAGCCCACGAGGTGACAGGAAAGGCTTATGGCCAAAATATTTCAGACTCAGCTTATGGTCAAGCCTCATCACCATGAGACTTTGACCACATCTGGCAGAAATATACCTGCAACAACAGCCATAATAAGAATAACTCAAGCTAAGAAAACCACTCTGCCTTACCTTCTGCCAAAACAAAGGATGATTCAGTGTATAAACCGCTGTGGAACTGGTGCAGAAAGGTTAAGAAATATAGGTTTTTTTTCTTAGATCAGGACTCTTAAACTAGCTCTTTAGCCACAGTTTGCTTTCTGGTTGGTGTAATCCGTTTGGACACTACTGGAAGTTCCCAGCACAAACAGCTCACAAAGAGCAACACGCTCTGCTTCCACCAGGAGGAACGCGAACCTCGTCCGCACAGCCTCTGGGAAAGGGCACGGAGTGGCAGCAGCCAAGGAATTTGAAAAGAAGGAAAAAAGAGAGAGCTGCAATTCTCAGTACGTAATTTTTAACACTCAGCATTGATTTATTCCTCAACTGGAAGTTCTCCAGGTCTACAGGAAACTTCTGCAACTCTTCCAACACGGAAAAAGGATATGGCTTTACTAAGGTCCAGCTGGACGACTCCTGTGGGGTCTTCTAGGAAAAATTTCCCCTAAAAACAAAGCAAAACACACCCAAACACGTAAATCCTTCAGTGAGATGCAGCTATCAGCCAGAATTTAGAAATGATTTAGTAAGTTTTAATGCTGTGAGCTTAGAACACACCAGGGGAACTGAAAACAATGTAGTTTATAGCAACAGCTGCTGCAGCTCCCCTTCCCTCCCCAGCCATCCCATCCCAGTCCAGGGCCACGGCAACCCCAGACACAGCCATGGGAAGCTCCAGCATTTCAAGAAGGGGCACGTCTGGAAAGAGGAACAGGTTGTGGCTGCTGACACAAAAAGCATTGCAAAACTCTGTAGTGGGAAGAGAAAGGGGTTTTCCCACACACACCAGCATTGATTGCTGGAGAGGGGACAGCGGAGGAATACAAAGATGACGAGGGGCCTGGAGCATCTCTCTGATGAGGAAAGGATGAGGGACTTGCGGCTTTCTAGTTTGGAGAAGAGAAGGCTGAGGGGGGATCTGATCAACACCTAGAAATACTTCAAGGGTGGGTGTCAGGAGGATGGGGCCAGGCTTTTTTCAGTGGTGCACAGTGAGGGGACAAGAGGGAACGGGCACAAACTTGTACATAAGAAGTTCCATCTAAACATGAGGAGGAACTTCTTCACTGTGAGGGTGGCAGAGCCCTGGCAGAGGCTGCCCAGAGAGGTGGGGGAGTCTCCCTCTCTGGAGACATTCAAACCCCTCCTGGACACGTTCCTGTGGGACCTGCTCTGGGTGGATCTGCTTTGGCAGGGGGTTGGACTAGATGATCTCCAGAGGTCCCTTCCAACCCCATGACTGTGATTCTGTGACTTCTTGTGGAAAAGTCTCATTTTAGGGAATGGATCTTGCACCACTGACTTACAAGACAGGATAAAGTGGTGAGATATTTAAACCTTCCCATCTTCTAACATATTACACCACCAAGTGAATGGTGACCTAGATATCCTGCAATAAAGAGCAATAAAAACCTACCTCCTTGAGCTGAGTTATCATCCCAAGCACAATCACTTCTCCCACTTTAGCTGTATTGCCCAACAGGGTTTCTATTGTTTTAAGCTGGAACCAAAGGCAAAGAATCAAATAAGGAATTAAAACAAACCCTTCATATAACTATTCTGAAGGCAACACACAGCACATGTTTTTACATGAATGAGCTATGAGAGAAGAGAAAGAAGCAGGGAAAATATCCCCAGGCAGAGGGAAGCACTAAGGCCAACAGCTAATGGCCTTGCACGTCAGGAAGCCACGTTTCTCTTGTATTTTTGATACTCAGTTTGATCAAAAATAATTCATTTCCATTGATTACCCACATGGGATGTAAAACCAAGATGTGACGGGAGAATTCTTACTCCATTGAAGTGTAACATAGCTACAGTTACCTTTGCAAGAAATAAAATAATAAGGTTTTATTTACCTGGAATTTGCTCCCACTGTCATCAGGATGAGCAACGACTGGTGAAGGAGAAAACAGCTCATGTCTGTGAGTCCTCTGCAGAGACCAAAATCAAAGTAATCCAGTTAAAAAAACAAATAAGCACCATAGCCGGGGGGAGTCGGTCTCTTCTCCCAAGGAACAAGTGATGGGACAAGAGGCAACAGCCTCAAGTTGCACCAGGGGAGGTTCAGATTGGGTATCAGGAAAAAAGTTTTCAGGGAAAGGGTTTCTGAGCCTTGGAAGGGGCTGCCCAGGGCCGTGGTGGAGTCACCATCCCTGGAGGTATTTAAAACCTGGGCAGATGTGGTGCTGAGGGACATGGGTTAGGGGTGGGTTTTGTCAGAGTTGGCTTGATGGTTGGACTCGATGATCTGAACGTGAAGTGACACGGGGGAATCCTGCTCTGAAGTTGCTCTCCACACAAGAGAAGCCACTCATGCCACCAGGAGATGACAAGGCATGGCTGGCTCTCACTGGACATTTTGAAAAGTGAATATAAAACAAGAATATAAACCCCAGCATTCTGTTAAAGAAAGGAAACCTTTTTGTCTGACCTGCTGTAAGATGGAGTAGCGCTCGCGGAACAGCTCTGCTTTATCTCTGGCAGTTCCAAATAAATTGGGTGCAGGGAAGTTGGTCATGGACAGACTGCAGAAAGTTTCACACAATCAAGATTAAAAAAAGGTACATTCCACACACAAAAATGACTTACTGAGCTAAAAGTGGGAGGGGGCTGCAAAAGCTCTAACACTCCTGCACAATTATTATGCAATGAGGAAGATTTCTGCTGGAAAGACTACACCCATTTCATTTCTTTAGCAAGCAAAGCATTTCCAGGCAAGTCCTCCAACTCCTACTTCTTTTCTCCAACCTGGGAGATCACCAGTTGCTCCTAATTTTTCTTTTATAGCTCCTGTAGCTCTCCTTAGAAATCCCCCAGGGCTTCAGGGAGCTGTGAGCTACAGCCTGAAAAATAAACACATGCAACAGACAGACCAAATTTATTCTAAAAAATAGCTAAACAGCCAAATTGGGGAATAAAAAAACCAAAAAACCCAAACAAACTACATTTAGTGATGCATGTCCTCAGCCTTACTGTCTCTTTTATCCATTAGAGGGCATAAACATGGCTGGACATTTTACTGTCTGACAAACACCACAGTTTCAGAGCCAGTGACCCCCAAAGCAGCACAAAATACACTGTCCCAAGAGACAAGGGTCCCCACTTCAGCTTCGTTTCACTGCACCAGGAAAAAAACTAATGGCCCATTCATTTATGAGCCAGGATTTATCACAGAGTCTCACCGGCTCTTCAGAGACTGAGAAACAAAACTGTCCCACCTTCTCGCTCAAGCTTGAAATGAACAAACCCAAGGGGGAAGGATTAGAAAACAGAATTTTAGCTATAAAGAAATAGAGGAATTTTTGTTAAAAGGAGAAGTGTTTGAAACTTAAAATATGCAAGACTTACGGGAGGAACTTCTTTCTTTCTGAATTATAAATATAACGGGGAATATCGAAGGCTCCAATAATGTTGAAAACATTTTCTCTGAAATGAGAATAAATTTACAAGCAGTAAATGGATGAAAACAAGCAGTAACAAAACATGTTGAACAAAATTACATTCATTTTGTTCACTGTCACCCTGCCTTATCATTGTTTCCCCCGCATCACCCTACCTACTGGATACCACTGCATCTTCTCATTCAATGAAAGGAAACTTTTCACAAGATCACTGGGAAATGAGAGAGGAATACATCTCCTCAGCTCCTTCCCTCACCACCCTCTGCTCCCTTTTCTGACAACAGGACAGCCTTGGTTTAAACACCGGACACACGCAACTCTTCAGACTATCAACTGAGTTGATACCTCCTGGTATTTNACAAACCCAAGGGGGAAGGATTAGAAAACAGAATTTTAGCTATAAAGAAATAGAGGAATTTTTGTTAAAAGGAGAAGTGTTTGAAACTTAAAATATGCAAGACTTACGGGAGGAACTTCTTTCTTTCTGAATTATAAATATAACGGGGAATATCGAAGGCTCCAATAATGTTGAAAACATTTTCTCTGAAATGAGAATAAATTTACAAGCAGTAAATGGATGAAAACAAGCAGTAACAAAACATGTTGAACAAAATTACATTCATTTTGTTCACTGTCACCCTGCCTTATCATTGTTTCCCCCGCATCACCCTACCTACTGGATACCACTGCATCTTCTCATTCAATGAAAGGAAACTTTTCACAAGATCACTGGGAAATGAGAGAGGAATACATCTCCTCAGCTCCTTCCCTCACCATCCTCTGCTCCCTTTTCTGACAACAGGACAGCCTTGGTTAAAGTGAACAGGTTTAAACACCGGACACACACAACTCTTCAGACTATTAATTGAGTTGATACCTCCTGGTATTTTTCCTGGTTCAGTTCTCTGCTGCTTCTCATTTCCCTCTTACAGCAAAGGGATCCCATCTGATGCTTTTCCATGTCAATACACAGCGTAAAGACTAAAGGAAACACATTCATCACAATCTCAAAGTTCTCAGAAACTCAAGTCATTTCCCTCTGCCTTGTTATCAGAGAGTGAAAACCAATCACGGGTTTCAAGAAATAGCTCTTCTATACAAAAAACCCAACAGAAACAAGCACTGTGGGAGAAGAACTTTCCCAAGTCCAGGGAAGTTGTTGATGCCCCATCCCTGGAAGTGCTTAAGGCCAGGCTGGATGGGGCTTGGAGCAACCTGCTCTAGGGAGAGGTGTCCATGCCCATGGCAGGGGGGTTGGAACTTGATGATCTTTAAGGTCCCTTCCAACTCTGACCATTCTATGATTCTAAGTCCTTTCAGGAAAGCCTCATCTCATGAAAGGCACAAAAATTAACCCTAGACAATTCTGAACTAGAGAAAAGACAACAAAAAAATGAAGAGAAATAACAAGTTCTCTCTGCATTGTAACTATCGGTTTATTTTATTGCTTAATATTCAACCTGTACCCCATGTAACCCAGAACTCTAGCATTTTAATTCCAGAATATCAGTATTATATTTAGAATCCCCTGGAGGCCTATCCAGGAGAACACATTTTCTAGGAAGGAACATTACTAACCTTCAAAGACAGTACCAGGAAGACAAAAGTACAAAGTAATTACTGCAGGCACAGCACTGCAGATTTACTTCCTAGGAAGAAATGAGGGATTCCTAAATTGGTTTACCTAAACCCCAAATAAAGAAGTAATCCCGACATACATGGTTTCATCTGATGCCTGGCTACACTCTTGAACAGCTGCTTCCACCGTGGACAGCTCTATCATGTTAGATGACACTGAAAAGCAAATTTTGAAGGATTAAAACAGCAGCCTGTGGAAAGCTGTTTGTAAGAAAGTAAGTAGGTCTCAAATATTCTACCAAAAAAAAAAAGGTTCAGTCTTCCCAGAGGAATACATTACACAAATAAGCATATTTTCAGTAAGCTAATGACACATGCTGTTTTCTCTTCACAAACCACTTAGTATTCTTACCAGAAGGATACATCTCTAGCACAAAAAAATAACCCCCACACATACTGTGCCCACCATTAATTCACTAAACATGGAGAGCACCAGACAATTACAGTTTATGCAAAGCTGCCAAATATACTACAAAATGTGTTAGAGCTGAGCTTTGGCGTTCTGGAGGTTAATTTTGTTCCAGAACATTATCACACAGATTGCTGCCATAAATAAGAATTCAAACAGTTTAACGCCGTGCTGGAGACAGGCACATTGTTGTCTTCTGGGATCTAAACTGATAATTGAAATGCAAAAATATTTCTAAACACTGTTGCTCGGCTGAATTTGAAGGGAAGAACAATGAATCAAAAAAAGGACGTGGTCAGTGTTGGGAAGCTGAACTGCTGGGCTCCTGGAAGAGAAATCAGCCCAGGAAAACCTGCCCTTCAGTTCCCGATTTGGGGCATGGACTTGAAATCACAATTCCTGTACAAGAGTGGTGAGTAATAGACCAAAAGGGGCACTGAGGGGGAGACTGGTGGGTCTGAATTGCACCTCTACCCCAACATCAAACAACTCATGGACATTAGCTGGAAAATATGGGAATTCATAGCAGAAAATTCTGTCCTGGACAAAGATCAGTGCTGGTGAGTTACACTGACTGTACGTACAACGGCCCTCGAGCTTCTTGTACAGACACAAATTGGTTCAAAACTGTGGATGCATTAATTTGTACCCCCGGGCTTTAAGCCAGATTGGGACAGGTTCTTCAAACTGCTTTTATTCCCCATTTGATCAGCTATTATCTGTTATCCCATGGATAGATTAAGAATATAAAACCGTAACTTCCATAGTCTGTGCTCTAGTAAAATCACAAAGCAAGCATGTGTCCAACCTTGATTGAATTTGGTTCAAATAGGCCAGGCCAGGAAGGTTTGCTGAACTCATCCAAGGCCCAGCATTTATTTTAGACCACATTTATAGGGATTTTAATCTCCTCAGCCAAAAACTGGAAGTGACCCTAAGTTCCCCAGTTCTCATGAGCTCTGATGGGTAACCATGCACACCAGGCATCACTGCCACCTCCATCAGTCACATTCTTTAACTACAGGTGTCCCAACTCCTGTGTTTTGTGCTGTCAGGTTGTGTCAGGTGCATTCTGAGCTACTGCCCCATGCCTCTGATGGCACTCAGGAGTAGGGACACTGGATCTGTGTATCTCAGGTCACAGCGTCCCAATAAAGCAGGAAGTAGTCCCCAGACAAAATACTCCTGCCAAGATGATGGAGTTCCAGGCATGTTCAGAACCAAAAGTGTGAAAACTTTCTCAGCAAAAGCTCAGCTCTTTGAGCATCCTTTTTTTTTTTTTTAGGATTTTCCAGTTTTCTGGATTGCACCTTTGGACTTTGTCATTTATGGAATGTGATGTACTTTCTTAGGCCAGCTTCTCCGGCGCCACAGTGCCCCAACTCTTATCAGCACCTTCTTCCCCGTGTTATTATCAGGTTGGTATTCCAGAGAACATCCAGGTGATGGTTAATCTCCATCCACAGCTGTTTAAATTAATCTGCTGGACCATTACACTGGCGTACTCACATCTCCCACTCTGCTTGGATGTGAGGGCAGTCATCTCTGAAGGAAGGAACAGCACTGATCCCCTCCCACAGTCACAGCTGGGCTCCTACAACTATAGCCAAGGACAACCCTAACCCTATTCTGCACCCAGAGTACTGGATAACAAGAATTAATTTCTCATTATTTCTTTCACTTATTTTAATATTTAAAATGGTAGTTTCAGAGGCAAAAGACGTCCACACAAACTGAAAAACTTCACTACTCCTGGGAAAGTCAGGAGGTACCAGGCTGCCAACCTTTTAGATGGCAAAATTATTCTATCTTTCGCTGACTTGACAAACTGCAGTATTTAACAAAACAAAATGTCAACCAATACATTTATCTTGATCAGCCCCGTAGACTAGAGTGACACCTTAGTGAATATGCCTCCAGTAGCTCTCTCTAAATAACATTCTAAGCACAAGATAAACTCAGCAAGCTTAAGAAAAATAAATTCTTTACTTACAAGGCTGTTTTTCAACGGCATCAATGACATTTTCAATTACACCATCAAGTTCTGCTTCACTGATGGACTGGAGAGCTTCGCTGAGATACTTCAGAGCATCCCTAATTCCAGGGAAGAAAGTCAGCTCCAAAAGCAATTCAAATTCAATAGACTTTATATAAACGATGCTAAACAGCTTAGGATTAAAAGAGAAGTCATTAGTACTGCATAATACTACACCGGTTTAAGTCAAAGAAAAACAAAAACCACCAGGATTGAGAACATTGCAGATAAGAAGGAGGTACAGGAACCTCATCTTCATACAGCCACAGGAAAATTCATGTCAGAAAGGGGCTTCTGAGGTCTCCTGGACCAGCTTTTGGCTCTAACAGGCCAGTCACGCTGCTCAAGTCAAATTCTGAGCATCTCCAAGTACAGAGATCTCACAATCTCCCTCAGGCCCATCCCGGTGCTTAACAACTCTCCTCATGAACAACTCTTTTCATAGGATTATAGAAAAGTCCGTGTTAGACAGGATGTCTGGAGACCACACGGTCCAACCATCTACTCCCTAAAGCATGGACTTAGATTTCATCCCATGGAGCCACGTCTCGAACATTGCCAGTGAGGGAGATTCCACCACCTCCCTAGTCAACATACTTCAAAGTTTAATTGTTCTTAAACAATTTTAAGTTTATGCCCATTGCCTCCTGTCCTGTCACTGTGCAGCCTTGAGAAGGAAGTACCTTTGCCTTCTGCATAACCACCTTTTAGGAGGGCTGGGAGTAGATCCTCTTGAGGCTGAGTAAACCCAAATCCTTTGCATTTTTTTCACATTAAGTTCTCCAACCCTCCAGGCCCTTTGCTAGACCTTCTCTTTTTTTTCTAATGTCTCGAATCGAGGGGACTAAAACTGGACAAGGTTCCCTTACACACCATGAGCAACGTGTGACCACCTTAGCAGCACCCTGCAGGACCCACTCCAGTTTATCAGCATCTATAAGACTGGAATTATTTTAATTCCAAATAACACAAGGATTAAAAATCGACTGCTTCCCTGGCAGTCTGGCAGTTTTCAATTTTCTTACTGATGTCAAACAATTTTCTTATTGATGCCATCTGCCACTCAATCAAAACTGGCATTTTGGTTAACAGAATCACAGAAGGTTATGGGGTTGGAAGGAACCTCTGGAGATCATCTAGTCCAACCTCCCTGCCAGAGCAGGTCCCACAGGAACGTGTCCAGGTGGGGTTTGAATGTCTCCAGAGATGGAGACTCCACCACCTCTCTGGGCAGCATCTGCCAGGGCTCTGCCACCCTCACAGTGAAGAAGTTCCTCCTCATGTTTAGATGGAACTTCTGTACAGGTTTTATGCCCATTTCCTCTTGTTCTGAAGAGTCTGACCTTCAAGACATCCCAGCCCATTGAACTGGGGGAGTCAGGAGCTCTGGACTTGGCCTCCTCACTAATGAAATTGCCAAAAGTGTCCAAAATAATCATGTCCCATCCACGCCAGAAACAAAATGGAACTAGTATTAACGCACGATCTTGAAAGGAAAAATGTGAGGCTCAGGCACTCGTGTAAATAACCTCACAATTTCTAACTACTATATACTATTATCCACATTTGGAAACACCGTTTCTCCTTCCAGGAAGAGATGCTGAAGTCAGAACTGTCAAGCAGGGCACAGGGAAGGAGATCCTGGAGTTGTGAGGGTCAGAGACAAACACAAAAACCCCACCAGACCACCCCGCACCACCACCGGGAGGGCGCCAATGGGGAGACCCCTCGGGGATGAGCAGCCCATCCACCCACCCACCCCCCTGACCTCTGGGGTACCGGAGGGGGGTACCATCCCTCCCGGCTGGTCCCTGCAGCCCGATCCCTTCTCTCCCCGGCCCTGGGCACTACTCACGCCCGCAGCAGGAGCCCCCGAAGCCGGAATGAGGAGCCCAGGCGGCGCCGCAGCCGCTCCGGCTCCATGGCTGCCGCTTGGCGCCAAAGGCCCCGGCCGGGGGCGGAGGCTCCGGGACGGCCCCGCCTGTGGAAGGGGAACTGCGGGGCTGAGCTTCTCTGGGGAACCCGGGCCAGGGTCTCACCAGCTTGGAAGAGAATCCGCCGGTGAGACCTTACAGCCTCCTCTTCTCCAGGCTGAACCCCCCCAACTCTCTGGCCTTGAACCCCACCAGGGATGGGGCAGCCACAGCTTCTCTGGGCAACCTGGGCCAAGGTCTCACCACCCTCACAGCAAAGTTCTTGCCCACATCTCATCTCCATCTCTCCTCTTCCTGTTTAAACCCCTTCCCCCTCGTCCTGTGTCTCCCCTCCCTGACCAAGAGTCCATCCCCATCTCTCCTGGAGCCCCTTGAGGGACTGGAAGGGGCTCGAAGATCTCCCTGGAGCCTTCACATTGGCCTGTTTTCCATAGTCCATTCCCAACGGCGTGATTTCTCTAGGACACTCGGTAATTTTGGTAATTTCGACGGGACAAGGGGTAATGGTTTTAAATTGGAAGAGGGGAGATTTAGATGAGATATTAGGAAGAAATTCTTTGGTGTGAGGGTGGTGAGGCACTGGAACAGGTTGCCCAGAGAAGCTGTGGCTGCCCCATCCCTGGAGGGGTTCAAGGCCAGGCTGGATGGGGCTTGGAGCAACCTGCTCTGGTGGGAGGTGTCCCTGCCCAGGGCAGGGGGTTGGAACTGGATGATCTTTAAGGTCCCTTCCAACTCTAACCATTCTGTGATTCTCTGATTCCATGAATTTATAATTCCTCCTCATTTGGGAGCAGGCTCATGGGTGAAGCCACATCTCCTCTCTTTAAATGAAAAGCCACCACGTGACAGGTCTCAGCTATTTTGGCAGGAGGTACGATCCACTTCTCGCCTCAAGACAAGCAGCTAGATGCAAATTATGAGCCTGATCCTTACATAAATTCTTCTGTTTGCTAAGATTACTGTTTATGAAAATCTGATTTTGACATTCAGCTTACATCTCACCTGAAAAAGGAAGGCACACCTGGAGAAGGAACGTAGCCCTCATCTAAAGAGAAACTAATTTTCTTTTAAGATGTGATCAAACTGGGGATATAAAGCACATCCCTGCAGCATCCTGCTCTCCTGGGGGTTCCGTTAGGTTGCCTGGAGCCTCCCACCAGAGATATACAAGTATTCCAGCAGGAGCTGTGGACTTCTGTTCCACCAAGCCATCTGTTTGGAGCTCAGGAAGCAGTGCCTTTAGCAGGTACTCGGAGGTCATCCTGCCCCTCTGCTCTGCTCTGCTCTGGTGAGGCCCAGTCTGGAGCACTGGGACCAGTTCTGGGCTCCCCAGTTCAGGAAAGACAGGGAACTGCTGGAGAGGGGAATTGAAGGGATTGTCTTGTTAGACCCAGCACAACCAACTGTCACTTCTGTCACTGGCAAAATCACGGGCTGCTGACTTTGCACTGTTCCTAAGCTTCTTTCTGAGACATCACATTGCAGTTCTACCTGATCCATAGATAGTTTGCCTGATACCCATGTTTTTCGTAACTCTTCCAAGGGCTTATTCCTGTGTTTTAACTATCATCCCAATGAGTCATTGTTGCAGTTCTTCATTTTAATATCAGCCGTTATTGACAGGAATAATGTCCTCCCTCCCTCCTAGATCCAACAGAGGAAGTGCATGTCCCACTTTCACAGGAAAAATCCTTACAATTACTTTTTGGTGTCCTTTTACAAGATGCTGAAGTGCTTGTTTCTCACAAGCGCTTTGCTGTTAGTCCTTCTGAAGAGCTGAACCTGAGGGGAGACCTTCTCGCTCTCTACAACCCCAAGAAAGGAGGGTGTAGCCAGGGGGGGTTGGTTTCTTCTTCCAAGGAACAGGTCATGGGACGAGAGGAAATGGCCTCAAGTTGCACCAGAGGAGGTTCAGATTAGGTATTTGGAAAAATTTCTTCATGGGAAAGGCTGTCAAGCACTGTAAGGGGCTGCCCAAGGCTGTGGTGGAATCACCAGCCCTGGAAGTATCTAAAAGCCGGGCAGACATGGTGCTGAGGGACATGGGTGAGGGGTGGCTTTTGTCAGTGTTGGGTTGACGGTTAGACTTAACAATCCCTTCCAACCTAGCCGATTCTACGATTGTTTTAATTAATATCAGCTACTATTTCTTGGCTGCTATTTCTGTTGGTAGCGTAACTTATCTCACCTTCAGAGAGACAGCCCATTCTGCCGCGGTTGTCTTGAACCACCTCCTACATCGAAACCCAGCTCTTTCTCACTGGGTTTGTGTTTAGGAATCCTGTTCTCGTTTGTTTGTTTGTTTGTTTGTTTATCTCCTCTCACACTCTTTATTCACAGGCCTCTCCACACTTCATTAGGCCTTCAATCTACACTATAACCTTCAGCCTGCCTCAGCCCATACCCGCCCTCACAGGGCCCCTTCCCGGCGCAGGGGACGGACAAACCCAACCAAGCGTCCCCAACAGGGCCACCTGTCCCCAGGACAGCCACCTGTCCCCAACAGGGCCACCTCCGTGTCCTTCCCCCGCGGGCAGCGGGCACCACGCCCGCCTCAAGCCCCGGCCCCGCACAGGGCGGCGGCGGCGGGGCTGAGGGGAGGGTGACGCCCCACACTTTGGACCCTCCTCGCTTCCCGTCCGCCTGAGGGGAGCCAGCGGCGGGGAGGCAGCCGCAGCCTCTCCCCCGGAGGAGGCGGTGGCGGGACGCACAACACTGAGGCAGGCAAGCGAGGAGCTGCTTTCTCCCTCCTCCTCCTCCTAAGATGGCGGCGGACTCCGCGGAGCAGTTCTGCGTGGCAGAGGAGCGGAGCGGCCACTGCGCCGTGGTGGACGGCAACTTTCTCTACGTCTGGGGAGGATACGTGGTAAGGCGGACGGAGGGCACTGAGGGCAAGCGGCCGAAGGCCGGGCGGGGGTGGGCGGTGAGGCTGTGCTCGGGGGAGCCGGGGCTGGGGGGCCGGCGGTGCGGGGAGGATGCGGGGGGGGGGGGCGG
>VXBW01001072.1:83496-107315 GCA_013400375.1 Thinocorus orbignyianus | reverse complement strand
CGCCGCTGATTGGCTGGCGGCGGGGGCGGGTGTTTTAAATGGCGGCGGGGCTTTGAAATGGCGGCCGCCCTGAGGAGAAGGGTGTTGAGGGAACCCCCATTTCTTCTCCCTGCCTATCAGTTTGCCTTTTTTTCTAAACATACTTCTNTACTTCTCCCTGGCTGCCCGCTGCTCTCTTTTCGGCTGGCGGAGCCGGTTTACTTCCCAAGCGCTTCCCTCTCCCTTCCTCTGAGGGGTGACGGCTGTAATTTGTCGCCGTGGTTTTTGTTTTTGTTTTTTTCCAGTGCGTAATTCGCGTTCTTGTTCCCGAGTCCCCGCATTTTTTGCTTATTAGTAACTGTATGTTATGCGGAGTGTGTTTTCCTCCCTCAGGAAATGGTTCATTCACTTCCGAAACAAACTGGTGATAGACTGAAACCACACCTGCTTTTTTTGTTTGTTTGCCTTTTCAATGAAAAGATCAGTTCTAGCATAGGTAAATCCTTGTGACTCCAGATTAATTCAGCCCAAAAGAGAGCTATGAACAGCACTACGTTATATGCAGCCAATCCATTTTATCCACAGTGTCTGTGCTTGTTGGCCTTTAAACGCAAATGTAGCGCTACTTGGTATTATTAGGTGTTTCCATTGACATACTCTGTATTCTTCTGTGGTTTTCATGGGCTAAGGTAAACTTTCACATCTGCAAAACTTGTTCCATCTGAACTCAAGGGAATAGTTCTAGTCAGGAGCTCCTGGGTTTAAATTTGAAAACGCATTCTGTGTTATGAGTGCGAGCAATAGCAGAGGAAAAGACATTTCTAGGGCTCTCAGGTACTTATGTCTGGTTATCTCTTCCTGAAGCACACTGTAGTTTACTTTCTGGAAATTGGAGTGGTTTTGTCTTCTTTTTTATAACTCAAAACATTGGAGGTTTAAAAGGTGGGGTGGAGCAGGACATCTGGTGGGATTTGAGGAGTTGGCTCTGCTCCTGAGCCAACTTTGACCTGGGAAGGGTTGTGACTGCTGAAATACTGAATATAATTAAAAAAAAGATACCGTGTGCTGAAACACAAACCCTCAACTGTGGTAGGACGGGGAGTTTCAAGCCAGGCTTGCCCAATACCAACCTGTAAGGAAATGGAGGAACCCTCAGGAGCCTGTAAACTCTTCTGGCAGCTTTTCTTCCTTTTGGGGGTCTCTGGTAGGTAAAGTTCCTTGTGGCTGAGGGTTGCGTAAGGATTTGTGTATGTATTTTGTAGTGTCAAGAAGTCAGCCGCCTTTAGAATAAGCATGTATTTAAGTAGCATGAGTCATCTGTGGTGTGCAGGAAGATTTAATGTCATTTTCTGGCCTTGAATTCCATAATACTTTGTATAACTATGCAAGACCGAAGTTGCTGGTAATACTTGGTGGTTCTCTGTGCTTTGGTCTTCAGAAATTGAAGCTGGACTGGCTAGTGCAGTGTTTGCAAAGGTTTTCTAATAAGTATGGCCCACTCGTGATAGACAAAGTGTGTTAAGTTTAGCAGATAAACTTTGCAAGCATAGTTTTATGTATTTATTTGTTGAGAATATTATGTAAATCGTTGTTATTCTTTAAGCAGCACTTTAAACAGGTGAATCATTTTGACGTTTTACATGTTGACGGTGGACTGCTGCCCAGCTGACTTATTTTTGGCATCAGCCTTTTTGCTCAGCGCTGGTTCTGTAGCAAATGTTTGGCCTCTGACCCCTGACGTATCTCAGTTGAATTTAGTTCTGCATTTTGGGAAATCTGCAAGCTGTGTGTAACAGCAGAACCCACCTCGTGAAAGGTGCCTGGAAGGATAAACCATACCAAATGTAGTGCATAATGCCCAGTTAACACCTTCCAAATTGAGAAGGTAATAATAAAATATAACTTAAAGGCAAGTAATCAGTATCAGTAACTGAATTGTTAATAATTAAATTTCAGGTTTGCATTTAATTTCTTTTCCCCACAATAATTTAATTTTTGTTTACTTTTATTTATTTATTTACTGCCTGACTGCTCATTCCCTCACATTCTCTCCTTCTTTTTTTTCTAATGCTAAGACAATAATTAATGGTGTAATTGTGACTCAGCCTAAGTGCTGCAGTTGCATTCTTTTGGGCTTCCTCCTCCTGTTTGTGATTCTTCCTCATCATTGTTTCCCAAATTATTCTTCTTTCCTACATGGCCTCTGTTTGGAAGTCTTCATAGATCTGTTTTCCAAAGAGGAATTAATGTTCTTCTTCATCTTATGGTATAGTTTAAGATCCTTTATATTTAACATCTTGTTCTTTCAGGTTCCTTCCTGTAGTCACTGCAAGTAACTGTTCATTTTGTGCCTTTGAGTTAACACTTTTCTCTGTAGTTTCACATTATGCCAAGAATTGCCTCCTAATTAAAAGTATCTCCCAAAACAAAAGATAATGAGTTTTACTTCAGGAGCTTCAAATCTGGTTTGGTTTATGTTGTTACGCATCTTTCTTGGCAAAACGTTACGTCGGTACATCTGTGCCTGTAACAAGTGGGTCAGAGCAATTAAGTTCCTTATTTTTAAAATTGTTGCTTTTTTTTTTTTCTGTCTTCCTGCTTAGTTGTTGAGTTCTTTACTCATTTATGCAGCCTGGCCAGGTCTCAGTTTCTGGCAAAGATAAAAAGGGATCATGGAAGAAAAAAAAAAAAAAAAAAGCCTTTTGGGTGAAGGAGAGCTCTTTTTTCCTTTAAAATACCCCAAAATCCACAAGAACAGCATTAATATACTTTGATGCTGGGCTTTGCTGTGCTGCCTTTGGAGGTCTGAGGGCTAACAGTCCAGCAAAATTTGCCTAGTGAGCACATCAGTGGCCAAAAAAATACTTCCTTTAGGAACAGCATCGTAGTAGAGGAGGGGAGGGACCATCTCTGAGTCTCTCTTAAGGCTTTTGTATTTTTTAAATCCACAGTCGTGGACTCTTATGCTATTTGTTAGTAGCAGTTGTGTATGTTTCCTAATGACTAAAGGTTTGCCTGTGATGGTTCTTTTATTTTCACAAATTGTATTATGTTTATACTGCTTTTTGGGTGTTAAAGCACTTCTCTGCCCTCCCTCTGATACACCAAACTTATTTTTTTATAATCTTCACCCCTTAAGAGGAGCCATTAATGATGCTATTAACAGTCAAGTAAACTTGATGTCATCAGGAAGTGCCAAGCACGGTGGGTTTTTAATAGCTTCAAAAAGTGGAAAGCATCCCTTTTTTTTGAACTTCTAGTATAAAATGTAAAATAATGTCATTATTGAGCTGCCTGTTTAAAATTCTAATAGTCAGATGCTGTGGTATGACTTATGCTCTGGTAGATGATCTCCCTAAAATTATTCTGTGTTGCTTAGTAACATGGGTTGGTATTTCTTTTTAAAACGTATGGGGTGTGATGCATAATTGATTTCACATTTGCGAATTATTCTTGGTTTTAGTCCATTGAGGAAAATGAAGTTTATCTGCCTAACGATGAGCTCTGGATCTATGAAATGGATAGCGGGTTATGGTAAGTTGCATAATTTATATTTAATTAATATATTATAATCTTTTCATAGATTACAATTAGCTGCGGTGAAAAGACTTCAGTTACATGAGTTATTGCTTATGTTCCCTGGATTTTAAATAGTTGTTTTAATGTAAAGACTGATTAACAGATGTACCTACTTGCAAATTAACTCTAGGAAACACATTAATTCCTTAAGAATAGTTGTTTTTTGCAAGAGAATGTTTGAAATGGTCATTTTAAGGCTCTGATGTTAAAACAGGCATTCTATTTGGGAATTTATTTTGGCTTAGTTTTCTATACATTAACTTTTTGTTAAGAGGAATATTTAAACACTGAATATTTGGGTTCTTGATCTACTTCTAATTATATGTATTTTTTTGTTATTACTGAATTGCATTCTGAGTATATTTGCACAAATAACGTGTAACTAACCAGACCTTGTACATCAATAACAATTTAGTCTTTACATTTTTATATTCATTGTGGTTACATACATGACGGGAAAGACAACAACACCTCTTTTTAAAGTTTTCTGGTGGTTTCTGTTGCAATAATTGCATTTGGTGTGGTAAAGCATCACAGAATTGTCACAGTTGGAAAAGACCTCTGAGATCACTGAGTCCAACCATATACAAGTCGTGTCCATTTGGGCTCCTGTGTTTTTTTTTCTGCCAGTGTTTATATATTTCACTGTATTATTTTACTGTATTCCACTATTTGAGAGATTCCTTCCATACCCATATTGAAAGCAAGGATTTGGAGGGAAAAGGGGAGGAGGAGAAGTTCAGGAAAGCGCCTTAGGGTGTGTATGAAATTCCAAATATGGGTGGGCACCGAGAACAGCAGTTTGCATGCAGTTACCTGTGAATCCTAGCAAATCCTTTTGCTTTTATTTTGGTTTGCTGCCCATTTCTTTGGGTGAAAGGGTTGACTAAAGCCACCTCCTGCTTTCTCTGTCTTGGTTTTTACCCCTGATGTCCCCGTGGTGGTGGTACCAGTACAGCTGCTTATACCATCACATGGGAAACTGGATCAGGAAAGTGATCTGGGTTAAAAATAGTTTCTTTCTCCCCCTTCAAGGTTATTTTTAACCTGGATCTGTTCTTGCTCTCCTTCAGTTTACAGCACAAACAGTTGTGAGCAGCTGTAAGGACAGGTTATGCACGTATCATCCCCTCCCGGTGTTTTAGCACCTAAAAAGCTTTTCCTTTTGATGGTTTTTTAAAAGGTTGGGGTGAGGTCAAGTGCCAGAACTCAAAAGTGTAAGAATCCTTTTCTTCTGGGTAGCCACCAGTGATAGAAGATGAAGGTGTCTGGTCTAGATGTGGACCTTGCTGGTTTCTCAGTGAGATTAGCCAGGGACTTCTGCTGAGGAACAGAGAGCTCATTGCTAAAACTGGCATTATTGAAGATTTTTAATTTATTTTTTATTATTATTATGCTAAATACAGTGCAAAGTGCAGTTTTAGGAGTGCACATCGGGTACCAAACTTAGTGAGTACTTCTCACCTTTATTCCCACTTCTGCCTCAGTTTCCTTTTTGTGCAACAACAGCGATCCTGGTTTTGGAGTTAATGGTATTTCCAGCTTTTCAATAATTAATGCTGCAGCTCTGCTAATAATCTTCTAATAGGAGTTTCACTGTCAAAAAACTCAATTGAGATGCTCCATGAACACACAATATTCCTGTGAAAGTTCTCTTACACCTCAGGAGCCTGACTTAGTGTATCCACCATAGTTCCTAGTTATGGCCAAAATGCTGCAACTGTATTTTTAGGTTTAAGTATAAAAACTATTAATATGGGTGGCTTGGATTTGTTAATTTTAGCAGCATTCTAAGGCTTAGTGTGTGTGCTAAATTGCAGGACAATGCACCTGATGGAAGGAGAGTTACCCACCTCCATGTCCGGAAGCTGCGGGGCCAGCATTAATGGGAAGCTGTACATTTTTGGGGGATTTGATGATAAAGGATACAGTAATCGGGTATTGTACTCCTTTTTTTTTCATAACATACTGCATTTGAATGAGTGGTAGTGCTGACCTTACTGTTCTGTCCCATGTACTTCCCATTTGGATTGAGGGGAAATGTATGGAGAAGCTCAATTTTGGTAGGAAAAGTATACTTTTAAACTGACAAAAATTCCATACGTTTTTGAAGGACTTTTCACAGAATCACAGCTTCAGAATGAGAGCCATGATGTGAAACTGCCTGTATTTATTTCAGAAAACTGCCAGTGCTTTCCCACTTGCCCAATTTCTTTCTTTTTTTCTTTTTAGATGTGTTGGCAGCCATACTTGAAACTGATCTCTCAGAATTTCGCTTTCATTTTTGCTCTTTGATAGTGATTACCCTTCTTATATAATCAGGTAGTAATTAAAGTTAAAATGTAGCTGCCAGTTTCCCTGGTAGCTGAAGGCTGGAGTGGCAAAGTAGAGGAAATGAGCTGTTTTTATCATTTAGTATAAATGAAGTCAAGAGTTTGGTCCTGACTGAAAAATAGCTGCAATGGAGCCTTGTGATTAGATCTCAGCACTCCCTCCACGAGCCTCCTTGATTTTTGTGCAGTTACCTAGTTAAGTTGGACAACTAGTTAGTGAACTAGTTAGAATTGAACCGAGAGCTGTTTATCTGGCAGAAGTTTTTCTCAAGGCTTCATTTGGTTCTGGAAGGAGCAGGATATCAATATTCAGATCTGGCTGAGCAAGGAAATGTGCTGCTAATTCTCACACTTCTTGTGTTCTTGTGTATCCCACTCTTCCTGTATGTTGCTACATATTGTAAACCTCACTGGCAGTTCCTTTTTTTTAGGAAAAAAAAGGATATAGTGTATTCTGGGGGTGGTGGGATGTTCTTTTTTGCTGGTGATTTGTGCTGGATTCTTGGACATCCTTTGTACTGAAAATGTTGTAATTTTTTTCTTTTAAGCTGTATTATGTTAATTTGCGAACAAAAAATGGAACCTATAGGTGGAAAAAAATTACAAATTTTAAAGGTCAACCTCCTACACCACGTGACAAGCTTTCCTGCTGGGTGTATAAGGACAGGTAACGCATTAAGAATATTTAATATGTGTTAATTGCAGAGAGGAAGTACTGTAAAGTGAAGAGAACACGGGTGTGGGATTCAGGAAACTCTAATTCTTAGCTTGGCTTGCTATGGGAATTTGTGTAACTCTTCTAACAACTTTCTGCCAGAGTTTTCTCACATGTGAGCTGAATTAATGGTAAGTATAAACCTGTTTTAGGAGAGGGTTGGGAAATGCAGTGAAAGTTTCTGGAATGCTTGGAGATGTTAGATAAAGATCATTAAGCACCTATCATGATTTTAATTTTAATATAGCTTTTAAAACCAGTATGTTAATTGCATTGGGTTTTGTGGCATTATGTAAGCATTGAATTATTACTTGGAATAAAATAGTGTATTTTCAAGGATTTTAATACCATACAAATGCTGACAAGTGCAAAGACATTTCAGTGGGTGTCTTTATTTTATAAGAACCAAGTCAGTTTAGATAAATGAGTTGTAAAAGTTGCTGAGTGTATTTAGAAAAAATACTTAGCTAAGAATAAATCATTCAGATTTTGCATCTGTTCTGAGAAGTGTCTGGATGTTGTGGCATAGTGCTCACAAGAAAGCAACGTGTCAGTGATTTCTTGTAAAGTTACTGTAAACAAGTAAGAAAAGGGTTCACAGCACTGTGAAATGGAAATGGTTTCTCTCTTTCTGGATTCCACATCTAAAGAGGTTTTGCATAAATACTGGATAATGCCTCTCAGTTACTATATCTTGGTTTTGTAATTCTAATTTAACTGTGAGATATATGAAATTAAGTAGATTTGAGCAAGCTCTCTTTAGCTATCAATGATATTATTGAAATCTAATCTATTCAAAGTATCCTGTAATCTACATACTGAGAAAATTACCTCTTTTAGGTGGCAGAGTGTAACCCTTTTATTTACCAAATGCATCTGGGGACAAACTACCCACTTTTTCTGAAATTTACCTTAAAATTTCACAAGCAGTGGATTTGCAGGTCGGGATGTCTTGGTGTATTGCACGGTGCTTTCAGTAACTCTGTTTCCCCAGGAATGTCAGTCTGGAATGACCTTCACCATCCCATCATTTCCTAAATTGCCTCCTCCCAAGATCATCACTAGCAACTAGACCCAAGTATCCTCAAAATGTTGAAGTTAAAGCAAAACTTTAGGAACCATTACTTCTGGATGGCCATTTTTGGGGTGGAATATTAGGCTGGGAGGTGTGTAACACTTCCCATATGTTCAGTAGTGCATAGTTGAAGAAAAAAAATCTCTTTATAAGCTGGAGAAAGACTTTGTAGGTCATAGACAGTCCGTGGGCTGAACGTTGGGAACATTTGTTGTGACAAGATGTATGTGGAAAGCTCAGAAATATAGCAGGAGCTTAGGAATTTCAGTAGAAAAGGGTGGGAATATTAGCATTTTGCTGCCTTCTGTGCTGTGTGTCACTTTGAGACTCCTGTCTGAAAATATGACTGTGATAAATAAGCTTGTGGATGGAGAAATGGAGGCTTGGAGGTATCTTGAACCTCCCTCCTTGCTTTTGTGGATTTCTATCAGGCTTCTTGAGGAGTGTAACTATTAACCTTCACCTTGCTGTGTAATTAGATGCAACATGAACTATTTTGAGTTGTTTATGTTGTTGATAGTACAGTAGGCAAACCACAGTTTGAAATTAATTATGACAGCTTATTTCTTTGACTGTTGTTTACAAAACAGCTAACTGAACATACTCTGTGTCATCATTCTTTTAGGCTAATATATTTTGGTGGTTATGGCTGTAGGAAGCATAATGAGCTGAGTGATTGTTTTGATGTCCATGATGCATTTTGGGTAAGAGATTTTTCACAATTCAGAGTGATTTGTCCTTCCTGATTGTCAGAATATTTTTTTTTTGTTATACTATACTCAGTAAGGATGAAAAATATGTCTTGATTTTTCTTTTATTTGTAGCCTCAGCAGAAATGAAAATTAGAAACTTCTAGTTAGATTTGAAATTTCTGATGCTGCNTAAGAGAGATGCTCCAGGCCCCTCAGCATCTTCGGAGTCCTCTGCTGTCCCCTCTCCAGCAGTTCCCTGTCCTTCTGGAACTGAGGAGCCCAGAACTGGTCCCAGTGTTCCAGCTGGGGCCTCCCCAGGGCAGAGCAGGCAGTTTTATAAAACTGAGGGCATATTTTAAATATGAAACAGCTAGAAAATTTGTATCCTTGAAGTAATTAGAGGGAATTACAGTAAAAATTAGTTACAGTAAAAATTAGAAGGTAGAATTTGTCTCCTGCAGTGACTGATATGGAGGAGCCCAAAGCCCATTTTCAGAAGTGTCATCAGGATGCTGTTGAACCTCAGCTAAACCTGAGCTGCTGCATCATTATTAAAAATAATATGAATATTTACTATTAAAATGTTCTGTTTGAGTTTATGGTTTCTGGGTTTGTATCTTTCAATAAACCCGAAGATTTTAAACAAAAGGATAAACTTGGTTTTAATTTTTTTCACTTCTTTTTTTTTTTAGGAAGGACAGATATTCTGGGGATGGCACAATGATGTTCATGTTTTTGATACAACCACCCAAACTTGGTCTCAGCCAGCAATTAGAGTGAGTGTTTTCCTAGCCTTTCTTTTGCTGCAGTTGGGATTTTATTGCATTTTGGGTAGTTAATGTGCTCTAGAAATTGCTGTTGGGAGCAGTAATTTGAATATGTTCAGCATTGCTGGGGCTTATAACATTAAACAGGAGGCTGCTCAGTGCCTCTGAAATGTGGAAAATTCAGGAGTGATGGGAATATATTTTTCCCCACAGGATGCTATTAGACTGGTGGTTATAATATGGTTCTGTTGCAAAAAAATACCGTAAGCATCAGAAAAGTACTAGAAATCTAAATATATTAGGAGATGATACAATATTCTGTATCTAGGGGATAGTTTTGAGATAAAGTTTTGTATTCCAGCTTTTATTCTTCAGCAAATAGGCTGTTTTAATAGTCTTCCCAAGGAGCAGGTATCCTCCCTTCCCCAGTAAGGTTGTAATGCACATGTTTCTGTTTATTGATATTAATACTATAAAGGTTCATAGAATCCTGGTGAGTTTATGTAAGAACTCAGTAGAAGCAGCATGCTCTAACGAGTGTCTGACACTATTATATGGGTTTGTAGGATGTTCTAAAATTCCTGTAAAGCTAAATGCAAAAAATGAAATTACCACTGAAAAGTAAAAGCCAGTTTTGCTGTCTTTATTTCTGACTTACACAGGGAGTAGCTGTGGGATGTAACATCACATTTTAAGATCTGATTTCCAGAGATTTTTGTACCAGTTCTTGACGGTTCACACTTTGGAAAAATAAAACTGTGGAGGATGTATCAAGAATAACTGATGTGTTACTGTAATTTTGTGCTTAAGAATTAAAGATAAATTAACTGCATTTCATTTAAGCAGTGATAAATCAAGCCAAGAGGGGATATGTTAGACGTTAGCTACTGAGGGAACTCAATTAAAGCTGTCTTTGATAAATAGGTGTATCTTCTAACGTCTGTGGAGCTTTGGACATGACTACAAATAATTTGGTTTTCAAGTTTCAGTCCTGATGTACGTTGGCTTTAATTTTGCAGTCTCTGTGATACCAGCTTGTCACACTGTAATTGCCTGCTGCTTTGGTGACGTTCTGAAGGATCTTCTTTTGGTTCTTTCAGGGTGGAGATCCACCTCAGCCTCGAGCAGCTCACACCTGTGCTGTGCTGGGGAATAAAGGTTACATCTTCGGAGGACGAGTGCTGGTTAGTGTTCAATTAAAACATTTTATTGCCTGTAGTCTTATAACAAATTATTTTTGTAGGTGAAAAAAAATGCAAAATGTTTTCAGCTTAACCTGTGTGTTGAATCCAGGATGCTTCTTTTGATCCCCCTCTACCTTACAAAAAGAAGAGGCTGTCTTTCTGTCTGTAGAAATGCAAATGTTTTTAAGTCAACCAGAAACCTCTGCAGGAGAGAGTTCCCTGAGAGTGGAGCAAAAGCAAGCCTGATCATAGAATCACAGAATGGTCAGAGTTGGAAGGGACCTTAGAGATCATCAAGTTCCAACCCCGCTGCCATGGGCAGGGACACCTCCCACCAGAGCAGGTTGCTCCAAGCCCCATCCAGCCTGGCCTTAAACACTTCCAGGGATGGGGCATCAACAACTTCCCTGGGCAACCTGTTCCAGTGCCTCACTACCCTCACAGTAAAGAACTTCTTCCTAATATCTCATCTAAATCTCCCCTCTTCCAATTTAAAACCATTCCCCCTCGTCCTGTCACTCCACTCCCTGACCAAGAGTCCCTCCCCAGCTCTCCTGGAGCTCCCTTCAGATCCTGGAAGGCTGCTCTCAGGTCTCCCTGGAGCCTTCTCTTCTCCAGGCTGAACAGCCCCAGCTCTCTCAGCCTGATGATAAACCAGGTTTAAATAAATGAAGAGATGGCAGCATTCTGGGCTTGCTACAGCTTAGCAGATTTATACATCAAATCTGCTGGCTTTTTTCCCCATTTCACTTAATAAAATGCTGACAAGTAGTAAATATAGTGGGGATTTTAGCTTGTGTTTCCCCTCCTTCCCCTGTCCCCAGCTAAAGAAGGAGGAAAGCTGTAAGAACAGTCGGTAACTCATGTACACACCTCGCGTACCCTGAAGTTTACCCTCTGGGTAAGTGAGGTTCAGAATAGTTGGTGAGATGCAGGATTTTATATTTAGAATTGCAACGTGTGGTTCTGAAAGGTAGGAAACAACAAGATTCTAGTTGACTTTACCATTTAAACTTGTCATTTTTTTTTGCATGTAAGTGACTGGAACACAGAAGCCTGTGATTACAGTGGCTGGACACAAAGCTGTTAGTCTCTGCCCATGCAGCCTGGTGCAGGAGGCAGCAGCGTGTTCCCTGGTAGCACGGGTCACTCCATCCTCTTAGACTTCTCCTCTGCCCTCGGAACACCAATCTTACACTCCCAGTCTTTATTTTTGGCACATTCTGTGCCCTTGGTGGCACAGAAGATTGCTGTGAACAGCTTTATCCTGTGCATCCCATATAAGCTCTTCACCACAAGAGCAAGGCTGGTGTTTGCTTTCTTGATCGGAAGCAAGGAGGTACTAAAACCTCTCAGCAACAAGTTTAATTTTTCTAGTACTAGTCAGAGGAGATTTTCTCTTAAATTCTTCTCTGCTGAAGCATTAATTTAAGAATTTAAGCCTGAGGCAGCAGTCGGATGTAGAAAACATATTCCTGTCTTCTGTCTGAAATAAGGATGGCGGGAGGTAATCTTAACTAGTGCAGGCTCCCCTATCCTTCATAAATTTTTTGCAAGGATGGTTCCTTTATGGGCTGGAAATTGTGCTGCCTCTTTTTAGAACTGTTGCAAAAGCAGAAGATAATCTTTTTAAAGGTCTCAGTTTGAGCTGGAGTTTGTGAGGAATGTGGGAAACATCCTGTAAGGCAAGTAAAAATCCTCCTAATTTAAGTTCCCGTGTACTCTTCCATATTTTTTTTTTCAATTTAAGTTTTGAACTTTGTATACCTAGAGCTAATTTAGAGCCTTTAATCATACTCAGCTGGAGGGTGAGACTTGGTGCTTTCTATCTCTAACAGCAGAAAATCTTTTGAAAGCCCTCAGTGTTACGTTTCTATAGTTTCATTGCATGAAAGAGAAGGAATTCACTGGTGGTTGGAAATGCCCTGCAAGAAACATACACAGCTTCATCTTAGAAAGCTGCCATCTACCCAAACCCTGTTTACTCAAGTACTTGTGAATGAAACAGTGTAAAAATGCACTTTTTTCCCTGTCCCCTTGTTATTTTGTTCTGTAAAAGCTGCACTTTAAAGCCATGTTCTTCTCAGGGGAAAGTCTACAGCTCTGTTACCAGATGGCTTACTCCTGCTTGCTCAGTCAGAAACCAGACGTACAGATCCAGGCAGATTCAGAATGGCCAGCTTTTCAGTTTGAATTGCCTCCTACAACTGCAGCAAAAGTTGGTTTTGGGGGCTTTTTTTTGCCTGAGTACCCCTTTCAAGCATTGAGGAAGAAAAGGAGCCACTGTTGGTCCTGGTTATTCTCACCTTTCTGCGTTACGTGGCCTTTCATACAGGCTTACAATCTCTGGAACTGGTGCTAAAGCCCCACCTTGGCCTGAGAGAGGTGCATGTAGCAGCTTCCAGAGCTGTAGGTTAGGAAAAACTTGATTTGCAAGGAGTTAAGGAAATGAAGGGATATTAGAATAGACTGAAAACACACCTAGTCTTACTCAAATCTTGTGCCAGGCCAAGCGAGCCCTGGGCCTTGCTATGGACTTGCTGTTTTGTGTCTGCTGTAAACGAGCTCTCACTAATCCCAGCTGAACTGAATCCTCCTCATTTAGAGGAGAGGTGAAAGGGGAAGAAACCTAGAGGGCAAGGAATAAATATGCAGCTCAGGGCCTTCTGGCCTCCCATTTAGTTCTGAACCCTTCCTCAGCCTTCAAAGCCTCGCTCCCTCTGGCTTTCTGTGAGCAAGGGCTGTCTCTGTGTGGGACAGAGATGCTCACACTGGGAAAGGACTAGCAGAGAGTGTGGTGTCCAGGCTCACCAGGGTCGCTGAGCTGTGCATGTTGCAACTGAGCTGCTTTCTGACTCAATTTAGGATCTCTGCAAGAAAAATGATGGGTAAACTGGAGCTCACCTGCCGTTTCTCCACCGTGCTGGTGCATGGTTAGATGTGCCCTGGGAGGACGTGCCCTCTGGCTTCTGTTTAACTCTGCTTGACTGCAGGATTCAGAAATACGAGAAGGCTCTGATCTGACAAGGTTTTTCTCTTCCTCAGGCAGCATCAGCTTCCTTAATAACCCCTTGCTAAATTCCAGTGAAACCCCTTGGGAACAGTGTCAGAGAAGAGAGAAATTTTTGGAAGCTTCATTTGATTTTGTAGGAGAGCAGCAAGTGTAATTTTCACCTTAGTGATATTCTGCTATTGATTGACTTTCTGTCCTAGAAATAAATGGAAGGAACTTTGCAAAGGTTAGGGAACATTCAGTGGGACTTGAGGAGTTAATGTAAGTCATGAAATAGAAGAGGAAAGCTAAAGAACATCAGAAACAACACTGCATTTCCTGACAGCAGGAGTAACTCCTCCCCAAAGGATCAAGTCTTGGTTATCTCCATAAATTAAGGAGCAAATACGGGGTTGCTCTGCTCCTCCTTCTCCTTCTAGTTCACCATGGTACAAATCTTCCCAGGGAAAAGGCTCTACAAGGAACCAGAAAGGGCCAGGAAGTGTCATGAGGCTTCTCCTAATCATCTTTCTGGGAGGAAAGGGCACCTTTTCCCAAACTTGGAGCTAGAACTGGTAAAAGAAGATGGTGATGATGATCAAAATCAATTGTACCCAGGAATCATTTGAAAACAGGCTCAGAAGTTTTATGTGGACTCTGTTCCTCCAGGTAAGCCCCTGAAAAAACAAACAAACAAACCAGAAACGGGAGAAAGTGGGAAAGAAGGAGAGTTAGTCCAAAAAGTTGGTGTGAATCTCATGGTTGATTTAAGTGGAAAGTTTTCATGTAAAGAATGATGAAGTAGTAAAACAAAGTCTTTCCAGCAGCTCTTCACACATCTTGCCTTAATGCATGCCTGTTGGGGTTTCCTGTTACCCTTTCTGTCCCTGAAGATCAGAAGACGCAGTGAAATGCAGTCCTTACAAAGATTTGAGCTGTAGTAGCTGTTTGATTGTTAAATCTGAGAGCAGAGGGCTGCCCAGGGTTTACTGTGGCAGCAGTGAGCTGTGAATATATCACCCTTAACGCCTTCCATCGGGCTGGAAAGCTGATCCTGACACAAAGCAGATCCTGGTTAATGTTTACTGGGCTGCAAATAAATGAGCATGCCGTAGATAAGTCGAATGTCTGAGGAGTGCTTGTAGCTCAAAGGGAAATGCAAGCCCTCTTATGAGGCTCGGTGCTTTTAAGGCAGTTAAGAGTGGTTTTAGGATTATTAGCTAATGATTAAATGATTAGGCAGCCTTTAGAAATAAGTAAGAAACTGCAAGAAAACTTTGCAAGTGATGATTCTAGAACCCACCTGTGTGCTTTGCAGCTTCCCAAATAAGGCTCGGGTAGAAAGACATTTTCATTTGGTTAAAGCTGTGTGAAAGGACTGAATCTTAGAGATGAAATGTCCAGCTGATGCTGTGTTTTGCCTTCAAAATTAGGTTGGTGTAAATTATGCATCTGTCAATCTGTTGAATCCTGAGAATGTAAAGATTATAACGCATTGATTCCCCAGGGACCAAGAAACTGAAAACTGCTCCATCTTCTGCCTAATGCCTAGGAAAGGACAGTCAGCGAGGAGGTCTTGAACAGGATCTTCTTGACACCTTCATTTCCAACATAACAGCAACCTTCTTTCTTCCCTTTCTTTAATAGAAGTCCTCCATATCAAACCATTTATCCCAAGATGATTAAATATTTTCAGTTCTAGAGGCCAGCATGTTGCTTCCCCCTCCCCACCCTACCCCCAGGGGCTTTGCTCAGGTACAGCAGAAGGTAGTAATTGCATTTTTGCTTTCTGCTTGTGTAATTTGTTCCTCCTTGCCTTCAAAGCCATCTGTAGGAGCAGGAAACTCAATAGACTTGTCGTGGGAGACAGATCTGTTCCTCTAGCTGTCAGCTGGACCACGCTTTATTGTTACAGTCACCCTCTTGCAGGGATAAAATTTCTCAGGCGAGGCACCAAAGCCCTGGCATTCTGCTTTTCTTTAGCCCCTTGGCCTCTTGGAAGGTGATTCCAAAATCCTAGTTAAGATCTTCCTCCCTGGGACAGAAAAGGGGCTTGATCAGAGGAGCCTGTAGCCTTGAAAACCTTGCTGTTTCCTGAAATACCCAGAGAGACAGCTCGGGAAGTCTCTCAGACTCACTGACTGCCTGAGTTCTCGGGGGTTAAACCACTCCTGCTCTGACTTAGATGCCGAGTCTAGTTTCTGCCTCAAAGGATCTGCAAGCTGGAGAAAGGCTTATTCTAATAGATCTATGGACTACCCTAGGAGAAAGGAAATTGGAAGGTAAGGCAAGATACATTTCCCTACTTCTCAGATACTGTTTTGTAGTACCTAGGAGAATCCCAAATATCAGTCGAGTGTTTTGGGAGCCGTGGAAAATATTGCTGCAATCTGAAGAAAAGAAATTCTTTCTTATATTCCCTCCCCACACCTTTATGATTCTAAAGCAATTAGTATCTTCATCTCAAAACGGGCAGATACTCCAGTGGATCAATTTCCCCTTGTTCTTACTGAAACATTTTAGTATTTTTATGGCACACACTAAAGGGTCATAAAACCTTGTTGTTGCTGGTTGTAACTTTGTGAAAGGAAACAGAGAGAAAAACACAGATTGACGGATTTTTTTGTGGGATGTCCCAGGCTGCCTAACAGTAGCAACTGGAATATTTTGAGGAATAAGCCACCAGGCAGGAGGATGCATAATTCTGATCAGAACCCAAAGAAAATAGTGAGAGGAAACTAGAGTATTAAACCTTCTGTGATTACCAGCCATGAATTCTATGGATGGAAATGGAATATGGTTGCAGGAACTCAGTATCACGTAGCTCTTTGCTATTAAACTACTATTAAAAGCTAAAATTAGCCCCATGTGGCCATTTCATTAATGAAAATATTCCTGACAGGTAGTTTCCTGAGGATTCCATGGGGATGTTTTTTCTTTAAGAAGAAACTCTTTTCATCTGCCACATAATCCAGAGTTGGTTTAAGCCACAGGGGTACAGTTTTCTTCAAAATATTGTTACTTGGAATGTTCTGTTCTATCCTGGGAAGGCCTGGCTGAAATGTTTTGCTCGTTGTTTGCTTTAATATAACCCAACTGGGATTTTTTTATTTATTTGTTTGTTCTAGCAAACTAGGATGAATGATTTGCACTGCCTGAACCTAGACACTTGGACTTGGTCTGGAAGGTAGGTTTCTCCTTCTTATAACATTTAAAGCAGAATGCAGCAGATTGAAACATCCTGTTCAATAGCTCCAGTGCTAATTTTGTAGCTTTTCTAAGAGGAGGATGGGAGTTTGGGAACTGTTTTAACAGCTGGTTTATTGTGATTTCAATTTAATTTAATTTGGTAGTGGTTACTGAGCTCTTTCTGCTCTGCACCAAAGCATTGATGATGCTATTTTAAGCACAGCATGTAGTGATTTAACATCATCATTTTCAAGATGAGTACATTTATCCATATGGAATTCTAGTTTTCATGGCTTTTTGAATACTGGCTTTACTAACTATATTTGGCTCACTGTGGTACAGAATGAGGAGAGATTCTTCTCCCTCCCCCAAGTGTCTTAGCCATAAATAAAAAGCATCACCTAAATATTTCAGTTTTGACCTAAACCTGGTATTATTATACTTCCTGAGACTTATTTGTTTGCACATAACATTTAGGATAGTGCCTCCTGCACCTGTAGAATCAGCAGGTGTGGTGTTACCTGAACAGGCAGGGATGGGTGACAGCCACTGTTGTTCCTATTCTTGAGGTAACCTAATAGTAATTCAATAAAAGACCATGAAATACACCTTTCCTGAGTATGTAAGTATGAATTCAGGAATATCATCCAGCATAAATTGTAATTTTTATTGTAATTGCCACTACCCAGAAGTTTCCTTGCCTCCCCTGAGCTCCGCTGACCTGTTATTAAACACATTCAATATAATTTCTGTTCCTGTGATGCTGTTTGTATCAACATCATGAAAGACTGAAACGTTCTCACCCATCAGTAGCTGGTGTATATTTTTCCAACCCTTGAAGCCTGTTGGATGCCAGCACAGGCTGCCTCTCTTTTGGCCAATTTTAGAGGCATCTTCCCCAAGAGCTGTGCTGAGCTCAGACATTGTGACTTGGCTTCAGCTCAGGTACCAGATTTAGCAGGATGGTTTGGCAATTGCTGCTTAATTAGCTACGATTCTTCAGCCTTTGCTTCCAGATGGAGAGAACTGCTTGACAGTCACTGGAATTGAAATTCCTCTGAGCTGCAGGTGCCTCTGGGCTTCCTCTGTGCTTGGTTAAGAGAAACAGGAGCTTCTTGGGCACGGGACGACTGCTGCTGAGGTAGACATCTGAAATAAATCCTGTGGTTGTGCTTTTCAAGGCCCTGTTTCTCTTCACTGAGTATAAAGGGAATCTAGCTGGCTGTCTCAGCCTGCAGTGTTGGTGTTGTAGATTGAGCACACACCTGTGTATCTTAATTATCCACTTCATCAAAGTGGAGGAAAAAAAATAAGCTGTTTTTTTGAGGTATGATCCACCTGGATTGAACATTCCCTTCTTGCCTGCCCTGGACAGTGTCTTGAGTAAGATTTTGACCCCCACCAGGAGAGCTTGCAGGTGTTTGCCCCTGCTTATTCCATCATCTTTCCACAAAGGACACACCAACTGGGCAGTGGCATAGATTAACTTTGGATATTTGGGGATTTTTTCCAACAGAAGTTGCCTCTTTGCTTAGGAAGAGATACAGGGTGGGGTAATGCCCTTGGGAGGTCCTGACTCTTCTCTGTTGGGATCCTCCTGAGACAAGGGCACACCAAAGCACCTAAATGATGGGAATCCAGGCCTCCCAATAGAGGGAATTCTTTACATTCAGGTTCTTTACTGTTGAGATTCTCATATTGAGCATATCTAATCAGCCAGCTAAGATGGGATCAACATCAATTCTGTATTTTTGTAACATGAGCAGATTTTTGGAATAATAAGTCAGCATCCCTTTTGCACTTTGGAATTTCCACTTTTTATTAAAATTTATCTCCAGGTTTGGGTGTGTTAAAAGGAATAATGGTTGGAGAGTAGCAGCTTTTGGCTAAAAGGTAAAGCCATAATCCTTGTATCATTCAAGACCACTTTCCTAGGAGCAGAGGGACTGCAGCCCCTCAGGATTCATTACTTTTTATCTCAGATAACGGACTCTGTTTCCCTACATGCACCATGCAGCTTATTTGAATAGAGAGACCTTCCTTTGCTGTCCAGAGTGCCTTCAGTTGTAGGTTAAGTGATCTTAAGAAGACAAATAAATGAAATAACAACCAATGCTTTTGTCCCTATGTTTGATATTTACATAACTGCTGGTTCAGAGAGCAGTGACTGCAGGAAATTACTTGGTTTAGATTTGACCATCGACCTCAAGAGGGAATTCCAATTGGATGGATGCAGCTTTTTCACTGGGAAAACCCCCAAGCTTGTTCTAGGACAAACTAAATTCACTTTGAGATTTCCTAGAGGGTTAATTTTCAACATTCTTTGAAATTTTCTTTGTGTTTGTTTGTTTCACCAAGAATTAACATCAGCGGAGAGAAGCCCAAAGATCGATCCTGGCACACGCTGACGCCCATAGGAGACGACAGACTTTTCCTCTTTGGGGGACTGAGCTCTGATAACGTTCCTTTGAGTGAGTAATTCAGGGATTATCCTTCTGTTGTGCTGCCCTCCTCTGATGTGCACACATGGTGTCTTTCTCAAACAACTTTGACCTGAATCTTGTCACAGAATTTTCCTGGCGCTTGAGTATTTCTCTGACCGTTCTATTATTTTTATAGAAATCCAGGAGCACACTGTGTAGTACAAAGAGAAAGTATGATATTAAATCTTTCATCAAACTCTCTGTCATCTAAAAGAATAAAGGCAGGAGTCTCACGTGGGTTGGTAACTTTTGGTGTCAAGAGCAATTGCAGGTGGAAGATACAAATGATAATGTCAGCATAACGTAGGTTTTTGGATGAATAACAAATCACAGCTACAAAATGTTAAATAGGAGCAGGATGGTCTTATACTGAGTTTCTTTGCTAGAAAAGGCAACTCCTTTTCATTAAAAAAAAGTGTGAAATTAGTGAAAATTTGGGTGGCATAGATATATTCCACTGGGAAGGGCAATTTTCTCAATATATCCAAAGATATATATATATTGGCTCCGGGGAGATCTGATAGCAGCCTTCCAGGATCTGAAGGGAGCTCCAGGAGAGCTGGGGAGGGACTCTTGGTCAGGAAGTCTAGTGACAGGACGAGGGGGAATGGTTTTAAATTGGAAGAGGGGAGATTTAGATGAGATCTTAGAAGAAGTTCTTTGCTGTGAGGGTGGTGAGGCACTGGAACAGGTTGCCGTGAGAAGCTGTGGCTGCCCCATCCCTGGAAGTGTTTAAGGCCAGGCTGGATGGGGCTTGGAGCAACCTGCTCTAGGGAGAGGTGTCCCTGCCCAGGGCAGGGGGTTGGAACTGGATGATCTTTAAGGTCCCTTCCAACTCTGACCATTCTAGGATTCTATGAAAAAAAAGTGAGTGTATTTTAATTCCAGATTTCAGTGCAGTCAGCTTTGTGACTGAATTAAGTTAGATTACAAAGACTGAAAAGATGGAAGCTGACGTGGTGATGTTACTGTTGCCTTAATATAAGACACTCTTAGAACACAGAACTTTTTGTATAAATAAGAAAGGTGATATTTCATCCCAAGAAGTACTCATGTCTGCTTTCATATTGCAGGTGATGGCTGGATTCACAGCATTACAACGAACGGATGGAAACAACTTACCCATTTGCCTAAGAGTAGGCCTAGGTATACAAAAATAGAGACTGTTTGCCCTAATGTAGGCATTTTTAAAAAATTAAGTAGTTTTAAATTAGTGAACGGTGTTTTTAAACTATGCTGTAAGAATATTTTTGAAAATGAATGCAGTAGGATTGAATAGTTTGCCTTCCTAATGCTCCTTCATACCTGACACACCGTTATTGCTGCCTGTATTTCTTCCAGTTGATGCTCACTTGCCTTAAGAGACCTTTTTTTTTATTGTGATGAAGGATCTGGGTTGTCTGACATGGCCAAATTGTTTTTATAGAAGAAAATGTATATCACAAACTTCTGAGGAATTAATAACCTCTGAGAATAGCTGAAATTGATGAATGTTGAGCCGTTTTTAGAAGCGCAGGGGAGGCAGCCATGGAGAGGGTGATGCAGCTTTTCAAGGTTCAGAAGTATTGTAAAATACCTTGGGGGTTTTGGGTTTGGTTTTTTACCCTGAGCAGAAGCAGCTAATTATAATTAGAGTTTTGCAAAACTGAATTTGGTACTAAAGAGCACAGTAAATGACTGGGGAGTTTTGCTCTTTGGAGGACTTCACTGCCAACCAAAAATGGGCCTAGTTCCAGCAGGTGTGTTGTTCCTACAGGCAGCAGCACCACCTCTTCCCCACCCTGTTCCCCTTCTTTCTCTACAGAAAAAGATAGATTTTGTTTTCTGACTAAAGAAAGCCAAGTTTCATGTTCTGACCCAGAAGCTGCCATGGAAAATTGGTCCTTGCTGTATCAGAGCAAGGGCTTTTTTTTCTTAAATGCAGTGTTTGAAGCATTCTCTGTATTTATAGTGTAACTATGATTGACTCTGCTGTAGACAGTAAATATTCAGTTTTTCATGGATTTCATCTCTACACTCACCCAGGTGCTCTCAGCACAATTCTATAACATTCTTTTAGCACAGTGTACAGTTCTGGTCTGGCTGTTACTTCCTGCCTTATGTTCTTGGGTTTATTACTGAAATATGTTTATCTCAATTAATTTTCTTCCTGTCCTATCCCATTCTTTTAAATACAACAGCATTCTTAGACCCAAATTTTTGCTTTCTTAGATGTCAAACTCTTTCAAGCCCAAATAAACTTACGTCTTAAGTTCAGAGAATAATTTCTGTCTTTTTACAATTAGTGACCTGACACATGAAGGGACTGATGTCTGTAAATAACCACATTACTAGCAGCCAGGGATCATGCCAGTCTTTGTGTCCAGTTTTTACATGGATGGTCTCATAAAAACGAATTGTTGATGTGCAATTCATAATTAAACTTCATTAAAAGCCCCCAAACAAGACATTCCAATAACCTTTATCAGGAACGTGGATGAAAGGAGCCACAGCAAAACCCTGTCTGCACATTGAGCTAATTGGAGTGTGAAGTAATTACTTGGACAAGTAATTGTACCCCTGTTTTTACAGGGATCTGCAGGATCTCTGCTGCTGGAAAAGTTTTAAGTCAGTTCTGTTTCTCATCTGACTTTACTGCAGGATTTAAAACACGCTGGAAATAACACATAGACGTGTATTTCTATAGATTTCTGTTATTTTATATTAATACATGTGTATCAGTGTGTTTTTCTGATGCTTCTGCAAGATTAATCCCTCTTTAAATTCTGTAAAGAATCCTTTCCTCCATCCTTCTTTATTAGTAATCTCTAAAAATTGTCTTCCAGGTTATGGGTCTGTGTTAGAAAATACCTCTGTCTGTTGTACGCGGGCTAACACTTTGCATGCCAGGCTCAAACAGAGATTTTTCCTTCCCATGTAATTCTTTTATTCTGGATAGAAGAGCTGTCTAAGAAAAGAAAGCCAGGTTGCATGGATTCAGCATGTGTGTAATTTCAATAACGTGCTTTGTCAGAATGTTTAGGTGCTAAGTTAGAGCGTGAGAGGACGTAAACTCTGTCAGTCTGTAGAAAGAGCACCAGGTTGCGAGCTAGGATGGCAGCAGAGCCCAGGCAGGAAAGGCCTCCCCAGTTCTTCGGTGACGATGCCCAGGCCCGAGTTTTCCTAAAGCAGATTAAGGCAGAGACAGATCTATCTCCAGGTATGAGGAAGAGAAAAGGGTGGGATACAGTTTAGCCTGAGGAGAAGGGGGAATGGTGACTGATGGGAATGGAGGAAGGAGGCGAGAACTTCTGCATGAAAGTTCTAGCAGTGCCTGTGATTTGGGTTGAGGAGACTAAAAGGGCCAGAGCTCTGTGGTGATGATCATCTTGTGAAACTTCTTCTGTGGTGAGAGAAAAATCATAGATTTTGATCTGCTGATAATGATAAAAATAAATCTAGCAAGGTGTCACTGCTGAAGTAGCAGAATCCTTGTTCAGACGAGATTATACAGACCCTGTCAGTCCAGTTTGGCTTGGCTTGGTGTTTCATTTTATACTGTGGGCTTTAATACGTGCAACACAAACGTTATGGGACATGATGAAATAACTGACACCAGGAAAATGATCCCCAGGAGCCTTGGGGGAAAGTATAAAACTGGAAAGGGCATAAAACTTGTGTTCTGAAGCTCTCGTCCTAGCGCTTGGGGATAAGAGTCAGGACAGAACCCCCCCCAGTATTAAAGCCACTAGAACTGGAGTATGAATTCAAGAAATGATGGAAAAATTAATTAAAATTTAATAAAAATGGAAAAGAAAAGCTGTTCTTGGCAAAAGCTTGCTTTGTGCAGTTACTTTGCTTTCTAGAAGTTTTCCACTGTAACATTTTGTTAAGTGAGAAGGTAACTATAACCCAAGTACAGAAGAGTCAAATAATGACAAAACCAGCTCAGTCTGTATGAACTGTGATCACTCGGCAAAGTTCTCATGAGATGGATGCTCACATTGCTCTCTCCTTTTATATTGTTAAAGAAACGTGTAATATATTTTTAAGATATTACTTTTCTTTTACCTCTGAAGACTTTTACAATAATGTGCTTCTTGTCGCTTTATAAGAAGTAGAGGTTCTGTTATCGTGCTCTTTTCACGCCTGGCAGCCCCCCTGCTTATGTACACTATGAATCAATTGACTAATTTGGGTAATATTTGAGGAAAAAAATGGGAAGCTCAGAGTTACTAAATCCCAACATTCTCTGGGCAACTAAAAATGGGCAAAAAGACACCAGGAATCGCTTTGCTCTGGAGGTTTTTCTCCATTCTTCCCTAGGGGCTGCCTTGAGACTTTATATTATTTCTACAGCCCAAAAAAAGCAACTTGTAAAGTTATTTCAAATTGTAAAACTCTTCTGGGTAAGTAATGAGGCCAGTCACAGACTTCAAGGAACTTATGGCCTTAGAGTAAAGGAGTCTTTTGAAACTTGGATATGAAAAATGGAGGAGGCTCTGTGTGAAGAGGTTCATGTGCCAGTAAACCTCCTGCTTCTCTGAAACCCTTCAAAAACATGGGATTTTTAGAATTAAGTGAGTAAGAACAAGCAGTTGAGTGTTATCAGCAAAACAAATCTATCTATAATTTTATTTCTAGGTTGTGGCACACAGCCTGCCTTGGGAAGGAAGGAGAGGTGATGGTGTTTGGTGGAAGCAAAGACGACCTGCACTTCATGGACACGGTCAGTGAATTGACTAATTAAATCCTAACACTGTAATAATTAAAATGAATATAAAATAAAATTAATACAAGCAGTGATCATAGAATCATAGAATGGTCAGAGTTGGAAGGGACCTTAAAGATC
>VXBW01001072.1:34122-83374 GCA_013400375.1 Thinocorus orbignyianus | reverse complement strand
CACTCCCAGGTCCTTGTCCTCTGGGCTACTCTCCAGCCATTACCCACAACCTTGGCATTACCAGCACCAGTGATGCTGCTGGGGTTCGTTCATGTCATGTGGCAGTGTGAGATGTGACCTTGGGTCTTCTTGGAAAGTGTTTTCTGAGGGGTTTTCCTGCCCAGAGGAAAAAAAATAGGAATTTTTTGCCCAGATTCTTTTTAGAATCCTAGAAAGCAAGAAGGTCTCCCCTCAGCCTCCTCCTCTCCAGGCTGAACACCCCCAGAAACAACTAATTATTCTCAGTTTTAAATAATGTGTGTGGCAACCTGCTCTGGTGGGAGGTGTCCCTGCCCAGGGCAGGGGGTTGGAACTGGATGATCTTGAAGGTCCCTTCCAACTCTGACCATCCTGTGATCCTATGAAGTGTTACATTAATGTAGAAAACAGCAGAATTTCTGAGAGATGATGTTTGTTTGTAGTTTTAATTACTCTCTGTTTCCCTTGCTCAGGGTCACTGCAGTGACTTGTTGATATTTCAGACTCAGCCTTACTCGCTCCTCAGGTGAGTCCAGGCTGTTGGTGCCGGGTCTGGTGTCAGTCCTCACGGCACCGGGCATTTCCACACAGCTCTTCCTTAGCACAGATCCGTCTCCTTAAACATTCCTCTCTTTTTTTTTCCTTGATTTCTCCTTCTTCAGGTTGTGTCTGGACTGCATTGGTAAAAACGCTGCCCTCTTGAAGTCACAGATTCCCTGTTTGCCATCCAAGCTCCTGCAGCAGGTCCTGAAAAAAATCACCTTCTGGGCAGCAGTTACCCACCGGCGGGAGAAGAAAGCCGAAACGGAGAGGCAAAGCCAGCTGAATTCCACATGAATTTTGAACTCTGGAACCCCTCTCACTTCTTCCCAGGCATAGGAGCAAAGCCTTTTTGTTCTGGAACTTTCCCCACGCCGTCGGGATGGCTGTGTCCCTTAAAGCCCAGTTTCTGAAGTGAAGTTTGAGGAGGATGAAACCCTTTTTATGGAAGTTTCTTCTTGTTCCCTGCGTTCTAGGAAACAAAAACAACACAAAAACCAACAAAAAACCAAATGCTAAACTGATTAAAAACCTAATTTTGTGTATATATATATATATATCTTGTTAAACTTCTGCTGTTGTGGTCTTGGTTGAGATATTCCCTACCACTTGGTTCTGTTGGAAGGTGCTGGATAAAACACGGATTCAACCTAAAACCTTCCCTCAGCCTCATCTCGACGGCTCTTCTGGAAAGGGAAAATTAGTCCAAGACCGTGGGTTTTTTTGGAAGATTCACACTTTGTTAAAGGCAACTAATCCACTGCCACCACCCAGTCCCATAATCCCACCGGATCTCCCACCGTTTGACTCCGAGCAGGAAAAATCAATGCATTTTGGGTGGGAATTGGGGAAAAATCCTGCCAGGAGCAGTGTTTGGATAGGAAAAGCTCGCAGCTGGTTCAGAGTCTGGTTTTGCTGCCTCTCTGTTACCGACGAGTCCCTTTTTGAAACAGGTTGTATATTGTATTTTGGACGTGTAAAGTTTATATTTAATTCTTGTTTAAAAAAAAAACAACAAAAGGAATCTGCTTATTTATTGTTTAAAAAGAGCATCCCTAGTACTGGCTATTTTTCTGTTCCAAAAATTTAGTTAAAACAGGAGCACAAGTCATTAAAATTTTATAGTTGAATCAAAGGAGCAATTTTGACTGGTTCTTGATGGTTTTACACTCTGAAACTTACTTATTTGGGGAAAGGAGGGGTTTTTGGGGTGAAATTCTATCGTAAAGGGAGGTTTTGTGACTGGGGTTTGCAGCGGGGCCGTGACTTTGAGCCAATATTGAGTGGTTTTGGTGGCTCTTTGTAACTGGGAGTGTGGTGTCTGTGGGTTAATGGGGGTTTATTTTGATAGAGTGTTAACACAAGCTGCCAGAAAAAGTTTTCCAAGACTCAATTTAAACTTTTAAAAGGAAAAAAGAAAAGGAAAAAAAGGAGCAAGCAGGATTTGTTTATGGCAGCACCAGGCACACAGGAGACACAGGCACACAGCAACCCCGATGCTGTCCTCAAGCCAAAATTATACACGCCAGGTCTATGTACTCGGTGTCATTCCAAGAAATCATTAGCATATTCATTATATTGCTGAGAATTCATTTACATATTATAATGAGCGTTGGGGCATGCTTAGTCACGCCTTCTGCGGATTATTTTGAATGGGGGTTGTTTCTTCCCCAGCCTTCATTTGGCTCGCTTTTCACATCGGCATAACATTCTAGGGGCTTAATTAGCCATTAATACTAATGATTTGTCAGCCAATGTCTATTTATTGCACCTTTCTCTGAGGCCACTGTGTTCTAGGCACCCTTTCTTACATTACTGAGGCCTTGAAAGGACTTAGGACGGTTACTAAAGTACTTATTCTCTAAAAGAACATTCCCTACAGCTTAATCAGTTACATAAAGCGGAATTTATGCATTTTGCATCAAAAGAAACACCCTAAAAATCTGCGGCTCCCAGGATCGGGCCCCTCCGCGGCCTAGGCCCCGGTACTGCGCCTGCGCGGCCTTACCGGAAGCAGCCGCTCCGCGCCGGATGTTGAGGGCGCGCGCCCCGCTGAGGCGAGGGAGCGGAGGGAGGAGCGGGCGGCCCCGGTTCCGCCGCGGTGAGGAACGGGGGGGCTACCGAGGGGATAACGGGGCGAGGAGAGGGCGGCGAGGGGGGAACAGGCTCTGTCAGAAGGTGGGGAGCGCTCGGGGGGGCTCTCAGGGGGTTTGGTGGGGGCGGGAGTCGCGCATCGCTCGGCCCCGGCCTTGCGGGCCTGTGGTACGGGCCTGTCCCGACAGCTGACATCTGTCGGGGGTGTCCCGGGGGTGTCCCGACAGGTGACATCTGTGGGTGCTGTTCCCAAAGGGGGTGTGTGTGCACAGCGAAGCGGTACAGAGCCCCAGAGAGCTGGGTTTGGGGTGAATTGTCAGGAATGATGGAGTGAAATGTGGCTGAGGGGGGTAAGACTTGTCCAGCGTACCTTCATTTGTTAAAAAAACCACCTAAATAATTTAAAAATGCTGATTGTGTGGGAGAAGGCAATAAAAATGGTTAAATTGAATTCGTCAGCAAGGCTTATCTGATTTACTGCAGAGTTAAAACTCAAGAATAAAGGGTGGAGGATGGTGCGGTGCCTCCGCCACTGGAGCGGGTCAGATTAAAAACCTGATAGGGGCTGTGTGTGGGCACAGGGTTCGGTGTCACCACGGGCCACCTCACGCACTGCCGTTGCCTGGGTGCACAGAGCTGCTGCTGGGAATGTTCACCTTCCCCCACTGCTAGATCTGTGACTGTTTTGTGGAGGTGTTTTTTTTAGCATCCTGCATTTAACAGCTGCAGGATGGTTTCTTGGAATCACAGAGTGGTTCGGGTTGGAGGGGGCTGTAAATATCATCCAGTTCCAACCCCCCTGCCCTGGGCAGGGACACCTCCCACCAGAGGAGGTTGCTCCAAGCCCCATCCAGCCTGGCCTTGAACCCCTCCAGGGATGGGGCAGCCACAGCTTCTCTGGGCAACCTGTTCCAGGGTCTCACCACCCTCACAGCAAAGTTGTTCTTTCTGATATCTCATCTAAATCTTCCCTCTTTCAGTATAATACCCTTCCCCTCATCCTATGTCTCCCCTTCCTGATCCAGAGTCCCTCCCCATCTCTCCTGGAGAATCTTTAGGGACTGGAAGGGGCTCCAAGGTCTCCCTGGAGCCTTCTCTTCTCCAGGCTGAACCCCCCCAACTCTCTTCCTGTCCTCCCAGCAGAGGAGCTCCAGCCCTCCCAGTACCTCTGTGGCCTCCTCTGGCCTCACTCCACCAGCTCCATGTCCTTCTGCTGTTGGTGGCCCCAGAGCTGGAGGAGGCAGCAGTTTGTGTGTGGGAGACGTGGCTCAGGCAGCCCAAAGGGACTTTCTTTGCCTGCAAAGCTGCAGGAGTTTTCCCTTTTGTGAAAACCACAGTGTAGGCAGAGCTTTTAGGTTTATTGCATTGTGAGTTGGTTCTTTTGGTCATCAATTACTGTATTTATAGATAAGTGTGGGGTTTTTTAATTATTATTTTTAGAAAAAGTAGAGACCTTTGTCTTCAATTGGCAACTGAAACCCTTACAGATCACACACAGCTGAGGAATCCCCATCTGAACCGCTCTTGGCCGACGAGATAACTTCTTCCACCAAAACACCATGGTGGAAGAAACACCAGAGTGTTGTTTCTCTGGTTTGTTGAGGGATTTTTTTTCCTCTGGTGGTTTCCAAAGCTCTGTTTTACTCCTGTTTGTGTAGCACCACATCGAATGGCTGATGATAACGAGGAGCTACCAGCAGACGAGGAGCTCCCGGCCCCGGCCGAGGACAGCTTTGAGCAGCTGGAGAACGACAGCCCGGCTGAGCGCAGCGGCCACGTGGCCGTCACCGACGGGCACTGCATGTACGTCTGGGGAGGATACAAGGTACGTGCCTCTCCTCATTAATTAATAAGCCTCCTGCCCCCCGTGGTGCTGCTAATTACATCCCATTGTTTGGGAGCGACTCTGGGAAATTACCCCTACCCCGGAAAAGAAAAGCTCTGGTTAATAAATTAGATTGTGACATTTAGATTTAGATGAGATATTACGAAGAAGTTCTTTACTATGAGGGTGGTGAGGCACTGGAACAGGTTGCCCAGGGAAGTTGTTGATGCCCCATCCCTGGAAGTGTTGAAGGCCAGGCTGGATGGGGCTTGGAGCGACCTGCTCTAGGGAGAGGTGTCCCTGCCCAGGGCAGGGCGGTTGGAACTTGATGATCCTTAAGGCCCCTTCCAACTCTGACCATTCTGTGATTCTATGATTTAAGGGTTTGGAAATATTGAAATAAATCATGAGATCTTGGCCAACAGATAAACTCTGTGGGTCACGGGGCACCCTTTGCCTGTGTCAGCTCCCAGAGAGCTGCTGGGGGAGAAGGAGACAGGGATTGGAAACCTACAGCCTGCAAAGTGGTGTTTTTATTTATGGTGTTACCAGCACAACTGGGTGTTGTGTGTTAATGATGCCAGGTTGGGTTTTTGTCAGGCTAGAGTGTGTGTGTGTGCTGGAATGAGGAGGAATTCTCCCTGAGCTCAGTAAATAAGTTGGTAGCTCAAGACAGAGCTTTGGTGTATCCTCCTGGGGGTGACATTTGGGCTCATTGGTGCACTCTGCTTGTCCTGCTCGGGCTGTGAAAAGGAGGTTTAGTTAGTCTGTGGTTCAGTATTGTCAAACATCCTCCTGATGGGGCTTTTTCTGTCCTGCAGAACGCCCAAGTTCGGGGCTTTTATGACTTCTATCTGCCCAGAGATGAAATATGGATCTACAACATGGAAACGGGAAGATGGTACAGTAAATCAGTAACTTAATTGTTTCAGGTGAAGAAAGAAAAAGAAGATAAATTCTTAAATTGGTACAGAAAGCACCCTCAGGGCCTGTGAACACAGAGAGAATTCCCTGGTGGCTTTGTGCCCACGTGTAAATTTGTGAAATTATTTGCAGAATGTTGGGGTTGTTTTGGGTTTTTTTCTGTGAAAACAGCAAATTTATTTTCACGGGGTGAAGGAGGAAAGGCAGCCCCTGCAGGAGCGTGTCAGCAACAGAGAGAAGAGTTTTGGGATGCCTGGTATAGAATATAGCACCTGAAAATTGGGGATTTTTTTGGTTACAGTGAGGGAATCTCTCACAAGTTTTTATTTCACAATGTTGGTGCAGCCAGAGGAGCTGCTGTGCCACCTCAGAGCATCAGGAGCTTGGAAGTTGGGTGAAACCTGGAAGCCTGAGTTCCCCGGAGGGAATCCAGTGCTCGGGCCTCACGCTGCAGAGCCAGGTCCCCTCAACCTCCTGCAGAAAGTGCTGTTTCAGCAGTTTTTTCCAGTCTTTGTGGTGATCAGGGAGAGCCTGGGAACAGCTTTGTGGTTTTAATGTTTACAAACATTAAAAATCCAGTAGTAAAATAAAACCCTTCAGATTAGAGAGGTGCATCCTCTTTGCCCCGGGATCTTCCTGGGGATTTTGAAGGCAAAACACACTCCTGAGCTGGGCAGATGGAATTCCAACCCCACAAAACATGGATTAATTAAATTGCTTTTCCCCCCATCCCCTTCAGGGTCAAGGTTTTAAAGGGTTAAACCTTCCGGGGCGCGAGGAGCTCGTGACTGAGCAGTCCAGGGTGACCCCTGGGATTAAAAACATACCCCTTATGTTTTGAAACATAAACATTCCTGTGGGAATAAGATCATTATTGTTCATTTTTTTAGCAGCTGAACGATTTCAAACTCTGCTTCCAGGAAGAAGAGTAAAACAGAGGGAGATGTCCCACCCTCCATGTCGGGAAGCTGCGCCGTGTGTGTGGACAGAGTGCTGTACCTCTTCGGGGGGCACCACGCACGGGGCAACACCAACAAGGTCAGGAATGGAAAAGCAAACCCCTCCTCATGAATTAAGCCCCTCCTCGTTAGGATTGTACTCCCCTTTTTTATCTAAACCTTTCCAGTTCATTAAAAATCCATCCTCATTGTTGTTGCATCAGCGCTTTTGCGTTTGCTTCTTGGGAATTTCCAGAGTTTGCTGAAACAATGATTTGTAGCTGCTCTGTAGGTGTTTGAAATGTTCTTCTCTGGAGGCTCTGATGGTATTTTCTGATGTTCTGGAAGGGGGGGTTAAATTAAAACTGGGGTTTTTTGGCCTTCCTGCTCATACAAGAGAAGGCTCCGGGGAGACCTTCAAGCAGCCTTCCAGGATCTGAAGGGAGCTCCAGGAGAGCTGGAGAGGGACTCTTGGTCAGGAAGTCTAGTGACAGGACGAGGGGGAATGGTTTTAAATTGGAAGAGGGGAGATTTAGATGGGATATTAGGAAGAAGTTCTTTGCTGTGAGGGTGGTGAGGCACTGGAACAGGTTGCCCAGGGAAGTTGTTGATGCCCCATCCCTGGAAGTGTTTAAGGCCAGGCTGGATGGGGCTTGGAGCAACCTGCTCTAGGGAGAGGTGTCCCTGCCCATGGCAGGGGGGCTGGAACTTGATGATCTTTAAGGGCCCTTCCAACTCTGACCATTCTAGGATTCTATATAAACTGAAAGGAGTTTGATGCAATGCCTCAAACAGCCTGAAAACATCTATAAAGTGTGACTTGTTTCCTTCCTGCTGTGGTTTTCTTACATCGTGGTTACTTCATGTGTGTGTCTGGGCTCTTCCTCTCCATGTAAGATGGTGTAAGAAGAAGGAATGAGACCATAAACCCACCTTTTTTCTTTTAAAAACATATTATTTTTTAATTGTACGAGAATCACTGCTATATCCACACCTTCATTGCATCCTCTTTCAGCTTTTGGATGGTAAAACTCATCTGCAGTCCTGTTAATTTTTGTTAAGAAGAGTTTGAGGCTTGAGTCTGCAAAAAGAAGGATCTTTGGATCCATATTTTGTTCCAGACGTTGTCAGTGCCCTGGGAAAAGAGCTTTTCAAGTATTTCTCTGCTAATTAAAAGTTAGTATTTTAACATCAGACTCAAGCTTTAAGCTAAGCACTGGAACAGGTTGCCCAGGGAAGTTGTTGATGCCCCATCTCTGGAAGTGTTTAAGGCCAGGCTGGATGGGGCTTGGAGCAGCCTGCTCTAGGGAGAGGTGTCCCTGCCCAGGGCAGGGCGGTTGGAACTTGATGGTCTTTAAAGTCCCTTCCAGCTCTGACCATTCTAGGATTCTATGATTCTAACTGCCTGGGTAAAAACCAAAATCTTTTTGTTTTCTACAGTTCTACATGTTGAATTCCAGATCCACGGACAAGGTGCTGCAGTGGGTCAGGGTGGAGTGTCAGGGGGTTCCCCCCTCCTCGAAGGACAAGCTTGGAGTTTGGGTTTACAAAAACAAGTAAGGCTCCAGCAAGGGCTCCAGCCTCCCTCTCCTTTGCTTTTCATCTCTCTTTGTCTCCTCATCGTGGTGTTTTCTCATCTGATTGAGAGCTGCAGGAGGATTTCTTTGTCTCTGCAGCACCTTTGTGCTTCAGGAAGATGTTGGATGTGTTCCCCAACCAGCCTTTTAAAACTGCTCCAGCCTTTAAATGTTGATAAGTGGGAAAAACCTGGCTCCCTGGGGCTTTTCCAGCTGTGCAGCTGCTTAATTTGGGGTGGTTTGTGCTGGTTGCACAAAACAAGAGACGTGTCAGTTGGGGTTTTTGATGCTGTCTGGTTTCACCTGTCGGGAGCGGTGTCCCAGAGGTGCCACTGGGCTTTTTGGCACAACAAACCTTGGAAAAGAGGAGGAAGACAAGGAGAAGGTCTTGAAACCAGATGAGCTGACGGTGCCAGACATTGCTGTTGCCTTGTACCCTCCTCTCCCAGCTCAGCTCATGTTGTTCTGGTCCCCTAAACCATGTGAGGAGGTTATTCCAGCCACTGGTTTTGGTGGATAACTCTCCTGCTTCTACCACCTTGTTGTGTCCCAGGTCCTACCACCTTGTTGTATCCCAGCTCCTCGGGAGGTTGGGAGTGGAAGCAGATTATCTGAGGGCAGGGACTTTTGCCTTTCCTCATGGAGCATTGACCCAGGGCTGGTTTCTCAGAGGGTTCCTGGCTTTCTGGAAAGCAGGACTCCAAAATGCTGTGGGCAGAGGTGGCAGCTCGGGTGGCCAGGATTGTCCCCTTGCAGGAGAAGCTGGAAAGGCTCTGGGGTCCGTGATGCCAGGGGATGAGGAGATCCCACATCCCTGTGAGGTGACAGTGATTTTTTGGTGGCTAATAATCCACCACAGGTGTTATTTGTCCATGTTGCTTTGTCTGTTCCATGGAGGGAAAGCTCTCCCTTAGGATATTTGCTGCAGAGACAGGAGATGGGTCGTGGTGCTGGTTTCCAGGCTCTTGGTGGAGAGGGAGAGCTCATTGCTACGTGTGGGTGGAAATCTGTGGGCGTTCAGTTGGGTGGGGCAGGTTGGTTTTCTGTCACCTCATAATTCAGTAACAATTTCTGGCCAAAACCAGACAAAATGCAGGAAATACAAAGGAAAATGTTCTCCTCCTCCCTAAAAAAACCCACCAAAACCCTAAAAACTGGGGATAAAACTTCCCAGGTGGCTTCATTGGTAGAGGATCTGCTGCATGTAGTGTCCCTTGGTTCCCTCCTTGACTGTGCCCTGGTCATAACTCTTTCCCTTTGCTTCTTCCAAACATTTTGGGCTCAGGAAAAACAGGCAGGGAGCTTGGAAAAAGTTTGGGGAGGGGGCAGGTGTTGAGAAACTGTGGGAATAAACACCTGCAGCGTGGGAGCCCGGGTGGCGAAGGCTGATGTGTGGCAGCCAGGCAGAAGGCCTGGGTAGCCTCACACCTATGGAATTGGAGCAAAGCCTGGAAGCCTGAGGCTTGGGAAACAGCAATGGATGGATTTTGTGTGGGTGGGAGGGTTGATTAGGCAAGAAATGAGGCCCCATACCTGGAAAACTGGCGTAGTAGACATGGGAAATAATGAAACCACAGGAGCTTCCATGGTTTCCCATGTTGTGTTTGAGCAGAGCCTTTACAGAACTGGAATCTGTGGCACCAGATGTGGCAGTGACAGCATTCCTGAGGGATCTTGATGCCTCTTTTCTTTCAGACTAATATTTTTTGGAGGCTATGGGTATTTTCCTGAAGGGAAGCAACGGGGAACTTTTGAATTTGATGAAACATCTTTCTGGGTAAGTTAAACCTGGAAGTAATTCCTGCTTAAGCTTTCCTGTTTGATCATCCCTGCTGGTTAAAACTTGGTGCTTCTTGAATATTTTTAAAGAATTCAGGTCTCCCCAGAGGGTGGAACGACCACGTGCACGTTCTGGACACTGAAACCTTTACTTGGAGCCAGCCTATAACCACGGTAATTATTAGGTTTATGTCATTTAATTAAGTCACAGCTCTTAGAACCATGGAATGGTTTGGCTTGGAAGGGACCTCAGAGCCCACCCAGAGCCACCCCCTGCCCCTGCTTTGCTGGTTTCTGCTCTGCTGGGATGTGCTGGGTCTGTTTGGGCAGGAGGCCCAAACCTGGAGCTGAAGTTTGGGATGCTGTCACCTCTGTCCTCATTCCCTGTCCCTTCATTTCTCTCCGTGAGGTGTCATTAACTTGTGTGTTTGCAGTTTTACCTACAACATGCTTGGAGGGGAAGGGCTTTGGTAGAAGCAGCCTTGGAAACATTCCCTCAAAATAAAAATCACCTACGCTCCCTTCACTGGTGTTCATTTAAGCTGAATTTAAACCATTCCTTTGCCTCAGGTCCTCTTTCCTCACCGAAAACAGGGAATTTGCCTTTTATTTTGATCTGTCTTCCTCTCTTTGTCAATTTTTTGGGTTTTTTTTTCCTGTTTTCTTGCTTGCTTTCATGCCGCAGTGCAGCGTGCCGGGTCGGGGCGCTGCCCCAGCTGCCCAGCTGTGGGCAGGAGGAGGTGAAACACTCAGAAATCGCAAATATCCAAGAGTTGGGAGTGTCTTGAGGAAAAGGGAAACAAAGGGATGCTGCCAGAGAATTGGAGGAAATGGAATCAGAGATAAACTCCTCAGTGAGATTCCCAAGGAACTGCTTTGCTATAAAAAATACAGATCCTAAACGTTTCAGAAGTGGCACAAGAGAAATAGTTTAATGATTTATTATGTCACACTCATTTACAGTCTGAGGCCTTCTGTGATGGCCTGAAACCCTCTTCTAAGAGCAAAATTTATACCTTAAAGAGGAGGGGAGAAATAATCCCATTTTTAATGAGTTTTCTGATCTTTCACTCATCAAAAAAAGCCAATTTCCATGCACAGAATTACATATTGGATGGGTTTTTTCACTCTCTGTTCCTTGTTGGCCTTAATTCTGACAGAAATTCAGCCTTTTTTCTCCTTGAGTGATGGATTTGTGGTGGTGAGAGCCCTTCCTTCTTTGTCAGGAAGTCTAGTGCAATGGTTTTAAATCGGAAGAGGGGAGATTTAGATGAGATCTTAGGAAGAAGTTCTTTGCTGTGAGGGTGGTGAGGCCCTGGAACAGGTTGCCCAGGGAAGTTGTTGATGCCCCATCCCTGGAGGGGTTCAAGGCCAGGCTGGATGGGGCTTGGAGCAACCTGCTCTAGGGAGAGGTGTCCCTGCCCAGGGCAGGGGGTTGGAACTGGATGATCTCTAAGGTCCCTTCCAACTCCAACCATTCTATGATTCTATGATTCCTTTGCCTCAGGAGGAGCCCAGTCCCCGTTGTTGTCCCCCAGGGTCCCCGCTGTGGTTTCACGTGGGCACCTCCAGCCCAGCTCCTCCTCGCTTCATCTCCCCTGGCTTTCTGGAAGCATCGTTGCTAAACTCTCCTCCTTCTTCCACGTTTTCTTTCCCCAGGGTAAGACTCCCTCTCCCCGAGCAGCTCACGCCTGCGCCACGGTGGGGAACAGAGGCTTCGTCTTCGGTGGCAGATACAGAGTAAGCCCCAGCCCCGTTTTAACGAGGGGGAGCCTTAACGAGGCGGGGCCCTTTCAAACCCCAGCTCTGCTTCCTTGCAGGAGTCCAGGATGAACGATCTTTACTATCTCAACCTGGACACGTGGGAGTGGAATGAAATGTAAGTGCCCAAACTCCAGTTCTGGTGTTTGTAGGGCGAGGGGAAGGGGTTTATTTGCTTCTGATCACCCATTTTAACTATCAGTAGGAATAAAATTCTTCTGCTGTGTTTAAAAAAAGACAAAATAACTAGAAATTTGCTGCTGGGTGATGAGTTGTGCTCAGCACCAACCTGCATCCCTCAAATCCCTGGGGCTCATTGTGGTGCTTGTGTTGAATTGCAGAACCACGCAGGGCATCTGCCCTGTCGGCCGCTCCTGGCATTCCCTAACACCAATTTCCTCCGACCACCTCTTCCTCTTTGGAGGATTCACCACGGACAAGCAGCCCTTGAGTAAGTCGTTCCCAAAGGATTTCACCTTCTCTTTGTGTTCTCCAACCAGCTGGGGCTTGAGTTCTCGTCCGCTCACCTCAAATTCTTCCTGCATTCCTTCCGTGCTCTTTTGATCCAGCTCCTTNCTGAACAGCCCCAGCTCCCTCAGCCTGTCCTCACAGGAGAGTCACCAAGTGTGTGGAGAGACCATTATTTATAGTAATTAATCTGCTCTAAAACCCCATTATCTAATGCCAATTGCAATTAGCAGGAGCTTTGCAGGTCGCCACCTTTCCCTTTGGACTTGGCTCCCAAAAACCGCTCTCAAAGGCCCGTTTTCAAACAGGCCCCAAGTTTTGTAGGATTTTTCCTAAAAAAATCTATAATAATTGATTTGTTTAAGAACAAACCCAGCCTGTGCTAATCAGACTGTGTTAATTGCAGCCAACGTGAAAGAATTAACAGGATATTGTTTGGATTTGGGGTTTCCAGGTGACGCCTGGATTTACTGTATCAGCAAGAACGAGTGGGTTCAGTTTGAGCACAACTATTCCGAAAAACCAAGGTACTGGGGGAAATGGGCACCCAAAATGTGGGAGCAGGGCTGGAAAACGGCAGGAAAAGTGGGGATTTAGGGTTTGCTCTGGCTGGGGAGGCTTCCCAGCTGGAATCTTTGTGTCCCTGCTCTGCTGGCGTGTGGGACAGGGGTGGGTGGCACCCTTGGGAGCATCCTTGCTGCTGGCTCGTCCTCCCCCGGAGTTAATTGGGAGGTGAGGGCCTGCAATTTAAAAGCATCAAAACTGCCCTGATGCCTTTGTAGGGCATTGGAAAAACATCCTGGGAGTTCCCCTGATCCAGTTTGTTTGGGGACACACTCTGAGCTGAGGTTAAATTCATTAAAAGCAGTGATTCTTCCCGCTCTGCCCCGTGCTGGGGGTGAGGAGGGGGCTTTTTCCTGCCCCCCTCCTGCTTTTCCTGCCCTCTTGGGAGCAGCAGGAGGGAGTTGTGTCGCTGAACCTTGTGTGCGAGATCCCTTGTTTCCCCAGAATTAGGGGAGAAACCCAAATTCCAGGAGAAACCTGGTGTCTGTTCAGCCTGTTTATGGGTTTCATACACAGAAGGTGCTCCCCCCCAAGCCGGCCACAGTTTGCTCCCCAGTTTTCCTCCTCCCCCTGTTGAATGAGAATCCCAGTGGAAGAGCCAGCTCCTGTGTGTGTTTTTTAACTTCAAATCCAAATCCCAAAGGTGTGTTATCAGGCTGGGGTGGTTTTTTTGGCTGTCAGGCAGCAGCAATTCCTGTTCCTAGGCTGTGGCACACGGCTTGTGCAAGCGAGGAGGGAGAGGTGATCGTCTTCGGGGGCTGTGCCAACAACCTACTCGCCCATTCCAAAGCTGTAAGTTTAGTTCCAGCTTTTCCCTTCCCTTGGGTGGTCTTGGTATGGGGAGAACTGACCAAGGAGCACAAACAGAGCTGGAAGGGGAGAATTTCTTGCTGCTTTTTCTGGAAGCCAGGTCATTAGGTGTTAATTAATCAGATGAACTTTCCTTGGAGACAGTTCTTATCTGCCAGTTATTTTTCAGCTTTGCCCTGTGCTTCTCCACAGGAGGGTTGTTTTTGGGGAGTTAATTCCTTGGCTGCAGGGAGTCAGGAGAGAACAGGCTGGGTATTGGGGGGCTCTTCAGGTGGGATCAGGGGGGGAAACACCAGTTGGCTGGAAAAGGAGACTGGGAACAAGCACCTCCTGGTGTAAGAGCCAGTAGGCAAGTACCAAGGGTGATGTAACTGTGCAGCAGCTCGGTGCTGGCAGGGATCATGTTTATGTGCATGTAAAGACTGGCAGCTTTTTAAAGTGCTTGTGCCTTTCTGTGAAGGGATTTTTCCCAATATCCATGCTCTGGCTGTGGGAATAGCAGCTCCCCAAGTGCCTGTAACTCCCCAGGTTGCAGGATTTGGTGAGGGTTTGGTGAGCAGTTCTGCACTCAGCTTCTCTACGTGGAAGCCACTCTGCTCCCCACCACCAGCCTCCCCGCCCTGGCTGTCCCCTCCTGGGGCCCTTTGGGTGGATTTGGCTCCTGCCCTGACTCCAGGAACCAAACTTTTCTTCCCTTTTTCTCTCTCCCTTCCCACCCCCAGGCTCACAGTAACGAAATACTGGTCTTTTCTCTACAACCAAGGTCTCTTGTAAGGTAAGAAAAGGCAGACTTTGCCCTTCAACTGTCTCATCTCCCTCCCAGTAGCTCAGGGTTGTATCCCTAGGTGTGTTTACATCCCTAAAACACTTGGAAACATCCCTTAAAGAACATAAGAGCAGCCAGTTTGGGAGGATGGAGCCAGACTCCTTCCAGCAAAGCCTGTGGCGCTGACAAAGCACGAGCCCTCGCTCTGGAGCTGTGAGGAAGGAGCTTCCCTGGCAGCCCTCCCTCATCCCAGTGCTAATTTGCTAATTGCAGCCGTGTTTTCCCTCTCTGCCCTCCCCCAGGCTGTGCTTGGAAGCCGTCATTTGCTTTAAGGAGCTGTTGGCCAGTTCCTGGAACTGTCTCCCCAAGCACTTGCTGCACAGCGTCAACCAGCGCTTCGGGAGCAACAACACCTCGGGCTCCTGAGCCCCGCAGTGGCTCCGGGATGCCAGATCCTCACGGAGCGTGGGCAAACCCCTTCCCCTTGTACAGGTTTCCCAGCCCCAGCCTCCCAGGTAGTCGCTTCTTGCCTTTTCAGTTGCATGTGAATGGCCTAGAGAAGAACCTATTTTTGTGTCCAGATGGTGGGTTTGTGTTGAAGGGCGAGTGGAGACGCAGCCTCTGCCGGGTTTGGCCACCTCCAGGGTGGTGGGAGTCTCCAAAGGGGTTGGCAAGGGAAGGCACCACCCCCCCCAGGGAAGAGGAGAGTTGCTGGAGCAACGTGGCTGCGAGTCCTGGCTTGGTCTGTCACATTTTTTGGCCACAAATGCTTAAGGGCAGAGGAAAATCAGGATTTGGAAATCATAGGGTTGTGTCCAGAGTGGATGGAACCGTCGCTGCTCCCCGCTCCCGCGTAGTTTGGGGTTGTGTTTTTATGTTTGTTTGGGGGGTTTTTTTGGAACTCTTCTGTTGTGTAACTTCAGTGGTGAACCTTAGGTAGCAGATATTCTGCCCTGAGAAGTGTAAGTGCAAAGTGTGTGAGGCTGTTGTCTGCCTGTTGCTGACCTCCGGGAGCTACAGCTGGAGCGGCCCAAGGGGGGACGGGTGGGTGCCTGCCCAAACCCCCCTCATCCCCAGCAGGTGCCATCCATGGGGGATGAGGACCAGGCTGCTGCTGCTGTGGGGAAGGGCTGAAATCATGGTTAAGCTGTCCTTGAAACAAAACAAAACAAAAATAATTAAAAAGTTTGACTTCTAGAACAAAACTGACTCATTCCTGTGCTGGAATTCCTGCGGGGACTTTGGCTGGGGCTGGTGCAGACCCTCGGGGGGCGGTTTCCCCTCCAGGAGGGGCTGACACAGCACCCGGGGGCTCATCCTGACCCTGTTCTGTTGGAGGAACAAAGAGGCAGAGGGGACAGCACGGAGCCCTTTACTTCCAGGTTTTTATGCTATTTCAATGGAGTCCACCTCAACCACAGGGCAGGAGCTCCTCCTCCTCCTCTTCCTCCTTCTCCTCCCCCAGCCACTGGGGAACCTCAACTTGGTGATGTTCAGGGTAGCTCTGTCTGTCTGTCCGTCCATCCATCCATGGTGGCTGCAGGTGCTGGATTCTGGGCGACCCAACAGTAGGGCTTCACTTCTTTTTCCTGTTGAGGAGATGAGGTGCAGAGACTTTCACTTTCCCAGGAATATTTCTTGACAGATCCGTGTCCTGTGAAACAGGAAAGATGAGAAGTTGAACCTGAAAGAAAAGCTTTTAGGAACATCTTCCTCACCCCTGCTTCCCTGGCGGATGGACCCAATTCTGCCAGCTTTTCCCCCAAAGGAAAGGTGGCTGATGTCAGGCTCTGAATGTATTTTATTAATTAAAAATTTAATGGGTTTTTGTTGGGCTGGGCTGGGCTGGCAATTCCCTGTTCCCTCTGAGGTCAGGGCAGGTCCCCAGCCCTCTCCTCGCTGGCAGATCCAGGAGAGGCCAATTTGAGGAAGAACAGACAAGAAAACTGCGCCGAGCTGGGCTGAGTCCTGTCTGAGCAGAGAGAAAACACCTTCTCCCAGTGGGAATTTCCCCTCCCAAAGCCAGAGGGCTTTCCAGGAGAGGGTATTTTTGCCTGATACACTGTTTTAGAGCAAGAGAAACCCCAGAGAGGAACCAAAGGCCCAATCCTACACGAGAAGCTCCATTTTTAATGATTGTTTTCCCCAGGAGTACTGAGAATCATGGAATGGTCAAAGTTGGAAGGGAACTTAAAGATCATCCAGTTCCAACCCCCCTGCCCTGGGCAGGGACACCTCCCACCACACCAGGTTGCTCCAAGCCCCATCCAGCCTGGCCTTGAACCCCTCCAGGGATGGGGCAGCCACAGCTTCCCTGGGCAACCTGTTCCAGGATCTCACCACCTTGGAAGAGAATGCTCTGGGGAGACCTTAGAGCCCCTTCCAGTCCCGAAAAGCCCCTTTTGGGGCTTTTCGGGCCTGGAAGGGGCTCTAAGGTCTCTGTGGAGCCTCCTCTTCTCCAGGCTGAACCCCCCCAACTCTCTCTCTTTCCCCCCAAAACGTTGGTGGTGGACACTTTGCTACAGCTGTTGTGTTTGTAGGAGAGAAATTATCCAGGAATTGCTCACCTTCACGCTGCGGAACAGGTCTTTTTCCCTCGCTGTGGCTTCTTTGGATTGCATAAAATTATGCAGGGCAATCTTTGCAGCTGGAAAAAGAAAAAAACAACCAAAAAAACCAGGAACAAGATATAAAAAGACTCTGGATTCAACAGAGGGAGCACTGGGGAGAGTGTGGGTGCTGCCACACGGTACCTTTTCCCTTTTTTTGGGTGCCTGGAGTCAGCTTGACTTTGTACCTTGGGAAAAGAAAAGGGTTTGGTGAGTGAAGCCCCAGGTGCAGCCAAACCCTTCCCGCTGAGCAGTGCCCGGACTCACTTGTAGTTGCTCATGGCCGTGTAGGGAGCACAGATGGGGACAGCGAAGAGCAGGATGTCCTCGGGATGGGGCTGGCCCGTCAGGGAGTCCAGCAGTGCCTCACCCTCCTGAGGGGACAGAGGGGAACCAGCTCTGGAACCAGCCCCTCTCCACCCGGGGTGGGCAGAGGCTGAAGGGTCTCCACCCCCTTCCAGCTCAGCTGAGCTCCCCCGGGCCACATCTTTACCTAAAAGTCCTCAATTTGGCGTGATCACCCACTTCACCGGCACCAAAACCCCACACCCTGCCTTGTTCCTGACCATCTGCCATGACTAAAATCCCAACATTCCAAAGAGAACGGATTTAGCTTCCAATGACCCAAACAGGACCCTCACATGGAGTTACAGCCTCCACCAGAAGGAGCTTCCCCCCCTCCAGACACCCGTTTCCCTCCTTCAGGAAAGGATTTAAGGAAATCTACTTCTTTCCAGCCTCGGGCCACACCCACAGCCTGGAATTATAGAAACTTTGAAGCAGTTTTATATGTAAATTAATGAGTTATTTAACTCTAAAAGGCTAACGAGGTGGTGTGGCTGTCACTGTCACCATGGGGGTGTCAAGGCCGGGGACACACTCAGCATGGCGGCCCCTAATTTCCACAGGGGACTTCCAGGATGAGCAGGGTGGGAAGATAATTAGGTTAGTTTTTTAAAAAAAATGTAATAAAGTTGGGTTCTAACAGCCATGGACAAGGAGGGGACTGTGACTGGGAACCAAAGGTCTGGGAGGAAGCTCCAGCAGGACTCAAACCTTCTCCTTGGCACTTATCAGAGCTTCCAAGATGGGCATTTACCTCCCCGGCCGGCTGGTCCTGCTCTGGCTCCTCCTGCAGGGAAACAAAGGAGCCATCAGGGCTGGGATGAGCACACGCAGCTGCTTTTGTCACAGAATCATGGAATTGTCTGGGTTGGAAGGGACCTTTGGGATCAGCCAGGCCAACCATCAACCCAGCTCTGATAAAACCCATCACTGACCCGTGTCACTGAGCACCGTCAGGCCGGCTTTGAAATCCCTCCAGGAATGGGCCCTCAACCCCTGCCCTGGGCAGCACATTCCAATCATTAATAACCCTTTCCATGTAGAAATTTTTCCCAATATCCACCCTGGCACAGCTGGAGGCCGTTTCCTCTTGTCCCATCACCTGTGACTTGGGAGAAGAGACCAACCCACCCTGACTACACCCTCCTTTCAGGGAGTTGGAGAGAGCCAGAAGGTCTCCCCTCAGCCTCCTCCAGGCTGAAACCCCCAGCTCCCTCAGCCTCTCCTCAAAGGACTTCTTCTCCAGAGCCCTCACCAGCTCCGTTGTCCTTCTCTGGACCCACTCCAGCTCCTCAATGGCTTTTTTTTATGGTGAGGTGCCCAAAACTGGACCCAGCTCTCAAGGTGGGGCTGCCCCCAAGTCCCTGGAGAAAAGAAGTTCTTCCACCAGTGGTCCACACACAGCCACGTTCTCCCCACAAAGAGAATTTAACTTATTTTAAAGCAAAGCCAAGGCCTGGAGCTCCCTGATGGTGCTGGGAATGCAGCCTGGGCAGAGATCGCTCCAGGGATTTTGCACTGTGTCCACAAACTGCTCAGCACCCCTGGGAGCACGGAGCTGCTGTGCCCGGAGAGCCAGGGCGGAGGGAAGAAGGGGCGGAGGGAAGAAGGGGCAGAGGCAAGGAGAGGCGGGCGTCCTGCTCACCTTCTCATCCTGCTGCTCCTCCAGGGCCGTGTCCTGCGCCTCGTGCAGCAGGATTCCTGCTGGGAATGGCTCCTTGGCACCGCGCCGGGCAGCCTTGGCTTTCTGCTGCTGCTGCTTCTTGGCCGGCTCTTCTTTCGTCTTCCCCTTCTTGCCCTTTTTCCCTTTCTCCTCCTTGCTGGACCCTGCAGACTGTGGTCACACAGAGGTGGTGAGAGCCAGCCAGCCAAGGGACAAGGGAAGGCGGAATTCCTCTGGCTCACCCCCAGCAGCTTCATGATGAGCTCCCGGTCCTCCTCGTCCTGGTCCTTGTACTTCTCCTTCATCTTCTTCATCTTACTCTGCAGAAGAAAAACACACCAACAGCTTCAAAAGCGGTGGCTTTGGTTGAGTTTTCCATCCACAAACACCTGGATGCTGACCCCAGGCACACTTTCTGTCCAGCTCTCCTGAGCCCTGCCTACCTTCTGGCCCCGCTTGATGGGCTGGGGGGCTGGCACCCCCTTATTGGTGCTGGGAGCAGGGGGAGGCTGAGGCTCCGTCTCTTTCTGCTTCTCTTCAGGCAGCTCCAAGCTCTCAGAGTTGTTTTGCTGCTTCTTTTTCTTCATTTCTCTAAGGAAAACCATCACTTGATACACAACCCTCTTGCTGGGATGAAAGGCTGCCGCTCTCCTGCCCAAACTGGCACCCTGCTTCCCTGCCACGGGGCTACGGGGCCTCCTCAAGGTGCTGGAAACAACCTCTCCCCAGAAGAAAAACCCAGGAATACACAAGAAACTGTTCACAACCAGCACTCCAGAACAGGAGCCACCATCCCACAGGCAGGACCCATACTGGAAACGTGGCACAGACCAGCTCAGATTGGGAGATGCAAGACATTCCCTGCAGCCAGGTCCTGAGAGGGGCCAGGGGAGGAGAAGGGATCCACTTGGGTGCCAACACAAACTGGTTCTCACCTCCGCTCCTTGGCAGACAGATGCCTTCGCCCCTGGGACTTGCTGTCGCTCTGGGTTAAAGCACAAGGCAGTCAGAGCACACCCTGCCCCGCGGCAGATCCCAACGCCCTTTGCCAAACATCTCAGCTGGAATCTTACCAGGCTGGGCTCCTCTTCCTCTCTGGGAGTGACCTTCTGCAGGGATCTGTGGGGAGATCAGCACGGAGCTCATCAACGGAGGGAGATTTAGATGAGATATCAGGAAGAAGTTCTTTGCTGTGAGGGTGGTGAGGCACTGGAATAGGTTGCCCAGGGAAGTTGTTGATGCCCCATCCCTGGAAGTGTTTAAGGCCAGGCTGGATGGGGCTTGGAGCAACCCGCTCTAGGGAGAGGTGTCCCTGCCCAGGGCAGGGGGGTTGGAACTTGATGATCTTGAAGGTCCCTTCCAACTCTGACCATTCTGTGATTCTATGATGTGTGGAGGCACCTCCACAGCCCAGAGATGGGCTGCGCTGCTTTTCACCTTCCTAGTTCTTGAAAATCCCAGTTTTGAGATTTCCCAGTACTGGGATCCAGTTTACAAAACAAGCTGTCAGAGCTCTGCCAGCTCTTCTCAAGCACACACACAAACAAGCCAGGAAGACAGGCCAGGTCCAGCACAAACTAAGGGACCCCCTGATGTTCCAGCCCTCAGCTTCCACCCACTCGATCCCAGCTCCTTGCACCCTCTCAGGAGCACCATTCCCAGGGATAACGGGGAAAGGAGCTCATTTCACAGCCGCATGCTGAGCAGTAACACAGCACCAGCTCCAGCAGAAACAACCCATGACTCAAATTTTCTCACAGCTTTGGGGAAAAAAAAAAAGCAGCCACCTCCTGAGGAGCAAATTCAGCGGGTGGTGCTGCAGGGAAGCTGAGGTGAAAGCAGGGAAGAGCAGCAAGGAAGGAGCGTGGGTGGAAGTGCCCCCACTGCTGAGGCACAGCTGGGTCCTCGCTCACCTTTGAGACTGAAGATGCGACAGGTCGATGGTTGTGTCTGGGTAGTTCACCTCTGCCTCCTTCACCTCGCTCTTCGGTTCTGGATGTTCTGCTTCCTCTTCAGATTCTCCATCCTCTTCCTCAGAGGCATCCTCTGGTGCAGGAGATGTGTTTCCTCCACCCTGGTCAAGGTCACGATGACCCTCAGATGTGGCTTCCACACCCTCCGGTGCCTCCTGACACTCCGCTTTCTCCTCTTCGCTGCTGCTGTCTCCTCCCTCTGGGCCACACAGGGGAGGAAAACACAGTTCAGGTGAGGAACACCCAACCAACCCCACACCCCAAACACCTGCCAGCGCCCCGGTCACACCCACTGTACCCAACAGCTCCACTTCTTCAGCCACCAGTTCACTGGCACTGCTGGAAACCGTCTCCAGATCCTCATCCTGCACTTTGATCTTCCTTTCCTCTCGGTGTCTCCAAACGCAGCTTTCATCCACCTGCCAAGAGGCACCGTGACATCAGGCCGGCTCCAGCTCCAGCTGCCCGGTCAGAGAAAGCCCAGCTCAGCCTTATTCTTTCCCTTGGAACACTATTATTCTTTGGTTTGGTCACTCCAAAGGCAAGAAAACCAAACCAGTGCATTAAAACCCACACCAGCAGATTCCCCAAAAACACGTGGAAGCTTCAGACAGAGCTGGTGTAAAAATCCAGCAGGAGCAGTAACATTCCCAGTGTCTGTTTTACATGAAGGCAGCGCAAACCAGGGTGAAATGGAAATGAAAACAGAGTCATTTTGGGCCAGTAGTGTTTTAAGGGATTTGTCCCAGTGGGAAGAGAAGTAATTGGGAATATACTGATAAGCAAGAAGCAGAAAATGAGCCTCCTACAGCTCCAAGCAGATGACAAAAGCCAGCGGGAGCTGCGTGGAGGGAGAGGTACCTTAAACAAGAAGCTGAAGCCCATCATCAGATATGAAGGTGGAAGGAAATTCTTCTTCCCTGAAAAAACAAAGGTGGATTCTCAGAGGTTTAACAGCTACGTCACAGCGTGCATTTCCAAAATCCATCCTTATTAGAGGCTTTGGGCTTCCAACAAATTACACTGGGGCTCGTTCTGTCTCTTGGGTGACAACAGGAGAAACTCAAAAGCAGTTTAGCTCACCATCCCCTGCCCAGGGCCTCAGCTGGAAGTGCTGCTGCAGCTGCCTGGGAGTCAATCTAAACCCCTCAGAACAGATTTTGGGGAGAAAGAGGGGGATCTGTCACAGGGAAGGGGCAGCTCAGGTGGGTGCCACTGCGGGACAGCACAGAGTCCTCAGGGGAAAATGCCTAATGTCAAATTCACACCGTTCCTCTGCGTCTCACCTCGGATCATGAAGCTTCCAGTGGTGAGGTATTCTCCTGTAGGGGCTGTCTTAGAGACCTAAAACAATAAATCACGATACACCATGAAGAGTTTCTGTCACCGAAGGCCAGGGCCACCCAGAGCAGGTCCCACAGGAACGTGTCCAGGTGGGGTTTGAATGTCTCCAGAGATGGAGACTCCCCCACCTCTCTGGGCAACCTCTGCCAGNCCATTGGCCTTCTTGGCCACAGGGGCACGTTGCTGGCTCCTGGGCATCCTGGTGTTCATGAGGACTCCCAGGTCTTTCCTGAGAACTGCTCTCCAGCAGGTCACCCCCAGCCTGTCCTGCTCCAGGGGGTTGTATTTTATCAGGTTCCTCTCTGCTCAACCCTCTGGGCAAATTAAAACTTCATTTTCAGTTAAAATTCTTCCCCTCTTAGAAACCAAGCCTGCAGCCATCAGTTCCCACACTGAGACACTCCACCTGCAGTCACACACCAGCTCCTCCAGATATTCCATCTGCAAAGCTCAGGCACGAGTGTCCTTACCTGGTTGTGGGAGACCCACCAAGCACTGGTGACAACTCGGGCATCCCAGGCAGCGCTGTAGCACAAGGCCATGGTGCCTGCCTCTGTCAGGGTTCGTGGAGGGATGGGTTCACCTGCAGAGGAACACCCAACACACCGGTGAGTGCAATCCATGCACAACAGATGAAGTTCTCCAACTTCCACAGGTGCCCTAATCCAGTGTCTGGGCTCTCCATGGACCCTGGGCAAAGAACACATGGCCTGGCTAAGCTGGGAGGTGGGATGGACAGAGCAGAAGCAGAATCAGATGCTCTTCACAGCACCCCAACAGAGGCCAAAGTCAGATGTTCTGCTGCTCCTTCCTCAGCTCAGGGGTAGCTGTGCTCCTCACAACACAAGGCCAACATCCACCATCTCCTAGGAAGGGGGACAGGCAGGGTTTGCCCAGAGGGTCTCCCAAGATCCATCTCACCGCATCAACACCTCTGTGCTGAGACCAGCACCCTCCATCAGCACCCAAACTGCTCACAGAATCGGCTGGAAGGGACCTTAAATCATCAAGTCCAACCATCAACCTGACAATGACATGTCCCTCAGCACCACGTCTGCCCGGCTTTGAAATACCACCAGGGGTGGTGACTCCACCACTGCCCTGGGCAGCCTCTTCCGTGAAGAAATTTTTCCTAATATCCATCCTAAACTTTCCCTGGTGCCATTTCCTCTTGTCCCATGGTTTGTGTGCCACCACTCAAAGCCTGGGGAGAACTCCAGTCCTTGTGGCCAGCACCAAGCACTTGCTCCTCTCCTCTGCCAGTGCTGAACACCTGTGTTTGTGAGCACATCTCCATTGCTCCTTCCCACCGGGAGCTGAGCGGAGCAATTCCAAGCAGCCAGCCTGGTTTTGGAAGGACCAATGCCTCTCACATCCTATGGGAAACATCTGCTGGAGCTGGGGAACCCTGTGAGGGGAGGAGGCAGCTGGCCAGGCTGGGCTCAGACACGTAACACAGATCCCTGTGCTCCCCGAGTCCTGCACCAGCCCCACACGAGGTACCTGATGGGTTCTTGATGACACAGCTCGTGGCTCCATGGAGATCAGCGTGGACATAGATGTCCCCTGGGAAAGAGGAGACTCGAGTCAGTCACACACATGGCAACTACACGGATCACGGGAGCTTGTCCAACCTTCTCTTACCCCACAGTGCTGGAGGGCTCATCAACCCACCACCGCTCCATGGACAACACACACACAACCTCTAGGACCCATCACCACCAAAGTCCCCTTTTTACCCAAGAATCAACTTAAGAACAAACCAGCCAGGCCTTCCCATGTCAATCTTTTACATTTACAGAACTGGAAAAGAAGAGAGAAACCAAAACACTCCCCTTGACCAGACCCTCACCTGGTTTAAGATACCTCTTCACGATCAGCTCGTTCTGCTGTTGGTCCCTTCCAGCAATAACAAGGTAGTTCTCAGAACTAACGAACCACAGGAACTTCTCAAACCTGCCAAATTACAGCAAGCCATTGTGTGAAAAACACCTGGAACTAACAGAATGTTACAAAGGTGGTGGTTTTTTTATATACCAAACTCTAAGAACATCCATCCTAACATCTACCCCTTACAAAAGACACTAAATAGTTTCACATCCATGTGCCCGGGGCACAAAACCAAGACAGGGCAAAAATACAGCACCTCTGCCAAGGGTATTTTGAGATAAAAGAGATGAAGTATCATTTCCACAAAGTTCAACTGCCTCCTAATTAATTTCATTTTAATAATTCAGTTATTAGACTATAACAAGCTTTGGGGTTGGGGTTTTTTTCCTTGCTTTTCTCAAATCTACTGTTCCACAGAGCTGCCAGAAAGTAACGCTGAGTTTTTACTAAGCCTACATTCCTAGTCACATTAAAAGCAAAAAAACTGCCTGACCACACCACATGCACTAAAAGGAACTTTCCCAGGCAAAGGCACTACCAGGATCAGGCCAGCACCTTCGAGGAGCAAGTTTAAGAAGACTCAATACAAAGTGTAGTGTTTAGAAATCACGAGCTCCACTTCTAAGCTAAAGGAAACTCGGCCTGACACAGTCCTTCTAAATTCCAAAGCATGAGGTAATGACACCAAAACTGTACTTGCCAGTAGACCTTTCTTGCTTTCTGAATGGTGGTAACTGTCTGAACTTCCCTCAACGTCTGCTTTGTCTTCTTCTCAGCTGATTTAAACGCCTGTTTGGACAGAAATCATGCTCATAATCACAGGATCACAGGGATCGCAAAACCAGTAACTGAACAGGAGGAAAGTTGGCGGGAAATGTCTCTGAAGTTTTTCAGAGTTTCAGTTTTTATCACTGTTCGTAGGCCAGGATTCCCCTCGTGCACATGTGAGACACCCATCATCCCCAAATCCTTCCAACTCTCCACCCTGGATAGCTGCCCCCTCCGAAGAGCTCTTTGATTCTAAGGATTCCCACTGATTTTCCACTCCTGCCTCCGTGACTGGTCTGTCAGTATCTCCACCAAGCACCAGTATCTACTCTCTTCCATGTTCACAAAGCTACTGGTGGACACCAGATGATACACCCGGTATCAAGGTGTGTAAAGACTAAAAATCAGGAATTCAACAACCCTGGCTGTTGTTTACCTTCCATGTCTCATCAGGACTGCTTAGAGCAAGGCAGGCATTTCCTCCCATCAGTGACAGGGCCTTTGCTTATAAATATCTTCTAAAATCAAAGAAAAAAAGATACCTTTTCTGCAGCTTCTACTGTCTTCTGTGTTTTCTTGGCTGCGTGTCTTTTGTGATCATAGTACCTGTGAAACACAAGCTATTTTGTATCTGAAACCACAGCAGATTCACTCATTTTTAGGATATACTTATCACAGTCCTCTACACTTGCCGTTAGCATTCAGTTCTGAGCTTATTTTTTTCCAGCAGACGGCTTCAGCTTAGTCTTCCCCTGGGAAAAGCGGCCAGAAGAAGTGTGTCCTCTCCTCAGAAAGAGAGAGGACTGTGTCTGGGTTCACGTGTGGCACGAGCAGCCCTTTTGTTCCTCGTGTCCCTGTGCAGAACTGCACTCAAAACTAAATCAACCTGACAGCTAGAGACTGGCAGCTCTGCAACAGCGAGATCCTGCTTCGGGACCAAGAAAGTGGAGCTCAGGGCAAACTGTCCACTCCAATTTCTAACTTTTATTTTTAACAAGATATACACAGAGCCCTTCTCTGACATTTTCACTAACAACTGGTTGTAGAAGTTTCTTTGCAAACACATATTTACTGCAAATCTTACTTTTTGGCGTTGGCATACGCAGACAAGCTGAGATCAACATCAACCAACGACGGTTTGTTCTTCTGAGGTTTCTTCAACTGTTTGCTTTTATTCTTTTTCTTTTTTCCCTTTGATTCTTCTACTTCTTCTTTCTCTAAATCACCATCTTCCTCCTCCTCTTCCTCTTCTGATAATATATAGGGGTTCCTGAAAAGCACACGACATCATATGATTAAAGGAACTGCCACTTTTTCACCTTGCAATCATAGAATCATAGAATGGTCAGGGTTGGAAGGGACCTTAGAGATCATCAAGTTCCAACCCCCCTGCCCTGGGCAGGGACACCTCTCCCTAGAGCAGGTTGCTCCAAGCCCCCACCAACCTGGCCTTAAACCCTTCCAGGGATGGGGCAATGTGTTCTTCTACTCTCTCGTGAAGACTGGAAATGGCCTAAGGAACCCTTAAACCCTTTTTTTTTCACTGTGCAGCTGCAGGAAGGCCCCAGGATGCCTATGTCTTGGAGTCAGCCAAAGTTTGGGGGAGAAAACAAAAGCAGAAGATAAAAGAGCCCAAGTTTTCCAAACAAAGGAAGTGATATCTTCCAAGATGGTTTCTTCTATCAAAAGACACACATCCGTGCTGTCAACAGAGAGAAAAATCTAGACTTAAAAATGAAGAATGGTTCTGAAGACCTACTTTCATCCAGTAAAAGAAACATGAGACATTCTACGTGTGATTGCTGCAAGAAAAGAGAACAGCTTACATCATCATATCGAGTCACTGGAGAGGAACAGCAATGTGCTGACTTAAAACCTCATGGAATAACCTCTCCGCTCTTTTCAGGAGCCAGATCTGCATTTGCTTCTCGCCAGGATACTAAATCCTGCTTGACAGAGCTGCACTAAGCCTGGGTAGCAAGAGGTGCTGGAGCAGCATAAAACACCACTGTTCATAAAGGAAAAATATATCCCCCCAGTCCTCTGCAGCAGGGATGCATCCTTCAGCTCCGGGTGGGCTGAGTGAGTGTCTGATCAGCGGAGTGATCGCTACTCACCGCTAAAACAGAGGGAGAAGCAGGACTGATGATGCAGTCACACTGCAGAACTCACTCCTGAAAACGAGTTTATTCTATACACTAACATCCCTGAAAACAACTAACTAAAGATTCATAAACTAACTTTGCCACATTGCAGTTTTCACAGCAAAAGTTCTAGCTATAACAAAGAAAATCTCACTTTTTCATCTTCAGCATCCTTCAGCATCAGATAAACCATCTGATAAGGATTTTAAAGATGCTCCAAACACCCCTCACCACCAGTTCTCTCAGCAGGACTTCTAAAAGCACCAGCATCAAAACTTGCAGCTCACCAGCTGCAAACTGGAACCACCAGGCTCTCACACCGGGCTGGATCTCATGGGAATTTTGGATCAAAGTGTAAACCAGAGATAACTGACAGCCTGGAGCTGCACACCTCTACTGCTTCAGAACACCTTCCAGGGGTTTAGAACATAGTCAGGCTCTGAAAACACCAAACCAAATCATAGAATCACAGAATGGTCAGAGTTGGAAGGGACCTTAAAGATCATCAAGTCCCAACCCCCCTGCCCTGGGCAGGGACACCTCTCCCTAGAGCAGGTTGCTCCAAGCCCCATCCAGCCTGGCCTTAAACACTTCCAGGGATGGGGCATCAACAACTTCCCTGGCCAAATTACTCTTATTTTTGAAAGCAAAAAAGCAGACATCCCTCTTTGCTCACTGAGCTGTGTTCTCTTCGTGCTGCTGTAAGACAAAGTGAGTAATTTAAATACCAACACACAAGTTAAATAAAAATACACCTGTCTCCTGGTAAAGAAAATATAATAAATAAATCAAAATACACCTGTCTCCGGTACAACAGCCAGCTCTACTTGCACTGGCACGGGGATTTGCAGCCAACTCACCTGAGCAGCATGGTGATGTGATTTGTCTGAAGCTTTAACTCTTTGATTGCGTTTGCAACGGGGTCTCCCTGAGCTTGAGCTTCCTTAACGATGGCTCCGATCTCCGTCCAGTCGATCTGGTTGGCCAAGGCACTCCGGACCACCTGGATGGCTCGGTCCACCATCTCCAGGTTCATTTCTATAAGTTCTCCTTTTATCTTATCAGCTTCCTTAAGAAAAAAAGAATGAAATGTATACCCATTGAAGCTCAACACACACTCAGCAGTAATTTTTAAAAATTTAAATGTATTAAGATGAAATTCAAGAGTATTTGAAGTGTTGAGCCGAGAAGAACCTGATGAAATTCAACAAGGGCAAGTGTAGGGTCCTGCCCCTGGAGAGGAATAACCCCCTGGAGCAGGACAGGTTGGGGGTGACCTGCTGGAGAGCAGCTCTCAGGAAAAAGACCTGGGAGTCCTAGTGGACACCAGGATGACCATGAGCCAGCAACGTGTCCCTGAAGGCCAATGGCATCCTGGGGGGCATCTCCATCTCTGGAGATGTTCCAAAAATTCCTGGACATGTTCCTGTGTCAACACTACTGTGGCAGGGGGCTGGACTAGATGATCTCCAGAGGTCCCTTCCAACCCCACAGCATTCTGTGATTCTGTAATACTGTTGAAACAAGCCAAGGACAATGCCCAACTTGACTCCTCCGAAGGAAATTCTGGGGAGAGAGGTTCAAAGAGCTCAGAAGTTTGCAGAGGCCCCCAGGGTCCCCGAGGGGCTGCAGGGTGCTTGGTGAAAACACAAGGCTTGGTTTTGGGGTCTAACACTGACCATAGCAATGCAGATCAGCAGGTATAACTCTTCAAGAAACACCATGTAGATTCTTAGTCAAAAAAATACAATCTCCATCTTACCTGAGCTTGTTGAAGAGCTTCTAGTCTGTGCTCGTGATCCCTACGGACATTTTCCAGTTTCTTCAAGGCTTGTTTTTCCTTTCAAAAATAAGAAAGGTAAAAAAACATATATACAAATGGCATCTTGTCTCCTCATCACTGCAAGGCCTTCAACAGTGCCAGCACAGAAGAATACAGCAGTGTAAGAGAGGCAGAGTCTCCAAAATATTCTTGTTAATGCTACTATTTGTATTCCAAGCAGAACCAATTGATCTTGAAATCCTGACCACCACTTCCATTGCAAAAATAAGGACTGACACCTCCTGTGCACCAGGTGAAAAGAATTAATGAAGCATTTGAAGGTCAGAGAGTGAACTCAGCTGCCCAGCTCTTGCATGAGAGCATACCTGCTGCAGTGCTTTCAGATCGATTTTCTGTCCCTCAAGCTTGGAGTAGAACTCGTCTGCTGCCTGCAAGAGAAAACCAGCTTTAAGAATCTCCAGGTTGCACTAACTTAGGCCAGAAACCAGCAGGCAGAGGAGGTTCTGCTCCTGCAAAGCACTAAAAGAAGAGATAAAGGCTAAAACAGGATTCAGAAACTTCCTCTATTTTGCCTCTGCATGAGCTGAGTTCAGCAGGACCCTCCAGAGCATGTCTTGCTACAAACCAGGGGCTACACACAAGTAAATAAGAGGCCAAGCTGTGGCCCAGAGAAGGAAGTTTGACACAGTGTGCTCTTTGGATTAAATGATTGCAATGATAGACCTGTCCACCCTGAATTCCTCAGTTAAAAAATATCAGTTAAAAAAAAAACCAAAACCAACCAAAAATACCCCACAAAACAACCTAGAAAGTATGCCTGAGAACTGCTCCCGGTGTTTAAGATGTCAGACACTGTGCTTAAAAGAAGAGGAAGGTTTTAGGCTGCTTAGAGCATCAGAGCTGGGAAGGAGATGACACAAATTCAGCCAGGAAGCAAGGTAGGCAAGTGAAATGGGAATTCTAGAGATCAAGGTCAGGATCAACACACAGTTAACCATTTCAGATGTTAACGAGTCAAGGACCAGGAAGGACAAGGCACAAGGAAATCTTAAATCAGGTGCCTGAAGCTTTCACAGTAGTAACTAGAAAGGTTTTATGCAAAAACCATTCTCAATAAAATCAATCATCTCTTCCAAGGTCTGTGTTTTCATTAACAACTTCTGCACTGTATTGTAATTAACTCTTTTTAGCATCAGTCAATTAAAGCACTTAAGTACAGTATCAGCAAAAGCACTGTACCTTATTGAATGAGTCAAATTCCAAGTACGGACATTTTGAATGTTGAGAAAACAAGAAAGGATGAAATTCCTCATATCTGTAAAATACACATTTGATATTATCACCTGAAAACTAATGTATGTTATGCAGACTAGTAGAAAAAGAAAGAAATACTTCAAATATTTACGTGTAGATATCTTCTGCTGGTTTATCTGGTTCCAGACTTGGCTTTTTCTCCCTCTTCTGGATAATATATCCCTAAAATAACATACAAATATGTCATCAGCCTTTGTCTTTGGAAAACATCCCTCTTATCTTGGCAAGGCAGCAAGTTTTGGATGCCAACCTACTGCTCAGCATGAGATAGTAATTCATTCTGGCAGGAAAACCTTGTGGCAGAAGCAAAGGGATTGACTGAGTAAAGCCCTGAGCCCTGGCTTAACTCCAGTCTCTTCCAGAAATAAAGGGTGAACCTCTCCTACAAACCCCAGGACTATCCTACAAGCACAATTCTCATAGGACCTATATAATCTCCTTGTAAACTATTTAACTGCTGCACATCCAGTGCAAGGAAGCAGTTTTTATTCCTCATGGCTACCTGGAGCCCAAGCTCAGAGAATAAAATCTGGAGTTGGTAAGACCAGGGACAAGCATGTGTTGAAAAATATCCACCTTCCAGTTTAACTCCGCAACAACCAACAACAACATCACCCAGCTGAGACCCACCTTCCCACTGAAGTTGTCAGTTAGTGTCATGTAGTCTTCTGCTTTCTCTAAAGCAGCGAGCACTTTTTCTATATTTTCTAAAAGAGAGAGGGGAGAGGAATATTTTAAAACACCTGGAAAGGAAAGGTATGTTTATATAAACACAGCACAACAGCAGATCAACAACTGGTCCAACCTAACCCCAGTAAACAGGATTTTAGCATGTCTTAAAAGTAGAAGAGCAAATACACCTTCACCCCTGGCATCTCAGTGCAGCAAATATTCTTCATTTTAAACAGGGGCCTCAGTAGGCATTGGATATTTGGGGAATTTTTCATAAAATAATCTTTATAGGTACTTCTAAGACATAATTATTTGAGTTTCAGGGAAAAAATGCTAGTACTTTAGGAAAAAAAAAAGACTGCAGAAAAATCTATTCTGACTTCACTGCTCAAATCCATAATTTCCCAATAAATGTAAAGCTGCTACTTTATCAAATCCCCAGTGTGTTTGCTATAAAGGAAGACTTTGATGCCAACTCTTCTTGTAAAATATCCCTTGTCAAAGCCAGAATTCACCTGATGTGTAAACTGGTATCTCTTTATAAAGCCACTTGGACTATATTGGAGTGTTTTATCTCCAATATATGCAATATTCAAGAACTTTAATATGTTCAGCCTTTAAAATATTATTTCCTACCTACCTTTACTTTCCATATGCTGATCTATTTTGACATAACCAGAAAATCCAGCCTCTATAAGGCAATGCTCAATGAGAGTGGCTCCATAAGCTGTTAAAAAAAACCAAAAAAGCATCATCTGTAGAAAACATTCACAATTATATTTGTATTCACACTGATATGATGAGGGCTGTGAAACTACAGCCAGTCCTCAAAGAGGTTGGGGAGAGAGAAGGAGATGTGGTCCCAAATTCAGGAGGCAGAGTCCAGGGAGGGCAGATGAGCAGGACACTCCCACGGTGGCCCTCTCAGAAATGCTCACAGCTGGGTCTCAGCTCACAGGTCAGGTGTTCCTACAAACTTCAGGATGCTTAAGGTCAGCTGGAACTGGGAAAGGTCAAGGACAGAGTGAGGATACACAGGAAGGATGGTCAACATAGAATGAAACTTTCACATTTAAAAGGGGGAAGGAAAGTTTCTGAACTGAAGAGTGTAGGAAACCCAACGAGGGTTGTAAACTGCCCAGCTCGGGATAAGGTATGACACAAGGTGATGCCACACAAACTCTGTAGCTCCAAATAAAGAACTAAGAAAAAGCTGGCAAAGGCAAACGTGACACGAGTGACAACAGATGCAGCCTCATCTGAACGAGGTGCAGAGAAGGAGCAAATGAAAAGAGATACATAAGCTCCTAAAAAGACACCTAAAGACTCAGATGCAAGATGGGGCTGTGGCAAACCAGATTTAACTTAGAACATTGAGAGCAAGCAAAGCAGAAACATGGAGGGAGGAAGATCACCACTGGGACAGGGCAGCATCAAGCTCAGAATGATGTAGGTGACCTTAGAGTAGGTGAACAGGATGTCAAGAGTCCAAAGAAATTAACAAGATTAAAAAACAAACAAAAAAAACTCAAAACAAAACAACAACCCAGCACAATCCCATGGGAATGACAACTCAGGTCTACATCTGGGACAGGAGGTATGAGGACTACAGTCTGAACTGCTTGAGCAGAGCTTCTGGTCACCCCAACGTGCAGAAGGACAGCCAGGAGATTGTGGGAGATTGTGAAAGCAGGACACAGAACAGCTAAATCAGGTTTTAATCATCCCAGCCTGCCTGGGGAGATGTCACATCACAGTACAAGGCCGATGCTAAAATTTACCTGGATCCATGCTAACAAAACAAAAGCCCAAGAAATCTCCTATGGGCATTCACAGCTCCAGAGGGAATATTACATAAAGCAAGGAAGCATCTTAGCAGGAAAGAAATTAAGACAATCAACAACCATCAGTGTCCAGATAGATCACAAGCAGGAAGCCTGCTAGAATCAGTTGCTTCAAGAAACAATCAAGGTGCAAAAGGAACACAGAACAAATAAATTAATGTCAAGTTTCATTCACAGGGAAGCTCTGGCTGGAACATCTCTCTGCAGGCAGTACGTCTGAAAATCTGCCTCAAAGGCAGTTGTCAGAAGAAGTGATGGATCCAACAGACCAAACAAGCAGCAGTAAATCCTCAGGATCATGTGGTATCAGCCAGGCATTTGAAAGAACTGGCTTTTAAATGCCAGTTTATAAAAAAAAGTCCTTGAACAAGGATGGAGATGCCAATCTGTTAACTGCAGTCTGCAATCTCTCTCTCCTTAACAGCCCAGGCACAAGGACATTAATGCTCTGGCAATTTTAGAAAAGCACTAGAAAACTATCAACTATCAATTAGCTGTTGTGATTTAACCCCAAGCAGTAACCAAGACCACGCAGCCACTCACCCCCTCCCTCTGCCCCAGCAGGACAGGGGAGGAGATTCAGAAGAGGAAACCTCATGGTTGAGATAAAAACAATCTAATAGAAGATAATAATAATGATAAAAGAACCTACAAGATGAGTGATGCAATACAACTGCTCACCACCTGATGATCGATTGCCCAGCCCATCCCCAGCAGAGATTCCTGCCCCCCCGGACAAAGCCCATTTATATACTGAGCATGATGTCTATGGGATGGAATATTCCTCTGGCCAGCTTGTCCCCCTCTCTCTGTGGGAAGCTGAAAAAGTCCTTGATTTAATCTAAGCATTACCCAGCAACAACTCAAACAACGTGTGTTATCAACATCATTCTCATATTGAATCCAAAACACAGCAGCTATTAGGAAAACTAACTCTATGGAGGACCAAACCAGGACATACACTAGAGACTAAATCTTAGCAGAGAGCTTTGCACTTGATACAGAGGAGCCAACAGAGTTTTCTATTTTGCATCATCTACGAGACAGCTGAAAAGCACAAAGACAAGGGAAGTCAAATAGATGAGGTCTACTTGGAATTTCCCAGAAAGTATTTAGCAAAGCTCACCCCAAAAGCTCTCAGAGAAAACAAGCTGTCACTGCTCCAACAGGGCTACTCTCAGGCCCTCATCAGTGCAGGATCCCAGGCAGGATCATCTATTTGTGCAGGTGGCTCAGAATCAAAAAAACCCTCTACTGTTTTCAAAGGCTTAGGGATTTTCTTGTTTTTCAAGCATACATAACAGCAGGCTGCTTGAAGTTGTTCTCATTTTCAGCATCATGAAACATAACATGTACTGACCCCATTTCATTTTTCTAAGGGAACACAATTACTTACGAAGATGCGGGTTAAGAACCCTCTTCAGTTGTTCCCCTTTGGGTGCATTTGATATTATTTCAGTTAACCTACAAAAGATAACAGAGAGCTGTCACTCCACTGGGGTTTAAGACTACTCTGTACTGCTTAGGAGCTACAAAACATTGTCCATTTTAAAAAAAGAAGTGCCAAACAGCCTGTGATATGCGAGAAGTTTACCCAAAGACACGCTGCCTTTCAGAGTTCCAGTTGCATCAAAAGAAGTGTGAGCAGCAGGGCCAGGGAGGGAATTCTCCCCCTCTACTCTGTGCTCCTGAGACCCCACCTGGAGTCCTGTGTCCAGCTCTGGAGTCCTCAACATAGAAAGGACATGGAACTGTTGGAACAGGTCCAGCGCAGGGCCACCAAGATGATCAGAGGGCTGGAGCACCTCTGCTGTGAGGACAGGCTGAGAGAGCTGGGACTGTTCAGCCTGGAGAAGAGAAGGCTCCGGGGAGACCTGAGAGCAGCATTCCAGGATCTGAAGGGAGCTCCAGGAGAGCTGGGGAGGGACTCTTGGTCAGGGAGTCTAGTGACAGGACGACGGGAGACTGAGATTGGATATTAGGAAGAACTTTGGTGTGAGGGTGGTGAGGCACTGGAAGAGGTTGCCCAGGGAAGTTGTTGATGCCCCATCCCTGGAAGTGTTCAAGGCCAGGTTGGATGGGGCTTGGAGCAACCTGCTCTAGGGAGAGGTGTCCCTGCCCAGGGCAGGGCGGTTGGAACTTGATGATCTTTAAGGTCCCTTCCAACTCTGACCATTCTATGATTCTATGATTAAAAGCAGTCACCTTTCCAAGGTTGGCAGAGGTGCAGGCGCTTTCGCACTGTCAACTGGGTACCGCTCCCGCACGGCGAACCTGACGTCATCCGCTTCATCTGTGCGAAACCTCAGGATGTTTAAAATGATGTATTCATAGTCTGTCAGGACGATGTTACCCTGAGAACACGGGACAGGGGACCATCAGCCAAGGCCGTGCCCTCGTGCCCTGCTTTGTGGAGGACAGGCTGTTGCACTCACCCTGTCGTACAGCTCCACGATCAGGTGATACGCAGCTTCGTCGCTTCCAAACTGGAAGTCCACGATTCTGTCTATACCCAGCTGCTTCACACTGACAAGTCTCCTGGTCTTTAAATGCTTTCGGCACTGCAAGTGACAGAGAAGGTGTCTGTGAGATGATGCAAATGGACCTGCTTGGGATATTTCACACTGAAACACGTTTTTAGCTACAGATCCATCCCCTGACACTGACCACTTCTTATTTAATACACATACAGTAAGGATAAAAGTGTCAATCTTGGTCACACAGAGACAAGACAGCTCTCAGCAAAAGAATACCTTGATATCTATAGTTAATGTAATTGTTCCAGCTTCTTAACATTGAGACATTTTTGCCATTAAAAACCACTGCTTGTTTAGCTCAAGAAGTGAGCAGCGAGTTAAAATTCAAAGGGTTTATTTTACACAGCCAGCCAGGATTATCCCTGCATCCATATATGACCTGGAAAGCCACCCTGGAGAATCTCTGCTGAGTCACAGAATGGTCAGAGTTGGAAGGGACCTTCAAGATCACCCAGTTCCACCCCGCTGCCCTGGGCAGGGATACCTCCCACCACACCAGGTTGCTCCAAGCCCCATCCAGCCTGGCCTTGAACCCCTCCAGGGATGGGGCAGCCACAGCTTCTCTGGGCAACCTGTTCCAGGGTTTCACCACCCTCAAACCAAAGAATTTCTTCCTGAGATCCCATCTAAATCTGCCCTCTTTCAGTGTCAATCCCTTCCCCCTTGTCCTGTGGCTCCCCTCCCTGATCAAGAGTCCCTCCCCATCTCTCCTGTTGGGCTCCCTTCAGGTACTGGAAGTCATTTCATTGAGGTCGCATCCAGAGGGGGTGGACTAAGCAGACCCCTGTGAGCCACCACTGGAGCTGAACCCCTTCAGATCCACCTGCAGGAACACAGCCCAACAGCTCATAGCAGACCTGAGCCCTCAAAGTCCAGCAGACTGAACAGCAGGACACTATTAACGCAGGGTGCTATGTCCAGGGTCTAAAAATTCAGACAGTCCAGCTGGCATGATGAAGACTTTGACCAAGTAAAATTCCAAAAGGTCTGGGTGGTCCAGAAAATGTCCAGATTAATGTTAGTCTTCATAAAGTCAAAATTTTCATTGTTTTAGGCAATGAACATCAACGACGTGACCTCGCAGTTGCTCTTCCCATGCCTTCAGTCACCCAACTGATCAGGACCCACCAGGCAAATCCTTCCACTTCTTCCCTCTGTCTCAGATCCTTCAGCTATTTCCTTCTGACTCTGAGGACAGAACATTAATGCTGCTTTCTGACATCTGTTCATCTTATTAAGAAGAAATTGGAGGTTAGTCTACCTTCATTGCAAAGCTGGATGGCATCATGTTTTTCGGCCACTCGAACTCCGTCGTGTGAATGCGGATGCCGGACTCAAGCAGCAGCGTGGCCTTGCAGTCTGGTCTGGGAACAAAATAAAGACTTAACTGACAAGTAACAGGGTCAAAAATCCTCCAAAACAACTGGAAGCAAGTAGATGAGGCAAGGGTCCCTCTCAGACACCACTGGAATGGCCAGGGTTGTGGCAGGACAGGAACCCTACCCCCCACTTGGCCTGGACACTGGTATCACTAAGTGCTCTACTTCTTTCCTCCAACCCCTCTCTTCCCTCCCCACAAAAAACCAAAACAATTACAATTTTGTGGTTTTACACTAACATTTCTGGCTTTCTGTATATTTTCTGGAGGATTTCACTCTTCATATGCTATCTCCCAAGGATTTTCTGGGTAAAAATTACTGCATTTTATCAAAGAACAATAGGATTCCACTGAAAACCAGTCAGAAAAGCCACAACCCTGTCAACAGAAATCAAATATATTCAAAAAAAAGTCTAGTTCCCACACGTGCAGCAACAGCATAAAGGAATTTAAAGAAGTTCTTACTTTTGAAGGCGAATAAGATACGTCTTGTTATCCACATCATAAACATTGTTTACTCTCATGCCCAGCAAGCTGTCAAAAAGAAAACACATGCTTTGGAGAACATGATACACAGACCACACGAAATTCCAGTGGGAATTAAAATACACAGAAGTGGAAGTTAGGGTAAAGTACCCAGCTGTAACCAAAGAGGCAGCAGAGAGAGATTGATGGAATGAGCTGGGAGCTGCGCAACCAAAAGATGGAGAAATTGCTATTAATGGATTAAGGGTAAAAAGCTAAACAAGTCCAAGGAAGAACAGCTTCTGCTGGAACCAGACAGCTCGTGGATATCCAGCACAGGATGGAGGCCAGGCCGCCAGATCCTTTTTAGGGTAGGGATGTAAAAATTTAGTGGTTATACTGGAGCACTTTGCTCTTCCAGGCTAATTTCTGGGACCTTTGCCAGCATGGCACACCAGAATTCCCAGTTACAACCACAGAAATGCTTGTCTCATCATCATTTTGTCCAGATTGTCCTGAAGGGTATCCCAAGAAGGGTATCAGAGCTCCGCGGGGCAGGAGGTGTGAGGAGCATTACAGCTTCTCAGTTGGGTGGGAGAGCAGAGGACAGGCCACACCACCTTTCCCGTGGGAAGGGGAAAGGAAGAGCACCCAATTCATAGAATCATAGAATCATCCAGGCCAGAAGAGACCTCCAGAGGTCATCTAGTCCCACCTCCCTGCAGTTGCAGGGACACCTCCAACTAGACCAGGGCCTCATGGAGCCTCACCTTGAATGTCTCCAGGGAAAGGGACTCAACCATCTCCCTGAGAAACCTGCCCCAGTGTTCCAACACCCTCAGAGGAAAGAACTTGTTCCTAATATCCAATGTAAACCTGCTCTTCTCCAACTTCAAGCCATTGTCCCTCGTCCTGTCACTGCAGGCTTTTGGAAACAGACTCTCCCCAGCCCGGGAGACGAGCAGGCCTTCCCTGACGGTGTGACCAAGCAGAGGGGACTCTGTGGGGACAAATGTGCTGGGGAGGTCTCTCAGGCAGCATCGGGCAGGCCCTGCGCTGCCCCAGGCCGGAGAGGCGCCTCACAGCCGGGCTGCCGCCTCACGCAAGCCCGCTGCTGCGGCAGGGCCTGGCCGGGCCTGAGGGGAAGGAGGCCCTACCGAGGGGTCCGGGCCCCGCTCCCCGGGGGTCGGAGCGGGGCAGGGGGGAGAGGAGCGGTACCTCAGGGGGAGGGGAGCGGTACCTCAGGCGGAGCTCGGCCAGCAGGGCTCGGACATCGATAGTGCTGAAGCGGGACTTCATGGCGCCGCCACCGCCGCCGGGCTGCAACCCAGCGCCTGCGCCGGGGTTCGCTCCGCCTCCTCCCGCATGCGCGGAGGAGCCGAAAAAGAAACTTACGAACCCAAAAAGAAACAAAAATTACAAAAGAGGAGCCCGCGTCTCGCTAGGTTACCCGGGTCGGGCTGCAGCCGCCACCCTCAGACGAGCGCGACCCTGCCGGCGACCGGCACGGGAGCCCCGACCCTCTCCGTCTGCGGAGGGACTGTAAATTCGCTACACTTCCTCTATTCACGGGGGCTCAGTATCCACAAATGTCCACAAATCTCCAACCGCTCACGCAACGGGGGTCGGTCTCCCCTTAGCACCTCCGCGGCGCCCCCTCATTCACCCGGGGGGTCTCAACCGCTTATCGTGATGCCGGCCGTAGCGCGGACACCCGCTGGGCTATGGTCGCACTGCGGCCTCGAACCCGGGACCTTTTGCGATCCGGCGGACTCTGCCTCCCAACGTACTGGGACTACAGGCGTGCGCCACCACGCCCGGCGGTTAAGGGTGCCTGCCGCGGCCTGCATGTCCCTCACAGCCCCGGGGCCTGGGTTCCTCCTTCTGTTTCTATAAGGTTGTGGAGGTTGGAGACGGCCTTAAAAACCATCGAGTCTAACATTAAACCCAAAACTGACAAGTCCACCCCTCAACATCACGTCTACCTGGATTTTAAATCCCTCCCAGGATGGCCCCTCCACCACCTCAGCCTCTTCCAGCACTTGACAACCCTTTCCATGTAGAAATTTTTCCCAAATATCCATCCGAAACCTCCCCTGGTGCAACCCCAGGCCGTTTCCTCTTGTCCCATCGCCTGTCACTTGTGAGAAGAGACCAGTTCCCCGTGGCTACACCCTCATTTCAGGGAGTTGTGGAGAAAGAGAAGGTCTACCCTCAGCCTACTCCGGGCTGAACACCCCCAGCTCCTCAACCTCTCCTCACAAGACTTGCTCTCCAGACCCCTCATTGTCCTTCTCTGGACACACTGCAGCCCCTCAATATCTTTTTTGTGATGAGGCACCCAAAACTGGACACAACACTCAAGGTGGGACCTCACCAGTGCCTCATATTTTTCTCTTCCGTTCCTCACTCTCCTCCTGGAGAGCCCCTCTGTGTGGTGGGGTGGCTTCTCCTCTGCCCTGGCCAGGACTCCCGGCTGTGTCAGCGCTGCCCACACATTAACAGACCCTCACAAAAAGAAAACTGGGTCCTGCTCGCTCACCCAGGCTGTGCTGTGCTACAGGAACCGTTCACCATCTCCAGCCTGGGCTGGTACATCCCTCCTTAGGTGACCTGGTGGCCCTCAGCTCCCCCAGGACCACCATATCAATGCCAAACTTTGCATGGATGCCCACTCAGCACAGCTCGATGCAGCCCCGAACATCAGTTTCAGCCTCCCCAGGGCTTGGATTACAGGCAGAAGCCACCATGCCTGGCTGATTTTATCAGGCTGTTGAAGATCCCTCCATATCCATCTCGTGCGGGCTCAAGCCTGGCCACACAGTGGCAGTGGGGACCTGGGAGAGCATCCTTGGGCTGCTTGCATTTGATGTTTAAAAAAGGGTGGGTGGATAGATTTCTGAGACGGATTTCTGAGCACGAGGTGCTTTAAGCAGCTCAGAAAGCCCAGACTTCTCATTTCGAGCCAGGAGAGACACACCATGATGCTCTATTTTCATTTTAAGCCAAGTGAGGGGCAGCAGGGAGCTCTGTCTCCAGGAGAGCTCAGGCCACCTCGTTTACTGAAGAGCAAATAAGAGATGTCCCACTCCCCGCTTTGAAATACTCCTTGGAAGAAAGGCTTCTCTCTTCACCAGTGTTTTCCTAAGGGTGTAAAGCTCAGAGCTGGGGACACAAATGAGCAGCAGCAGTAAATACCAGATGGAGCAGACTAATGAGGCACTGCTGAGAGCTGGAGCCCCGGCTTGGCAGTGTTTGAGGAATAATTACTGACTCGTGGGTGCGCAGGGTCTCTGAGCCAGAAAGATGACAGGGAAACTCTGCAGCCCATGATTTCCCATTTTGGCCCACACATCTCTTGGGATCCCAAAGGTCTGGCTGGGTTCATGGCCTTTCACTGCTGCAAGAAATCACAACACACCCCACCAAAACATGAGCCCAACCAGAGTGAGCCCGACTGGGGCAGCATCTTCAGATCAAACACCTTGGCTGAGGGAGCTGGGACTGTTCAGCCTGGAGAAGAGAAGGCTCCAGGGAGACCTTGGAGCAGCCTTCCAGGATCTGAAGGGAGCTCCAGGAGAGCTGGAGAGGGACTCTTGGTCAGGGAGTGAAGTGACAGGACAAGGGGGAATGGTTTTAAATTGGAAGAGGGGAGATTTAGATGAGATATTAGGAAGAAATTCTTTACAGTGTGGGTGGTGAGGCACTGGAACAGGTTGCCCAGAGAAGCTGTGGCTGCCCCATCCCTGGAGGGGTTCAAGGCCAGGCTGGATGGGGCTTGGAGCAACCTGGTGTGGTGGGAGGTGTCCCTGCCCAGGGCAGGGGGGTTGGAACTGGATGATCTTTAAGGTCCCTTCCAACTCTGACCATTCTATGATTCTATGCTTTTCCCTTTCCCCAGTATCACTTGATCCGTTTGTGATTGCTCCCCAGCATGGACAGCTGATGATCGCAGGATTGTTGCAGGTGGGGAAAGATGCCAAAAAAAGGCTGGGTCCCGCTCTCTTGCCCAGGCTGTGCTACAGGGACTGTTCACAGGCGCCATCCCGCTACTGACCAGCACGGGAGCTTTGACCTGCTCCGTCTCCGACCTGGGCCGGTTCACCCCTCTTTAAGCGACCTGGTAGCCCCTGGCTCCCCCAGGACCACCATATCGATGCCGGCCTTAGCGCGGACGCCCGCTCGGCACAGCTCGCTGCAGCCCAGAACCCCCGGGCTCAAGCCGTCCGCCAGCCTCAGCCTCCCCGGCGCTTGGATTACAGGCACAAGCCACCGTGCCCGGCTGGATGCATCTCCTGCTGCCTCCCCTATCCTGTGCTCAGGGATCAGCTCCTGCCTCCAGCCTTGCCGTGGCAGCCGGGAACTCAGGCAGCGAGGATGCATTAACGTTCCGGCAGCACAGCAGGAGCGCCGGGGAGAAGGAGCATCTAATACAGAAAGATAAATTTAACTCCTTGAGTGGAGATTCAATACAATAACTTGCTTTAGAAAGGCCAAGTTAAGCTGTTGTAAGTGAAAAAAATTAAGTTCATGGTACTGCTTGAGGATGTGCTTGGTGACAGGGTTTAGTGATGTTTTTTTATCAATGTTTGGTCAACGGTTGGACTAGCTGATCTTAAAGGTCTCTCCCAATTCTTTGATTCCATGTGTGCAGGGAGAGCTCAGAAGAGAGTCTGAGGCAACCTGTGAATACTCGCAGGTGTAATGAAGTGTTTCAGTTCTCAGAGGAGGCTATAAAAGTAACCTTTACCCATTCGCTGCTGCAACAGGCGGCTGTCTGGAAATACTTTCACGGAGTATTTGAGATCTTCACTGTGTGTTTTGCCTCCCCCAGAGGCCTGTCCAAGAGACCTCCCCCAGACACCCCCCGAGAGTAACTCTGCAGCTGGCTGGGGCTGGGGATGCAGCAAGCCCCTCACCTCTCCCTGGCTCCTCAGAAACCTGGGGCTACAAGAAAAGCTTACAACCAAGGTGCTCAGATAGCCAGGGCAATCCAGAAGCGGAGGATGAGCCTTTCCTAGCACGGTGAGCCAAAGCTCATCCCAAACCATGAACAAAATGGCATTTTTATCTTTTTCCCCCCTCTCTAGATACGCATTATTTCTTCAGACACTGGCCGGGGGGATCTGAGGTGGCTGTGAACATGCACAGTAGGGTCCTCAGACTGTCGTGTCTATCCATGAAAGCCATGCAGACCACCTCCGAGGGCAGGAACCATCCCTGACCCCACACCAGCCAGGAACAGAATGGAACTGGCTGCTGAGGTGGCAAACTGATGGAGAGCAGAGCCTCCTTCTGCTGCCTCCACATCCAGGCTCTCCCCACCAACAATGCTCTGCAGAGCCAGCCTACAGCCAAAGGGCTAAAGACACTGAAGGATGATGTCTTTGCACCACATTTCTTAAGTGCAGAGGTCAGGTGTCACCTCCTGCCCAAGCACAGATGTGCCTCAGCTCCAGGAATGGACATACCTCCTCCTCCTCAAGGCACAGGAGCACCTCCTGCCCAAGGCCAGACCCACCGGCAGCCACTCAGGAGGTATCTCAGCATTTCTTCCAGACTGCCTGACCCAAGTTAGTGGAGCAAAGTCGAGGGCTAAAGTGCACACACAGCAAGCCCATCTCAGAAAAGACAGACAGAATCTTCCCCAAGTGCTGCGTGAGACTGAAGTCCTTAAGGATGTCAGGGCTCCATGGGAGACACACACACATCTTGTTCTGGGCTCCTATTATCTACTTAAGGAAGAGCTGCCAGTGACAGCTGGAGTTTGGGTTAAAGGCATTAGGATAATGACTTTTGGGGTCATGGGCATGAGGAGATGCAGGCTTGGCAGCCACAAATGGGGGAGAAAGGCAAGCTGCCTGCTCAGAAATAACAGTGCAGAGCTGGGCACCCCACTCCCATCCCCTTCTCCCACCAGTAACATGGGAACTATTTCTTCTTGCCACAAATATGCCAAGTTTTCATCAGATGAAAAAAAAAGTAGCAGCAGGAGTGTGTCAAAGGCGTGAAACGACCTGATTTGCCTGAGAAAATCTGATGGGAACCCGCTTGGCAGACAGAGGAGAGATGAGGCATAGCCAGGACACGGATAGAGTCCTGAGAGCAGTGCCAGCCCACTAGCACGGAGGTGTGCCCTGGCATGGCTCCTGGCCACTGAAGCAACACCTGAAAGAAAAAAATTAGGACATTCAGAGCTGAGGAAACCTCAGCTCCAAGCTCAGCGGGAGCATCCGACAGCTGGTTGCTGCATCTTGCCCAGCAGGAGCAGCTGCTCCGGACTCCTGCTGAGCTCGGCTTTGTGCGAAGCGTTACGGGTAAGCTGGGCTCCAGCCGCCCGAAGAACCAGCTTTGGGGTCCCACTGAGCTCCAAACCTCCTCCCATCACAATGCTCACACTGTGTCTGGAATTGGAGACCCTCTGAATGCCAACTGAAAGACACCTTACAGGAAAAAGGCCCTCAGGAACTGAATTGCCTGCCAAACCCCCTCTGTATTAGAGTGTGGATGTGGAACACAGAGGATTTCTGCTGGCCCACAGCACTGACTGCAGAGCATCCCCACCCTGAGCTTCTCGGGCATCCCCCATGTCCCTACCATGCTTTACAAGACACTAGGATGGCTCAGAACATCTGGTCAACACCAATGGCCTGGCTTGGGATCCAAAAACCTCAGGGTGCAGGTCTCCATGGGGCGAGCCAGCACATCCAGCTGAGTCCTTGGAGATCATTGGTGTATCTCCTGCTTTGCTGCTTCTGGGAAATATGGAGCTCAAAAAAGGAAAAAAATAAATCAGAGAGGGGAAAAAATAATGCATACAAATTGCTTTTACTCTTGTTAAGGCTTCATGATTCTTCAGGGTAGGTGATACTGTCACAGCAGTGATTCAGGATTCCAGCATATGGAAATTCGGTCCAGCAGCATCCCCCACCTACATTTCCTCTGTCTGGTCCCGAAAATAACCTGTGAAAGGAAAAGCCAGCTTGTTTGCCAATAGGAACTGCAAAGGCATTTTGATGTACCCTGAGATACAAAACAAACCCAAACAGCCTGGAGGGCAAAACTATTTTTCCTGCTGGGAGGCCACTTTGGAAGAGCCTTTTCCCGCTCCCACGGGAGGCTGGAGGAATTCCAGGGAGAGCAGGACGGGGATTTCTCCTGAGAAATGTGGGATTTCTAGCGGTTCTTCAGGGTCCTCATTACACTGTTTCAGCACGCACAGAAGCTAAGAGAAACCTCCTGAAATCCAAATACTCTACACCACCTCCTTCCCACATCCATTCCTTCCCAAATGCCGTTACATTAACCTTATGGGAAGAGCCCGAGGATCTGTTTCATGCCACGCTGCGGGTGTTTAAAGCACAGGAGATGGCAGGTTTAGTTTCCTGGCCCAGCCCAGCTGCTGTTTTGCAGACACAGACATCACAGAATCACAGGAAATAGGACTGAGACGCCCTTTTTGGCAGATTTGGATGGGGGGGACCGTCTCCAGCATTCCCTGCCTCCAGGCAGGAGCACATCTCATGGAGAAGTGCTTCGCCAACCTGACTTCACCCCAATTTGGCCCGTTGTATCAGATACCTTGGTGATAAGAAACCTACCAGTGGAATGCAGTTGTAATATCAAGGATATTGTTTGTTTTCACAAGAGGACTTATCTAACCCAGATACTCAGCCCAAAGCACTATTATCATTATTATATTACTCTTTCCTTCCTTGGAAAGCCACAAAGGTCCCTGAAGGATCACTGCAACAGAGTTTCCCCACCTCCCTCTGCCAAAAGAGGAGATAAAAGTAAGCAAGATGAGCTAAACCATATTAAAACAGGTCTGGTCTGAGAATCCAAACTGGTCGGGAAGGTAGTAATATTGAAAGAGATAAAACCAAAGTGGGGGGTATCAATCCACTTCCTCGAGGTTTGCTTATCACAATGTGAAGGCTATTTTGTAAAGTTGAAGGTGTATTGTTTTCAGCTCATTGGGACAGCGCTGGAATCACTGGTGGAGGACAGAACATGCCAACACAGCCTGACAAAACCGTGACAATCAATAGATGCAAACCTTGGCACCTGCACTGCCCCAGAGTTCCTACGGAGGAAGGAAAGATACGGCACAGGCTGCCCTGCAGCCAGGCCCAGGTGAGTTATCTAAAGGTCCTACAGACATTTGCTATCTCTTTCCCCAGGCTTTAACCTCTAATCACTTTATAACCATAATTGCTTTTTACTCCCTGGGCTGCAAATCCATACTGGCACACAACAGGCTCCCCATCCAGTGACACACTCTGAGCCAGTGCTGACTTTTAAAATATTTAACTTCTGCAGGCTACCCAGTAACCCACTGGGTGTTGCCAAGGACCAGAGAAGGTTTTTAATTCTTAAGCAGGAAGGTGAAACCGAGCCTGTTCTAAGAGGTCACGTGCTTTTTTTAGGTAATCTAGAACACATTCAGGTATTGTAAATGGCTTTTGTTGGGTATCTGACCTTGAAAATCAACCAGCAGCGTAAGTACCTAGACTATAAGGAGTATATATATATATACATCTTTCCCTAGGGGTGGCTACAGGGTGAAGATTTGGATCAGCTTTCTGCAGGCTGAGCGCTGAGATGAAGAGTCTGCTTTTCTCAGACCACCACACCTCTTCATCTTCGATGACACATCCCCACCCCACACTTACTGAAGTCGCTCTCTTAAAAATAAGAACCTGCCTTTCTGAACACCTCGTGCTGGGACAAATTCACCTTTTAAAGGCTGTGTTATCTCCTGGCTCTCCAAGGTGAGATGCAGCAACTCTGCAGGGACACAGCAGCGGGGGTTTCCTCAGACAATGAAGCCTTTATTTGCTTTACAAAGTTATGCCATTTACATTCTGCTTCCTGTTTACCCTCCTTTCTCTTCATTTACGGAAACGAAGACGACTGCACATGAAAACGTTTCAAAAGTAGGTGGTGCTCTCTCACCAGCTTCTCAGCTGCTCTCTGCAGGATTGGGAAACGTGAGCTACAAGGACTGACATGCACAGAGTTTATTAGTGACTAATTTGAGAGCTTTCCTAACTATTCAAAGTGCTGAGCCCTCAAATGTCTTTTTGCTCTATATCAACCTAAAGAGCAGCAATAATTACTTCAAAAACACATGCCAAACCGTGTAAAATCTTGTTCTGGTGCACAGACCATACGGACAGAAAGCCTTCCTGAAGGGCAGGGAGGATCCTCACAAATAAAGCCCAGCGCAGGTGAAAAAGCCTTTGCCTGAGTGGATCCTGTTTCTCTTCTCCAGCACGTGGCCACGTTCCCCAGACCTCAAAGTTCAGTTTTGGGTTTCCTGCGTGAAGCAGTGCAGCGTATCACTTTTCTTGGTGAGGTTTTTCAGACTTGGATGATGGCAAGATCAACTTCGGGTGCTTTCAGCGGGTCACACAGTAGCTGGCAGCTTCCCCAGCAGGGTGGCCAGCAGGGCGAGGTGGGGGATTCTGCCCCTCTGCTCCACTCTGGGGAGAACTCCCACCCAGTGCTGCCTCCAGCTCTGGGGCCACCAACAGCAGAAGGACATGGAGCTGGTGGAGTGAGGCCAGAGGAGGCCACAGAGGTGCTGGGAGGGCTGGAGCCCCTCTGCTGGGAGGACAGGCTGAGAGAGTTGGGGGGGGTCAGCCTGGAGAAGAGAAGGCTCCAGGGAGACCTTAGAGCCTCTTCCAGTCCCTAAAGATTCTCCAGGAAATCTAGGGAGGGACTCTTGATTGAGGAGTGGAACAATAGGATGAGGAGTAATAGTTTTAAACTGGAAGAGGGGAGATTGAGATGAGATCTCGGATAGAACTTCTTTGCTGTGAGGGTGGTGAGGCACTGGAACAGGTTGCCCAGAGAAGCTGTGGCTGCCCCATCCCTGGAGGGGTTCAAGGCCAGGCTGGATGGGGCTTGGAGCAACCTGGTGTGGTGGGAGGTGTCCCTGCCCAGGGCAGGGGGTTGGAACTTGGTGATCTTTAAGGTCCCTTCCAACTCTAACCAATCTATATAGCACACCACCGAAGGGTATCTGGGACACTGGTCTGCCTGGGCTGAGGGAGGGGATGGCTGTGCTGCAGCACCGTGCCACCCACCAGTGGGTACCACCAGGCACACCACAGTGAGTCACTGCAGAGTGGGGAAGTACCTTTTGTGTCACCTTCTTCCTCTGTCTTAGACCCAGACGTACTGTTCCTTGGGTCTCTCCTCTTGAATCATGGCTTTTTTTTAGAAGGTCCGGTGACTGCACTGTCCCTCATCCTTGGGCACTGTCTGGCTTGGCCAACTTCAGCTTTGCCCATTGCACCTGGCAAACAGCTGGGCTCTCCTGTTTTTCCACAGCTCCATCTTTCCTTCCCCTCCTGGTAAGCTGGAAGTGATGGTACCTGTGAAACACCCATGTGGGTGCCAAGGCAGGGAGTTTCTTTCGGGGAGGTGGCAGTTGCTCTTGCACCAGGGCCACCGAGAAGCCGATCTCCACGCAATGGGACCTTCCGCTGACTCAGCGGCAGCGCCGCTTCCTGAGCTGCTCCTCGCCCCGCGGGGTTCCTGCCTGCCCCTGCTTGATACCAGGAAACCAGAGGGTGCTCCGTTCCCTCTGCCAGCACGGGCCCATTCCTATCCTGGTGCGTGCCCAGCCCTGGGTGGGCCCGTGACTGAGATGCTGCTCCAGGCTGTGGTCGGCACCTTCTGCTCAACTGCCTTTGCCCCACAGGTCAGAGAATCACTGAATGGTCAGAGTTGGAAGGGACCTTAAAGATCATCCAGTTCCAACCCCCTGCCCTGGGCAGGGACACCTCTCCCTAGAGCAGGTTGCTCCAAGCCCCATCCAGCCTGGCCTTGAACCCCTCCAGGGATGGGGCAGCCACAGCTTCTCTGGGCAACCTGTTCCAGTGCCTCACCACCCTCACAGCAAAGAAGTTCTTGAGATTCCATCTCAATCTCCCCTCTTCCAGTGTCAAACTCTTCCTCCTCATCCTGTGGCTCTCCTCCCTGATCCAGAGTCCTTCCCCATCTCTCCTGGACCCCCTTTAGGGACTGGAAGGGGCTCTAAGGTCTCCATGGAGCCTTCTCCTCTCCCTGTTGAAATCCCCCAACTCTCTCAGCCTGTCTTCCCAGCAGAGGGGCTCCAGCCCTCTCAGCATCTCCATGGCCTCCTCTGGCCCCACTCCAACAGGTCCATGTCCTTCTGCTGTTGGCCTCAGCACTTGGGGGGGTGCCTCTCCAGCATGGAGCAAAGCACTCACCCTGCTGGGGATGCGTAATGCTTGAGATACTTCATGCTTGAGATCCGTGTTCTCCAATGGTGGATTCCAGGAGAAAGCACAAAATCACAGTGTGATTCAGCCCCCCAGGGCAGGGGGGTTGGAACTGGATGATCTTTAAGGTCCCTTCCAACTGTAACCATTCTATGATTCTATATGGGGTTGGAAGGTACCTCTGGAGTTCATCTAGTCCAATCCCCCACCAGAGCAGGTCCCNTCCATGGAGCCTTCTCCTCTCCCTGTTGAAATCCCCCAACTCTCTCAGCCTGTCCTCCCAGCAGAGGGGCTCCAGCCCTCTCAGCATCTCCATGGCCTCCTCTGGCCCCACTCCAACAGGTCCATGTCCTTCTGCTGTTGGCCTCAGCACTTGGGGGGGTGCCTCTCCAGCATGGAGCAAAGCACTCACCCTGCTGGGGATGCGTAATGCTTGAGATACTTCATGCTTGAGATCCGTGTTCTCCAATGGTGGATTCCAGGAGAAAGCACAAAATCACAGTGTGATTCAGCCCCCCAGGGCAGGGGGGTTGGAACTGGATGATCTTTAAGGTCCCTTCCAACTGTAACCATTCTATGATTCTATATGGGGTTGGAAGGTACCTCTGGAGATCATCTAGTCCAATCCCCCACCAGAGCAGGTCCCACAGGAATGTGTTCAGGTGGGGTCTTCAGAGTCTCCAGAGATGGAGACTCCACCCCCTCTCCAGGCAAGCTCCTAGCTCTCAGCTATTTTAAAGACAAGCAGAGAAACCTCCCATAGGGTCCCACCATCCCTTTTGTGCTTTACACCTTCAGACCACAAAAACTCCAAGGTGGATTTCCCCAAAACATCAAACGCTGCTCTGAGGCTGGGAGGTAGAGGAGTCCATGTTTCTCCAGGGAACAAAGACCACACTTTAATGCTCCCAAAACCTCCTTTCCCAACCATTTTGGTCCAGACCCATGGTCCAGAGCCATGGCCAAGCATCACTGCTGTCTCCATCCCTGAGCCACCAGCGCAAACACCGTGTGCCGGGCGGGAAACCCACCACCGCCCACCTACTCCAGGTTCATTTCTGTCACCCTCCTCAACAATTAACCTCAGGCCCGGCCCAATTTCCATCCCCCGGCTCCCGAGACGGAAGGAGCCGGGATCAACGCTGGCTGCCGGGAGTGGCGGCGCCTGTCCCTTTAAGGCGCGCCCCGCTCGCGCCCTCCC
>VXBW01001072.1:0-25628 GCA_013400375.1 Thinocorus orbignyianus | reverse complement strand
CCACAGGGGCTGGATTAGGCTGGAAGTACCCAGCGCTCCAGGGAAGCTTGTTGGGTTTGGGTTTTTTTTTTTCCCCCTGTCACACAGCGGTGGCTTTCAATCTGCTGAAACCAGACCCGGGGCCTGTCTTGCTCCGTGGAGCAGGAAGATCCGCAGGTGAGGCAGGGATTTGGCTCTCGCCTTCCCTCCCAAAGCACTCAGCCTGCACCGTGTTTAAATGTTCACGTTACACCTTAGAGAAACGTAGAATCACAGAATGGTTGGAGTTGGAAGGGACCTTAAAGGTCATCCAGTTCCACTCCCCCTGCCCTGGGCAGGGACACCTCCCACCAGAGCAGGTTGCTCCAAGCCCCATCCAGCCTGGCCTTGAACCCCCCCAGGGATGGGGCAGCCACAGCTTCTCTGGGCAACCTGTTCCAGTGCCTCACCACCCTCACAATAAGGAATTTCTTGCTGGTATCTAATCTAAACCTCCCGTCTTTCACTTTAAAACCATTGCCCCTTGTTCTGTCCCTCCACCCCCTGACCAAGAGTCCCTCCCCAGCTCTCCTGGAGCTCCCTTCAGATTCTGGAAGGCTGCTCTAAGGTCTCCCCGGAGCCTTCCCTTCTCCAGGCTGAACAGTCCCAGCTCTCTCAGCCTGTCCTCACAGCAGAGCTGCTCCAGCCCTCTGAGCATCTCTGTGTCCCTCCGCTGGACCCGTTCCACCAGGTCCATGTCCTTTCTCTGTTGAGGACTCCAGAGCTGGACACAGTGTTCCAGGTGGGGTCTCAGGAGCACAGAGCAGAGGGGGAAGAGAGCAGAGAGCTCACATCGATCCTCATCTTCACCACCCAGAGGCTTGTTTGGGCTGCGATGACCCGTGCTGGAGTGGTTTTGGTGTCAGCACTGAAAATAAAAACGTTTCAAGGGCCGAGGGGGAGCAAAGACAGGGGACAAGGGTCAGCAATACGGCGGCTGCTGCCACTGTGCTTGATTTTCCTCTCGCTGCCCGACACAAAGGCTGGGGAACGACTTCCCCGGCACCTGCCGGCCGGGAAGAGGAGCCAAGCCCAGCCAGGGCCCGCTGGAAAGAGCCTGGCGTCCGGCCACTGCATTGTGGAAGGAGCTGAACGGCTGCCAGCCAGCCGTCCCTGGGTCTCGCTCTGCCTCAGCTTAACAACCTTGGGGTAGTTAATGAAGTCAAAGTCCTCCAGGTCCTGCCTCCCAGCATCTTGAGTGTGTGGCTTGTGCAAAATAAGGATCTACCCGAGCTGGGACACTGCTTCCCGGGCACTGGCGATGCTCCTGGGCTGCTCCCACCGCTCCTCTGAGGCTGCAAAGGCACCTTCCTGCCCTGGACCCACCTCTGAGCACCTTGTCTGAGCTTTTTGTCCCTCTTTAGGGAGGGATGGGGACGTTCCAGACCCGGGCAGTGCCACGTTCTCCCTTTAAACCCTGCTGGCTGCAGCCTGGCAGCCGCAATCCCAGGCTCTCACTCCTGCATTACCTGTTTGGCTGACGCCTAACGAAGGAATGAGCTGCATTTTTTTTCCCCCTTGAGACAAGGTTACGCTCCCAAACACAGCACCAGAGCTTTCATTTGCCATCCTGGACCTTGTTAATGATTTATGAAGTGGGGGGAGAGGTCCTTGCTTTTGCTCCTGGTGTGTGTCCCCCAAGCCCTGCCCTGCCATGGAGAAGAAGGGCCCAGGACAGCTTCTCCTTCCCTTCTTCCGTGCTCTCCAGGAGCTCCCTGTCCTCCCGGAAACGCTCCCAGTAGTGAAACTGGTTGATCTCGTTGTGGCTGGAGGAGCTCTGGCATCCGAGTGAGCGGGATCTGTGGGTTAACTCGTTCTGGCCGGGCTTTGCCAGCTGCCCGCCAGCCCCATGCGTTATTCAGCAGCCAGGGCTGCTTTCAGGCCTTGGGGAAATAAACCCAAACCAAAACAAAAACTGGAGCTTCCCATCACTTGGAGGACTTGATGATTTGACGTCTGTCCTCCGAAGCCTGAGGCTTTCCTCCTCTCTTGGATTGCTAATGAATTGTTGCTTAAGGATGAGACCCAGTTTCCCGTAGTCCAGCTTATGGCAAAGGGGGTTTAGACCTGAGCTCTGACCCACCTCCCCACGCCCACCTTTACAAAACAAAACCCAGAAGGTTTTACTGAAGGCATCAGATGGGAAGACCCTGTTTAATACCTGCTGTCTCCCCCAAAAATCCGTGTGGGGCGGCAGGGGGAAAGGCTGCGTGGGTGAGGAGCCGGCCTGCCCACAAACCTGCCGTTCGAGCCGGGGCGCTTGCAGATGACAGAGAGATAGGGAGGGTGAGGTGACTAACGAAGAGCAAATATCCCTCTGCGGTGTTCCAACACGCCGATGGCAGCTACGGGGTGGGGAGGGGTGGCACAGCCAGCTCCATCAGCCTTGGTTTCCAGAGAAGCACAGAATGGTTACAGTTGGAAGGGACTTCAAGATCATCAAGCTCCAACCCCCTGCCCTGGGAGGGACACCTCCCACCAGAGCAGGTGGCTCCAAGCCCCATCCAGCCTGGCCTTGAACCCCTCCAGGGTTGGGGGCAGCCACATCCACATTTTCATTTTGCCTCCCAGTGTAAGGGAAAATGGGGAAAGGCAGAGACGCTGGGATGCTCCCCAGGGAGGCAGAGGATGGAGGTGACAGGTACCGGGCAGAGAGGCCAGGCAGTGCCCAGGGGGAGGCTTTTTCATCCTCAGGTGTATTTATTTCCACTGTTTTCAGCATCAATCCCTGCATCACTGTGTCCTTTCCCGTCCCACGGTGACACCTCTGAGCCTGTACCAGGGGAAGGCATTTGCAGAGCTGTCAGGTTCGAGATGATGTGGGTTTTTTTTCTTTTTATTATTTTCTTTTTTTCTCCCATCTTCTCTGATTTTTCAAGGCACTGCAGAGCTGTTGTTGGCAGAGCCCGTTCCCCGTTTTGGAAACATAATTGAAATTATGCAAATGCTGGTGCAGCGCCGGTGAGTGACTGATGGACCCCGGCGCAGCATCGCTCCCAGGTGAAGCTCTTTTAGCACTGAAGCCCAGCACCAGGTGGGGGGAGGCTGGGGGGCTCAGCCCCACTCCAGACACCCTTCCTGGACCCACTGGGGTCCCGTGGCTGGTTCTTCTCTGACAATGCTCAGAGCAAACGACAAAGGTCCCCACACTCCTGCCCAAACACCCATCACTGGGAGAAATCACTGAATCACAGAATCACAGAATGGACAGAGTTGGAAGGGACCTTAAAGNTCCACCAGGTCCATGTTCTTTCTCTGTTGAGGATTCCAGAGCTGGACACAGGACTCCAGCTGGGGTCTCAAATGGCACTTCCTTGGCCACCCTGGTGTTGCCAAAAGCTGTGATCGGTCGGGTCCAGTCATGGCCATGAACTTGTCCCGTGCCAACTTGGGGGTTGCTCAGTGGGACCAGTGAGTGGAAGCTGGAGCTGGAGGGATGAGAGCAAAACTCTCCCCACGAAGCTGCTCTTTGGATTCCAATGCTGCTGCCCCTCAGGACACCCCCACCACCACCCTGAAGTGTGGTGGGGTACGAGCACAGGGAAGGCTCTTGGAGCTGGTTATGGTTGAGATTCAAACCCAGGATGAGTTTTGGGCAGTGCCCCAGGAGGGAGCAAGACCTGGTGGGGTGAGATGCTCTCGGTCACCCTGGCTGGATCCAAAGCTGCGCTGGTGCTTTGCACCTCATCCACAGCCGGAGAGATGAGTAAAGGGAAAAGCTTGGTGGCATCTCCAAAGGACACCCGGAGCAGGATCCTGGGAGGGGCTGCAACGCAGAGGCGGAAAGCGAGGAGCCCCCCGTGGAGCACAAAGTCCTTCTGCTCAGCTTTGCGAGAAGGAGGAGGATTTTGCCAAAATAAGGACTTCCCCACCCATCTAGGTTCTTTCCAACCCCGTGTGCCTCAGCAGTTCCTCTTTTAGCACTGTGTTTCCTTAAAAAAAAAAAAAAAACAAACAAAAAAAAAAAAAAAAAGAACAAACCACCACCAAAACCCCAAAGTGTTGACTGCAGCTTTTCTGGAGGCTGCAGTGCTCTCGCCTTGGAGAAGGCACAGCTTTCCTCCCGTCCTCCTTCCCTCTGCGGCTCCTCGGCTGAGCGCAATCTTTTCCGGTCTGATCGCATGGCCGAGGAATGTCTGTGCACACACAGACCCTGCCTGCAGCTCCTTCAGCGCCCAGAGGCTCTGGAGAGTGGGGGTGGAGGAAAAAGTGATGCCCCAGTCGCCGCTTCCCCGGTTCCCTCTGGATGGGGGACACGGCTGTGGCAGGAGATGGGCTGCTCCCACCCGACCTCGGCATCTCCACCTGCCTGGTGGGTGTGAGGAGGTGACTTCTGCCTCTCCACGGTCAGTAGAAACTTTGCCAACTGGAAAAAAAATCATAGAATGGTAAGAATTGGAAGAGATTTTAGGGCCCATCCAGTTCCACCCCCCTGCCCTGGGCAGGGACACCTCCCACCACACCAGGTTGCTCCAAGCCCCATCCAGCCTGGCCTTGAACCCCTCCAGGGATGGGGCAGCCACAGCTTCTCTGGGAAACCTGGGCCAGTGCCTCACCACCCTCACAGCAAAGAATTTCTTCCTAATATCTCATCAAAATCTCCCCTCTTCCAATTTAAAACTGTTCCTCCTTGTCCTATCACTATCTTTCCTGACCAAGAGTCCCTCCCCAGCTCTCCTGGAGCTCCCTTCAGATCCTGGAAGGCTGCCCTCAGGTCTCCCCGGAGCCTTCTCTTCTCNCCCACACCCCAACACCGGGGTGATCCAGCATGGCAAAGGGGTGTGTCATTCAGCGCTCCCTGCGAGACACCCCGGGAGGGTGATGATAGTAATTAAGGAAGCAATTAGTGCTAGACGTGAAGCTGCCTCCCGACGACAGAATAAACCCAGACGGCAGCTGTGCTGGCACGGCTCGGCCTGGCAGAGCCCCTGCCTGTGCTGGAAGAGGAGGGGTTTGCACGTGGCGTGTTCCTTTGCGGGCTCCTGGCCCATATTCCAGGAGAAACACCGGGTCGGGGGCTCGGCATCCCCCAGCGAGGCCAAAACCTCCACCAGCCTTCGGTGGAGGCTCCCTCCCACTAAAACGTGGCTGGGAAACGCCAGCCGGGGCGGAGGAGCGGGAGGACCAGCAGCTGCCAGGGCTGGGTGATCCAGCATGAGCCTCTCCAAGCATCTTTCCAGGCCGGCTGCTTCGTCAGCTTGGAGATCTTGGGAGGAAAAAAAATACCCAAAAGAGCAGGATGATGCTTCTGTAGCAGAGCCAAGGTCTGACGTGCTCCATCAGCTTGGCTGCGGGCCGGGCGTGGGGCCGTGCTCAGGCTCTGGATGCAAAAATGCCTTTGAATGTTGAGGGAAATTAGTTCTAAATCTAATTCTCACCCACCCCCTGCTCCGTGCTGCAGGTGGTGGAACATCACACTGCTGGGGGTGACCACCAGAGCCTGGCACAGCAGCACCAGCGCTGATTCTGCCAAAAAAAAAGTCAAGTTGGAGGGTCCTGTGCATTCCCCAGACCAGTCCCAAACTGGGAAAGTCAGCAGCATGGTGGTGGTACGGGGGGAAAATGGACCTTTTCTGCACCCACTCCCACCCCTGAGCATCCAGCTGGTTGTTCTGGTCACATCTGCCCAGCTCGTGTCCCTCTGGCAACCAGGAAAGCTGCCCAGATGCTCTTTCCTGCCTTTGCTGTAAGTGGGAACAGAAATAAACCCACCCCAATGACTGCTCCTAGCTTAAATTGCAAAATTATATATATATAAATAGATTGTAAAGGTTTATTGAGATTGGTGGTTGATGGATCCCCAGCTAAAAGCATCCCCTTCTTGGGCTGCTTGACCAGGGAGGATGGTACTGGCTAAAAACCCTGGAGGAGGTGGGGATGGTCATGAGCCCCACCTGGTCCTGCATGGATTTCCCAAACCTGATGCCCATTTGGCCCTGGTGTTTCACTCCAGGTCAAAACCTCCACACTCAAGCCACAGCTCCCCTTTCTTTGCTCAAGCTAAAGCCCCTTTATGCTGCTTGATGGCTGCTGGGGAACAGGGAACAACCAGGACACGGCAAGGAAAAGCTCTGCCGTGGCTCCTGGGGCTGTGGGGTGCTTTTTCAGGGCTGACACACCATCCTTGCTCAGTTTGTGGGAGACTCGAGGGCTGGATCTGGGCACTTCTGCTCTTTCTTTAGATGGGGAGCAACCCCTGCACCTCAGCAGCCCTTGTCTTCCTGGCACCAACCCTCAGCTTCCCAAAATATCCCCTCCACGAAGCCCTCACAGCTCAGACTGCCCCGACAGCACTTGCAGGGCATTGCCTGTGGGCCTTTCCCCTCAATTACCTATCACACTTGGGATTTGGGGTTTTTTTGGCTTTTTTTTTAGGGGGGGGATGGAAATCTGTTGCCAAGTCATAGAGCTGGGGCCCCACTTTCTCCTCCCAAACCAAGACCTAAAAGCACCTGTGCGGCTGCAAGCGTCTGAGATGTCTGAAGAGGGGTGGCAGGAGGCTGGAGCACAGGTATCTGGTGGAAAAAGCATCTGGTGGGGCCAGGAGAAGGCTTCCCTTCTGTTTTCCAGAGGCTGCAAAGTTGGAAGTGGAGAGATGTTTGATCCCTGGAGGCTGCAGGAGATATAGTGGGGCGGAGGTCCTGAGAAACCTTAAGGGATCTTGATGTAGAGCGGGCAGAAACGAGCTCTCCCCATGGTTTCACAGTCTCCTGGATGACACATTGTATAATAACACCAGTCTGTGGGTTTTTCACCCCAGAATAAGGGTGCTGAGATGCTCAGAGCCATTGGAGAGGGGGACAATGTGTGGAAGGGGGTGGTTGTCAAATCCCAGCTCAGCAAAGCTGGAGAGCAAACAGCAGCACCGGTGACCGCGCCGCTCCTCGCCCCACGGCGTCAATATTGACCCAAGCCCCACGCCCCGGAGGCCACCCGTGCCCGGTCGCCTCCTCGGGAAACTCCAGTGGGAACCATGGCACCGACATCGGGACTGACTGGATCGGGGTGGGGGAACACCCCAGTTTTGCTGCAGGGACAGCCAGGCTGACACCCCGAAAGGGAGCCATGGGAGGGTTTCTCCTGCCAGCAAACCGGAGGGATATGGAGTTTTCCTGATTTTTTCCCCAGCTGTTCAGTTCGGGAGGGAAGCAGCGGCGGCGTGCTTTCCTCATCAGCTGCCCTCATATTTTCCAGGCAGAGCCTCAGTGTCCAGTGCTGTAAATTAGATTTATTCTCCTTTCTCAGCTGAGGAGGCTTGAGGAGCTCTGCTTTGACGGGGTGCCAGCAAGCCCCCGCTTCCCACCCCGCGCCTGCAGAGTCACCAGGATGCTGCCACCCGTGTCCCCCCATCCCAGCCCTTCTTTTCTCTCTAAAATGTTCATAGATTAAGTTCATAGAATGGTCAGAGTTGGAAGGGACCTTAAAGATCATCCAGTTCCAACCCCCTGCCCTGGGCAGGGACACCTCCCACCACACCAGGTTGCTCCAAGCCCCATCCAGCCTGGCCTTGAACCCCTCCAGGGATGGGGCAGCCACAGCTTCTCTGGGCAACCTGTTCCAGTGCCTCACCACCCTCACACCAGAGAATTTCTTCCCCAGATCTCATCTTCATCTCCCCTCTTCCAATTTAAAACCATTCCCCCTTGTCCTATCACTCCAGTCCCTGACAGAGTCCTCTCCAGCTCTCCTGGAGCTCCCTTCAGATCCTGGAAGGGGCTTGAAGGACTCCCCGGAGCCTCTTCCAGGTTGAAACCCCCAGCTCTCTCAGCCTGTCCTCACAGCAGAGCTGCTCCATCCCTCTGAGCATCTTCATGGCTCTCCGCTGGATCTGTTCCACCAGGTCCATGTCCCTTCTGTGTTGAGGACTCCAGAGCTGGACACAGGACTCCAGGTGGAGCACAGAGCAGAGGGGGAGAATCACCTCCCATGACCATGGTCACACTTCTTTTGAACATTTCCTTACAGGGAATGTGCAGCTAAAAGGAAAGCAGGGAGCAGGGCCGTGGCTCCGCAAACTCCTCGTACCCCCTCGCAGCAGGATGGGGACAGGAAGATGCTTGAACCTGGGATCAAGCCCGAGTTTCAGCACAAGGATGAGGGTTCCACAGCCCGGGTGTGTGCGCCGACCGAGGCAGGCGGTGATTTGCATGGCCAGATCACAAGCTGCTTTTAAAGGATGTGACCTAATTAAGTTTCAGCTCTTCTCAAGATGATTTTCATACTCACACGGCTTTTTTTTTTTTCCTTTGACCTGTGTAACCAGCCATCCCAGCGGGGATGTTGCAGGCTTGGAAGTGGAAGAGGAGAAAACATCTAAATTCCTCCCGGGAGCGGTTGCGGAGGCGAACTCCGGGCTCTTTCCAACATCCCTCTCTGCTCCCAAATCTCACTCCCTCTTGAGAAGCTGCTGGGCTTCTCCCCATCCCCACAAAACAGCTGGTGGAGGGGCTGGTAGCAAGTGATTTTCTCCCCCAAACCAGCTAATCCATGGAAGTTTGCTTCACAACAGGGTTTTAAAAAATTTTTATTATCCTCTATTCTTGATGCTTAGGGGTCAAAAATATGAGGTTTCTTGCCCCACTGTGCCCCCTCCCCATCCCAAATCCCACCCTGATCTTCACTATCAGATCTGGGATGGGGTTGGTCCAAAGCGGGTCAACCAGAGGCTGCGAGAGCTGGAAAAATTAATGACTCTGGTGGATGCGGTGGCTCGTGTCCCACCACAAACCACAGTGAGAGCTTCTCATCCCAGTTCCCACAGCTCATGGTGCTGGAGTGGGGTGGGAACCCTCAGGGAGGTGTCGGGGTGCCCAGCCTGTCCCTGTTCCTGAAGGACAGGACACACAGCTGGTAAAGGCTTGGGTGGTGTTAGATGAGAAGCTCAACGTGAGTTGGCCAAGAAAACCAAGTCACCTCCCTGCTCTGAGGCCACCTGGGGCATCCCCCAAAATTAAACATCAGTTGGGAAAATTCCATAAGTTCCGGCAGTGATGAGGTGGTCAAACCCTGGGGACCCAGGTCAGATGTGTCACCCATCACCCCTTATCCCTGAGGAGCAACCTTCTCCCACCAGGAAGACCCTCCTGTATTTGTTATTAGGGATTCTTGGTCAGGGAGTGGAGTGACAAGATGAGGGGAAATGGTTTTAAATTGGAAGAGGGGAGATTTAGATGGGATATTAGGAAGAACTTCTTTGGTGTGAGGGTGGTGAGGCACTGGAACAGGTTGCCCAGAGAAGCTGTGGCTGCCCCATCCCTGGAGGGGTTCAAGGCCAGGCTGGATGGGGCTTGGAGCAATCTGGTCTGGTGGGAAGTGTCCCTGCCCAGGGCCAGGGATGTAGAACTTGACGATCTTCAAGGTCCCTTCCAACTCTGACCATTCTATGACTCCACGATTCTATGATTTTGGGGGAGCTGGAAACAGAGCATGGGTTGTCCTTGCCACCATCCCGCTGCTGCTGGCAGGAGAAGCAGCAGCCCACATGCTGGTCCTGCAAGCCCCAGGCTGGTCTGGGAGAAGGTGGGGGTTGGAGGAAGGGGGGTAGGGAGCCACCGGGGCCATCTCGAGCCATGCAGGGCAAGTTGGAGCAGTCCAGGAACAGGTAATTCCTGCCGCACCTCATGGCGGGGACGACGGGCGTAGCCGCCGGGGCGTGCACCATGCGGGAGCAGTGGTGGGACCGGTAAAACCCCACGGCCAAGCTCCCAGCCGGCTCCAGCCATGGAAAACCAGGAGGCTGAGCAGGCAGAGACGGTGAGGGGGAAGCAGAGGTCCCCTCTGTACCCACCACTGGTGCTCAGCAAAGCNCATGTGGGACCTGCTCTGCATGGACCTGCCTTGGCAGGGGCTTGGCCTAGATGATCTCCAGAGGCCCCTTCCAACCCCAGAGCACTCTGTGACTCTGAAAATGCCACAGCATGGCACTGGGTGGAAGGCAGGGGCCAGCATGCCTGTGGAGGGTCGGGAAGCTTCAAGAAATCTCCTTTTCCACCCAAAATCCCCAGCCTGCAGCTGAAGCCCAACGTCAGTTTGGGCTTTGGTGAATCATAGAAGCCGAGAAGGTGACTCAACAAGGGCAAAACCACAGGCGCTGCCATCAGGGCCACCCGGCATCAGCGGTGGGGTCAGCTTCCAGCCCGACAAACACCTTTTGTCAACAGGTTTTTTCTGACTGTAGGGAACGGCGGGAGAGCGGCACAGTTTTACGCGGCGCAAAGCGGCCTCAACCGTGCAGGAGTTAATTGGTTTTCTTTATGCTAATTGCAAGGGGAAGTGAAGAATGCCCTTAATTGCAGGGCAAACCAGCCGTGCAGAACGGGCTCCATTTACCAACCCATGCACAGAAATCCCAGCTCTCAGCCTCGCCATAGCAACAGGGAAACGCGGGATCTTCTGCTCATCCAGCCACAAAAACACCCAGGATGTCCTCCCTGGGGACACACGTTGCCCTCACCAGCAAACAGGCCCTCCCTGGACATCCCAACAGGGAAAATCAAATCTCAAAGCAACATTTACTGGGGTTTAAAAGGCTCTGGGGAGGTTGCAAGAGATGGTCGGCTTGGCCTTGGGAGCTCTGATGGGGTCACGGGGTCTGGTGGGATCCCTCTTCGCTGGAGGTATGGAATGATAGAATCATTGAATGGTTTGGGGAAGGGAGCTTTAAAGGTCATCTCGTTCCATCCCCCTGCCCTGGGCAGGGACATCTCCCACTAGAGCAGGTTGCTCCAAGCCCCATCCAGCCTGGTCTTGAACCCCTCCAGGGATGGGGCAGCCACAACATCTCTGGGCAACCTGTTCCAGGGTCTCACCACCCTCACACCAAAGAAGTTCTTCCTGAGATCCCATCTAAATCTCCTCCTTTCAGTTTAAAGCCATTACCTCTCATCCTATGGCTCCCCTCCCTGGTCATGAGTCCCTCCCCAGCTCTCCTGAAGCCTCTTGAGGGACTGGAAGGGGCTCCAAGGTCTCCCTGGAGCCTTCTCTTCTCTGAGGCTGGACCTTGATGATCTTTAAGGTCCCTTCCAGCTCTAACCATTCTATGACTCTATGGTTCCATGATTCTCCAGGCTGAACCCCCTCAACTCTCAGCCTGTCCTCACAGCAGAGGGGCTCCAGCCCTCTCAGCATCTCCATGGCCTCCTCTGGCTCTGCTCCAGCAGGTCCATGTCCTTCTGCTGTTGGTGGCCCCAGAGCTGGAGGCAGCAGGGCAGAGGGAGGAGTTTATTCTTCCTCCCCAGCCCTGAGCAGAGCAGAGCCTGGAGGTTTGTCCACGGAGGGGGGAACACTCCCCATCCCCGAGGGCCACCCACGACGCCGTGACAAGCGATTACACCGACCACGACATCAAACCCTGTCCACCAGCCCCAACCAATAATCCCTGGGGACAAAAGACCCCTGGGAGCAGCTCCCGCCCCCGCTGGTAATTCCTCCCCTGTGCCCTAATCCCCAGCCCTTCTGCTGCAGAGGCCAAATCCAATTATCCGTGCAATGATCACACTCCACACTCCACAAACAGCACTGCCAACGCGGCCACCACATGTGGGGACCCTCCAGGAGGTCCCTCAGGGACAGGTGCCATGAGGTGGCACCACCAGGGCTGGAAAGGAGGGTTGAGGGCCCTGAAATTTAGGGTTGATGCCCCCTAAAAAAGAACTTTCTGATAGGTGGGTCTGGGCAAGGTGGTTGAGGAAGGGGAGGAGATCTGGGACTTGTGGTTGTTGGTCCACTTGGGGTGACTCTTTTTTTCCCATTTTTTCCCAATTGGCTTAGCCACATCACCAGCTTCCAAGGTGCTACTCACGGCAGAAGTACATCATGTGCATCCAATTCCACCTCCAAGATCCAAGATGTGTTCGTGGGGTGCTTGCCATGAGCTCCAATCCACATGTCTGGCAGCAGAAGATGCTCTGGTCCTCCACCGACCCAGCCCAGGGGACATCTAGGGGTGAGAAGGATACTCTTCCACCTGGCTGCGCTCCTAAGGCCATCAATGGCTTTTCCCATGATCTAATTTGATTAAAAAAATAACGAAGCTCGTGGTGAAGGTACCACAAATGCAGAACGACCCTGATGGATGCCCACCAGGAACAGGGTGCAGCCAAAATGTTTGGGTTTGGAGCCTTTGCTGGGGCAGCAACGCAGATGAACTCAAGCTGCAAGATCAGGAGGTGAAATTAGGTGGGTTTGGGATGGCAGAAGCTCACGGGGCAGAAAGGAGCGGTGCCAGGGGGAACAGAGGGTGCAGAAGACAGGACAGCACTGGGAAAGGGGATGTGATGGTGACCACCAGGGATGTGCCAGTAGGACACATCGCTTTTCCAGGCAGAGATGGGGGGAAAAAGTGCACGACTGACGGTTGGCCCCACAAAATTGCCTCAAATCCAGTGAAAAAGGCACGTGGAGGTGGAGGCTGAGTCCAAGGGATGAAGTTCAACCCGGCCAGGGGATGGCTGCAGGACCTGAGCTAATGTTTAGCTTTGGACTTTGCCAAGTTGTCCAAGGGGTAGAGGAGGATGAGGACAGGAGTCCTACAGAGAGAGGAGGGTGGCTACGAGCCAGCGACGGTGGCCCCGGGGCTCTGCCTGCCCGGTCAGGGCTCCTGCAGGAGCTCCGCCTCGGAGGGCTGGGATTTCTGGGGGTAATTTCTCCCAGTTTGGTCCAGCTCCAGGGGAAGGACAGTTCCTGAGGAGGCCTGGCCGAGCTCCCCTGGTTTAGCTCAGCTCTTCCTGATTTCATAGAATCCTAGAATGGTCAGAGTTGGAAGGGACCTTAAAGATCATCAAGTTCCAACCCCCCTGCCCTGGNGCCACAACTTCCCTGGACAACCTGTTCCAGTGCCTCACCACCCTCACAGGAAAGAACTTCTTTATTTTATTCCAGGGGGAGGGGGTGAGGAACTTGTTGGCATCACCAAGGCTGCAGAAGCGTCCCCAGCGCCGAGAACATCCCGCTGGCCTGGATAACCCGCCGTCTCCCTATTTAAACTCCCCTCCTTCTCCTGGGACACAATTAAGGACGTGCCTATTAAATTTCTCTGTGTCACTTCTTCGTGGTGGCTTGTCCCCGTCACCACCCACGCTCCCTGGGTGAGCTCAGGGTTGGTCGCCACCACATGGTTCCTCTCCATCCCCACGTCACCTTCATCCTGCAGCCTCCCCAGGCTTTCACATTTTGAGTTTTGACTTTTTTTAAACAGAATTAACATGTTGGTTTTTTTCCCCAATCCCAGATTATCCTAATGACACCACTCGGAGAGCTAAAAATAGGAGAAAGGCATTTTCTGCTTCTCCCCCACCAGCCTCCGAGGTGTTTGCGGAGAGCGTTTGGAGAGGATCACACCTCCCCTTTCCTCTCCCAGCCCTGGATCTTTAAATATCTGGCCCAAATCCACGGGAGCCTGGAGCTGCTTAACCCTTTCCAAACCCAAAAGGAAATTGAGCACCTAAATGGGGATGGGTGAGGACACGGGGACCTCCTGGTGACCAACTGCCCCCATCCCACTCAGTTCCTTCTACTGCTGCAGCCCTTGGAGGTCCCTCCTCCCACCAGCCCAGGTTGCTCCAAGCCCCATCCAGCCTGGCCTTGAACCCCTCCAGGGATGGGGCAGCCACAGCTTCTCTGGGCAACCTGGGCCAGGATCTCACCACCTTGGAAGAGAATGCTCTGGGGAGACCTTAGAGCCCCTTCCAGTCCCGAAAAGCCCCTTTGGGGCTTTTCGGGACTGGAAGGGGCTCTAAGGTCTCCATGGAACCTCCTCTTCTCCAGGCTGAACCCCCTCAACTCTCAGCCTGTCCTCCCAGCAGAGGGGCTCCAGCCCTCCCACCATCTCCTCTGGTCCCACTCCACCAGGTCCATGTCCTTCTACTGTTGGTGGCCCCAGCCAGCCCGGGGACACCTCCATCCCCACCAGGGCCAACAGGTCCTTGACTGGAGGTGGATGAAACCCTGTAGGAGTTGGAGAACCATAGGAGGGCTGGGCTTGGGAGGCTGGGAAGAGAAGTGAGCGATTGTGGCTGCCACGGAGGGGAAGAGAAAAGCTGAAAAACTTGGGAAGGAGGTGGCCATCCCTGCCCCACGCCAGGGATTGCTACCCAGCAGAGCCACAAGATAGATGAGTCAGAGATTTCGGGCACAATGGGAAGCGCGAGCTCAGCAGGGACGGGGATGGGACATCGAGGTCACCAGGCGCCTCATCACCATGAGCAAAACCTCCTCTAGGATGCAGAAACAGGGGGAAAATGTGGATTTTTTTTATGGCAAGAAGAAGGAAGTGGATGAAGTTGTGGTAGTGTGTAAGAGGACCATGCCACGTGTCCTCCTGGCTGCTGGACAGGCCACCGGCGCAGAGCTGCTGGCACTTCCCAGCTGGTGCTGGCAGGGTTCTGGGGAACTCAACCCAGCTCAGCAAGAGCCACCTCCAGCCCAACTGCTTCCCCAAGGAGTCTCCACCTTCCTCCCACCCACCGCTGTCTTCTTCCTCACCCAGCCTTCACCTTTTTTTAAAAGAAAAGAAGAAAAAGAAGCAAAGCCAAGCAAAACCAGGAGTGCAAGAGGAATAAAAACATCACCCAGCCACCCGCTCCGGCTCACCCCAACAAGCCCTCAGCTGCTCCCACATCCCACACAGGCAGAAGTAATTAGCAGGGACTTAATTACAGGCGTGAAGATGGAGGTGATGCTGGTGGGCACGCAGGTACCACAGCTCACAGCCACGGGTGAAACCTCCCAGGCTGGACACCACCCTCCATCCCATGGGGCAGCGGGATGCATCTTCCAGAAACATCCCCAAAAGCCAAAAATCTATTTTCCAGAATTACATCTGTCACTTCCTGAGCGCCTCAGCATCTTCCTCCCATGGGATGCTAGCTGGGAGGAGAAGTGGATCCATTCTGAGCCTGGACATCTGCACCATCACCCTGCCGAGGTCCTGGGTGACTCTGCAGGGCCAGGAGCACCCAAAAGCTCCTACTCAGGGCTGAAAACCAGTGCTCAGGTTTTGCAAAATGAAAAAAATCCACTAAAACCCTCCCTGTTTGCTCAGCAGCAGAAAATAAACTTTGGCTTTTGTTTGTTTCAGGATGTGAAAGGAGAGACCTGCTGGGCTGCGAGGTGCAGGGCCCACAGCTTCCCCACGGCGGGGACCACAGCCCACGGCGTGGGCAGCAGCTGCATCCTCCCCGCCAGCACAACCCACGCCCACTGGTGACACACCAGCCTTGCCCAGCCCTTTTACAGACAAAAATCACTCTGGTTTTGGGTGTTTTCTTTCCAGGCAGAGCCTGAGCAAACCGGCACCCTGTGCGGATCATCTCTCCTCCCAGCCCACAGCCCTGAGGGAGCCAGGAGGCGAGCGGGGTTGGGGACAGGAGCCCCCGTGTCACACCGTGTCACTGCTGGTGGCAGTTCCTGGGCTGTGGCTCAGGAAGTGGCACAACGGCAGCCACCAGCCCCAGGCTCGGGGGCATCTGCTCCCTCTCAGTGAAGCAGAAACACCGTTTATCCCAGCCATTTGCCCGCTTCCGAGGACACGCCGCCATCGCCGGGAGCGGGAGCAGACCCGTAATAAACAGCCTTTTCTAACTCTATCTATTAATGCTGCAGGCAAGGAGTGTCATTTCCTAAGAGGAAAATCCATTTGTCCAGGACTACACACCACAGAGTGTGATTATACAGCTGGAGAGGACAGTTTCCCACCCTGTGGGATGTGTCCTGGTCCGACACAGTCCCGGGGGATGCACAGGAACCACTCATGGAGAGCCGGATCCAGACACCAGGGAGCTCCATGAGCTGCCCCGTGTCCCACGCTAAAAACCCGAAAACAGAGCATCAAGGGTGGCTTTTCCAAGGTCCCACAGGTTTCTGAGTGTCGTGACACTTATTGTGACAAGAAGCCACCAGTGATTTCTGCAAGTGGTCACGGAACGCTGTGCTCCACCGCTGACCGCCTCCAAGCACTGTAAGTGGAAGGGAAAAGCTGCTCCAGCTGTCACAGCAAAGAGTAAGGAACCTGTCCTGAGTGGGACAACAGGTTGGTGGCACTGCCATCGGTGTCACCGAGCTGGAGGGACCAAGGCTGCAGCCTGACCTGGCACACGAGCATCTCCTGTGACCTTCACACCTGCAACCCCCGCAGCGCGTTTTCCCATCGTCGGGGCTGGCGTTGAAATTATTCCAGAAAATGATCCATGATTTAAGCGTGACATTTGGCAAACACCCTCATCTCCTAAAACGTCTCGAGTGAACCAGCTCAGCGGGGAGTTTTGCCACTGTCTCCTGCGAGGGTGTAAATCAAATTTTGGCAAGAGGAGGATGATGAGGAGGAAGATGGGAGCTGTTCTCAGGAGCCGCTGCTCTGCCCCAGGCACCGGGCAGAGCCCCACACTGGCAGAGCCACAGCCAAACCTTGCCAAAGAGACTCCGTGTTGATGGGAGCAGCACGGAGACACGCTGCCCCAGAGGGGACAGAAAGGGGACAAAAAGCCAACAAATGGGACAGGTGAGGGAGGCGAGAAGCAGGATAGCATCTCCCTCATTCTCCATAAGAGTCCCACAACTGGTTGAGAGGGGGGACCACCACCGAAGGATCTCGACTCAGTTTCCAAAAGATCTCGACTCAGTTTCCAAAAGCTTTCCCCCACCCCCATCAAAAATAAAGAAGCAGCTGTTTCATCTGGTGGCCCTGGGGACAAGGCGAGGAGAGGTGGCAGCACGTGACCCCATCTCCCCACCACCCTGCTCAGCGTCAGCTTCCTCTTGACAGCGAGCAGCGGTTGGGTTTGACATCCGAGGGGGTGATGGGACCTGGTGTCCCCCCCACAAGGTCCCCATCGCCCCACGAGGATCCCAACTCGAGTGCTGCAGAGAAGAAGCTGAGGGCAGGGAGGAGCAGCCGGTGGCAGCGCTTGGGGGAAGAGAAAAGCACAACTTCCTCCCTTTTTTTTCTGTTTCTTCTGAAAGACAGAGCTGAGCCTGTATATAAAAGGAAGTGCTGAAATCACACGCCCTGTAGATAAAATACAACTATTCTGTCAGCTCCAAACCCCCAACAAACGCTGCTCCCCCTCTCCTGGGGGTTTGCAGCCAGCGAGGAAGCTCTGTCTGCGGGGAGGTGCCACCAGAGAACGGCACAGGTCCTGCACTGCCCTTTGGACAACTCCTCTGAACAAGAGCTTCCACCAGGGAAGTCCTGCTGGCACAAACACCCCAGTAAGTATCATCCTGGAGGCCACTGGTTAATTAAGGAGCTCTTTTCATAACAGCTTAACAAATAACACGTGTGGTTACGACAAATTACCTTCCCGCCTCGCCATGCGTTCGCTAATCACGGCTCTGCAAGCCAGGGCAGAGCTTTAGAGAGTGTGAACTTTTGGAAGATAAAGGGAGCTCAAGCTCAGGGCAGGTCCCAAAAGCGCCCAGGGACCTGTGAACAAAACTCCCCAAACCCCAACAGCTGAGGTTTTGGGAAAACTCGGCGGATTTAAGATTAAATATTTAGTTTTCTGAAGTGGGGCCACTCGTGCTGGGCTCGGGGTGAGCGGGGATGCTCAAGGAACTGGTGCTTAAGTCAGGTCAGCAGCTTCCACCACCCAGCAGAAGCAATTTCCTTTGAAATGAGGCCACAAGAAGGAGAGGCAGCGCTGCTGAGGAACACCACCAGCAACACCAACCAACCAACAACGGACCTGCTCACTGGAATCGTCCCAAACCATCAAACTTTATAGATCTTTACACCAAAAAAAGCGCAGATGGAATCGGAAGAGTAACTCTGCCGCAGGCACAGCGACCCACCCACGTGTTTTCATCTGTGCACCCACCACCAGGACAGCCCCTGCTCCTGGAAGGAGATTCCCAGGATCTCTGCTAACACAAGAGCGACGTGGAAAACGGGCTGAAAAGAACCCCACCATCCAAGACCAGGCTGGAGGGGGAAGTTTTATTGCCTGGCTACCTGGGGGCTGCGGGACCGAGCCCGCTGGCTGAGTTTTCTCCTCGCAGAAGCCTTCGGGGCAGGGGGGAAGTGTCCTTGGATCTGCTCTGAGAGCCTGGCCAGCCGCCTGCTGCTCCAACCAGGAGGTAACCAGAAGATGTGAAGAGCTGGTTCTGTTTTCTGCCTCCCCCAGCCTGCAGCCACGGGCAGCTCAGGGCTGTCCTCCGGGAAGGCGCTGCTGGTGGATCCGGTCTAAGGAACCCAATCCTGCTGCTGCCTCCTGCCAACTCCACCACCCAGAAGCCGTTTTTCCGTAGATGAGTCACAAACCACACTGGAGACAGTCCCTCTGTGGTGTTATTCTATACCCTCTCCCTCTTCTCCAGAGCTCTGCCAGCTGCCAGAGGACAGTGAATGTGGTCAGAGACTTCACGATGGAAAATTCTGCAAAGAGATTTAAAAAAAAAATTGAAAAAACCAGTAGATTTGTTAAGTGGGCTGGTTTTGTTTAAGCACAGGGTCCATGTGCTGAGTCAGCACAATATGCAAAAGACCTTCTACACACTCTTAACTGTCTGCTCCATCAATTAACCAAAAAAATGATCTAACCAACCCTGAAAGGAGCTAAGTACCACCTCTAGAGTCTTGTTTTGGGGAGAGGGCTGTAGAACAGAGCACACAGTACTAACAGCAGCAGCAGGCATATTATTTTTATCACTCTGGTGCCCCAAAACTCCAGTTTTGGGATCCCACTGCCACTCCAGAGGGGGAAGCAGAAGAGAAAGTCAGGGTGCAGCTCAAAGATGGTCCTGCTGGAGACAAAGGCTGGCACCTGGCAGAGTTTGGGACAACTCTGGGGTTGTGGGACAATGCAGCTCCTTCGTACGACATGGTTCTGGGTCTGCAGTTTCCCAGGGTCCCTAATGGTATTTCAGAGTCACCCCTGGAATGCTCCCACTTTGCCAGGTCAACAGCAGCTCTGTGAACTCCTGGCAGCGTTTGCTGGTAGTTAAATGGTAGTTAACAGTAGTTAAAATTAACCTACCATTCGTTTCCTGTGGATATTGACGATATGAATGTCTGCGCTGCGATACTCCTCATCATGCTTATCCAAGGGAATCTTTTCCAGCTCGAAGTCCACCTGAAGCAGCTGGTTATCAGAGAACAGACAGAACAGTTCATGTGACACCCACTGCCCTTCCAACTGAGGTCTCACAATATCCTGCACCAGGACAAGAAGCCTCCAGAGGCTGGAAGCACCATGCTCAGACCATTCCTCTAAAGGTCTCTGCAAAATCACAAGCTGTTTTCCCTGCCCCATGCAGCATGCTTATCCTCATTTTAACAACTCCAGAATCAAATCCAAGCTACAGACACCTCCCAACGTTTAAGAAGTGCCCCCAGCACTGACTTTGTGACATGCTGAGAAGATTAACACGGCTGAACCCGGGCAAGGTAAAGAAGGAAATAAATTATAAGAAAGCAGAAATCATCCAGGAACACCTACACCTACTGTGTCTATTGTGGGAGCAGCACCTCACCAGAGCCCATCCCAGCTACAGCACCCCTCCTCACACTCCGGTCCCCACAAGAGTTTGAGGCAAGGTTGATTATCAAAGAGATGTTTTTATTAACACAGACAAATCGCCCTGGAATTCTGGGCCTTCCCCCTTTCTGTAGTATTATTATTGCAAATAATCCACTACTCGTGCACAGGGGTTGCTTTTCAGCAGAATCCACAGATGCAGAGTCAAAACCTGCACAGATTGTGATCCCCACAACTTTAGGAGGGATTCAGCTGTTCCCTGTGCTCCTTCTCTTTACCTGCTCAGAAGACACAGCTGGATTATTTAATTATAGCCCCTATTAATGCTCTCTCAGTAGAGGGAGGGGGATTCTTGCAAAAGCAGCTACGTCACTTAGCAGAGTCTCGAGCTCCTGAGCTACTCTGGAAAACTCTACCTGTGTTCCCCCTCTGCCTTCAATGGAACATGCTAAAAGAATGTAAAATTTCACCAGACGAATTTTTAATCTTCCTCTGGTAACATCTAGACAATCACTTGCTCCTACAAAGCCACTTTTTCCTCCATATTTCCACCATATTTCCTCATGTATGGTGGCCCTTCTGCAAATCTGGAAGGTATTGCAAGCCAGAGAGGTTTTAAAGAGAGTTCAGTTGGACCTTTTGAGGGAAGGAAAGCTCAGGAAGTATCCAGAAAGTCTTTCTACTGCTAAGCTGGACAGTAACTTCAAGTGACCATCCAGATTTTCTGCCCCACCTAAAAACCAACGTGCTGTTCCTGCTCCAAACTCTACTTTGTGCCTGTGTTTGCACCTGTAGTAACAGTCACTGATGTTCAGCTGATCCAATAAAAAGACCTCCTGCATCCAAGCTATTTTCCCAGTGTTCAAAAAGCACATGTTAAAAACACTTACCTCAAAGTATTTCCTCTCAATTTCAGGATTCTTTCCCATAGTCCTCTGCTCGTAGCAGCACAAGACGCAAGTCTCAGGGCCGGTAAGGTCCTTCAGAGTCTTCAGTAGAGGCTCTAACGACTGCCCAAAAGAGGTTAAGTATTTCCCACTCAGATTTCAAGTTAATTTCACTGGTACAATACCCTCTAACTAGAAAAAGTCTTCACCCAAGAGAGAAGTTTCCAGTTTTGCTTTTCAGGAAGTTAATTTTAGTACTTTATCTAGGACGAAAAGAACACGGAGACAAGCTGGAAAGCAGAGGAGAAAGGGAGATTGCAGAGGAGAACGAGTTTCACAGACTGACCAAGGAAACCGACCCAGCATCAAAGCCCAAAACATCCCACACTGCTGAGTGGGCACTTCCTTGTGGCATTTCCTTGTGGCACACAACAACAACTATTTCCTGACGTGCTTCAAAAGTGAGTTGTTTTCTCAACCGTTCTTGGAACATGGCTCAGATCCAGACCACTAGGTATGGGAACAGGACCAACAGGCAGGGAGCCAAGGCAAGGGTCCAGTAAGACCACTGAAAGGGCACTGGAACATGGGGTTCTTCAAGGTCATTTCCCCTTTCCTGCAACTCCTCTCAGCTCTCGGAGCGCATCTGACAGAGCTCCAGCTGAGGAGATGGGGGACACTACAGTGACCGCTTGGCTGGAGCACAATTTCTCCTTCTGCCTTCCCAAGGGGAGCTTAAGGAGAAGCCGAAGAGTGCAGATGTGGCACTATTATATTTCATGTACCAATGCATTAAACAGTTCACAACAATCAGAGAATCATGGAATTGCCTCGGTTGGAAGGGACCTTTAAGATCATCTAGTCCAACCATCGACCTCTGACAAAACCCATTGCTAACCCATGTCACTGAGCACTATGTCTTTAAATCCCTCCAGGGATAGTGCCTCAACCACTTCCCCGGGCAGCCCATTCCAAGGCTTAATAACCCTTTCCGTGTAAACATTTTTCCTAAAATCCAATCTGAAACCCCGCTGGCATCAGTCACACTTCATGCCCAAAATGAAAAAAAAAAAAAAAGAGGTGGGAACAAATGTTAAGTTGGGGGTTTTTGCAAACACAGAAGAGTCTCTGGTTGAGAAGTCTCTTCTCCAGTCTCAGCCTGGGAAAGATAAGGCTCCGGGGAGATTTGATAGCAGCCTTCCAGTATCTAAAGGGAGCTCCAGGAGAGTTGGAGAGGGACTCTTGGTCAGGGAGTGCAGTGATAAGACAAGGGTTAATGGTTTTAAATTGGAAGAGGGGAGATTTAGATGGGATCTCAGGAAGAAATTCTTTGTTGTGAGGGTAGAGAGACCCTGGAACAGGTTGCCCAGAGAAGCTGTGGCTGCCCCATCTCTGGAGGGGTTCAAGGCCAGGCTGGATGGGACTTGGAGCAACCTGATCCAGTGGGAGGTGTCCCTGCCCAGGGCAGGGGGCTTGGAACTGGATGATCTTTAAGGTCCCTTCTAACTCTAACCATTCTACGATTCTATGAATCTCAAATGGCCTGCCATCTGTTAAACGTGCCTTTTCCAGTCTTGCTCCATGTATTCCCTTAAACCCTGGGGACCTGACACAAGCACAGCGTTTATGGGAACGCTTCTGAGGCCGGACCCAGGCCTTTCCCAAGGCAGCTCTCTCCGGGGGTTTCACAAAGTCCTCATTTACCTCCTCGTAGTAAATGCAATCAGCCATCAGGATATAATCGGGGGGAGGCTGAAACTCTGTTACATCTTCACCCCTAAAAAGAAGCAGACAAAAAAAAGGCAAAACCAAGCTTCAGTCCCAGGGGCCAAAGGGCCGAGCGTGAAGTCAAGGACTACGTTCTTATCCCGAGATTCCCTTTTACAGCAGCGTTTCCCAGCAACTGAGCAAAGGGAGAGCAGGGAATCCCGTTAGAAACCGAAAGGGAAACATTAAAGGCTCATACAAACCATTTCAGTACCTTGGCTCGGACTGACCCTGTCACCAGGTGCTTGTTCTTCTCGATGTTGACCCGCAGCAGCTCCTGCAGCTCCTCCAGGTCGGTGACCGTCACGTTTGCCCTGTAAGGCACGGCGGGCGTTACGGACAGCACAAAAAACGCGGTTTTGAGAGAATTTAAAAGCTTTTATGAATAAAAACAGACACCGGGGACCTCCCCCTTGCCGGGATGGGAACGGAGCGGCCCCTCCACCCCGGCTCACCCCAGCGTGGCCGCCATGATACCGACGGCTCCGGTGCCGGCTCCCAGCTCCAGGACGTGTCGCCGGGCCAGGGGACAAGCGCCGGTCTCCAGGAATTTGGCGAGGACCAAGGCAGCGTCCCACACCACGCAGCCCACCCCGCCGGCCGCCCGCTGCTCCAGCCGCAGCGCCGGCCCCTCACGCCGCTCCAGCTCCCTCACGAAGCCCGCCATGGCGGCCCCACTGAGGCGGCGCGGCCCCTCCTCCCGGCACCGCCCCGCACCGGGGAAATGGTGGTTGTTGGAGGGTTTTTTACTTCAGCGGGGATCGGGGGATGTCTGGCCTGGCTCCGTCTCGGTGCCCGGGGGCTGCCCGGCCCCACTCTGTCCCGGTGCTGATCCCTCCAGCCCTGTGGGCAGCAGCGCCTCAGCCCCGGGGCTCCCCTGAGGGAGCGCCATCCCTCTCAGACCCCATCCCCTTCTGGGGCTTGATTGCACGTTATAGAATCATATCATAGAATGTTCAGAGTTGGAAGGAAACATAAAGATCATCCAGTTCCAACCCCCTGCCCTGGGCAGGGACACCTCCCACCAGACCAGGTTGCTCCAAGCCCCATCCAGCCTGGCCTTGAATCCCTCCAGGGATGGGGCAGCCACAGCTTCTCTGGGAAACCTGGGCCAGGGTCTCACCACCCTCACACCAAAGAATCTCTTCCTGAGATCTCATCTAAATCTCTCCTCTTCCAATTTAAAATCATTACCCCTTGTCCTATCACTCCACTCCCTGACCAAGAGTCCCTCTCCCTTCAGATCCTGGAAGGCTGCTCCAAGGTCTTCCTTCTCTTGTCCAGGCTGAACAGCCCCAGCTGTCTCAGCCTGTCCTCAAAGCAGAGGTTCTCCATCTCTCCGAGCATCTTGGTGGCCCTCCGCTGGACCCATTCCACCAGGTCCATGTCCTTTCTATGTTGGGGACCCCAGAGCTGGACACAGGACTCCAGGTGGGCTCTCACAAGCGCAGAGCAGAGGAGGAAAATACATAATCATCCAGGCCAGAAGGGACACACACACACACCCCCCCAGAGACTTTAACTACATCACTATTTGTCCCTCATCAATCCATTGTGAGCCCCACTGAAAGTCAAGCTCAGAATTATTTTTCTCTGGCTTCCAGCATGGAATTTCAAACTGCTGCCCTAAACCCCACTCTTCTTTTACAGTCAGGTTTAAGGCTTTAAAGAAGGATGTATCTCACAGCCCCTCCCTGGTATATTTGTGCACAACTTAAAGGGTAAATCAGCACCTAAAAAGGGCTGCTGCTCTGTGAATGGCACCATTTCAAGGTGATCTCTAATACACACGCTCCTGCTTCCACACGTTTAAACTCTCCTCAAAGTCCATCACAAACCCGAAAACCAGGACTTCACAATGCTCCTGATGGAGGGAAATGCTCTGATACTTATGGAGCCCATTGCCAATAACCAGATGCTCAGGTGAAAATGAATTTTGCTGAGTCAGGACCAATACATATATATATATTTATATAAATATTCTGTATTTTGATATGAGATATTGCCAATGGTTCTGGTCTAAGCCCTTGTACAAGAAGGTATAAAACTGCCATCTCTATAATTCAAAAATTTGGGACGACACACAAAATGCAGAAGACTGAAAACAACCATGACTCACCTTTTAGCAAGAGCTGCTGGCGAGGGCTTCAAAAGAGTTAATACTGGGAACTAAATATAAAATTTCACTTGTTCAGCTGATCCCGCAGATGACTGGAACGGTGAAAACTGACAGCCAGCCTTTTCCATGCAGAACACGAGCACTGCACCGAGCAGGACTTCACCACCAGACACTGACAGAATTCTTCCCAAACTTAACAGAAAAGAGGTAAGAGCTGGTTTTTTGTTTTTTGTTTTTGTTTTTTTTTTACTGCAGAGGGGGAAAAAAAACATAATGAAGGCATCATCCATTTCCTGCCTGCACTCCCAGTTCATGCGTCTCAAATTGATTACGACTCCAGGTACGTGGCCTCTCCTTTTCCAGAAGGAATGCTGGAGCCAGCGGGAACAACACAGGCAGGTGATGACAAGTGACTTCAAATCCCAGCACAGTGCTCTTCCACCGGAATGGAGCTGGAAAAATTGGAAACCACTTCTCCATCTATAGGGGCCGAGCCATCTGGTGGGTGTGGAGGTGGAGGGAAGGGTTATGCTCCCAGGGAGATGTTGTGAGTCAGGCCCAACCGAAGGACAACCAAAGCTGAGAACAGCAGAGCATGGAAAACAGGGATGTTTTGCATGGCCAGAGACCTCCTGAATGCAATCCCCAACCTTGTCCTCACAAGGAACACGCACCGCTTGAGCTCTTAAAAATTAAGACTGGGGTGATTTATTAATCTTGTTAAGAACTCTGATACAAAGCACAGTAAAAGGCCACAGACCAGTAAATAAAATGTGGCTTCTGGCCACTTTATAAATGCTGCTACAGTACTACCAGTAAAACAGACTCTCTCTCACACCGGTTCAAACAGGTAAGAGTTCCACTGGCACAAATAAAAGTTCCATTCGTTTATCAGTTTAAAAAAGTTTAATAAAGCTTTTTAAGTGTTTGCTGGTTTAAATGCTACCGATTTCCAAAACGGATTCACGATTAAGTGAAGTGAGATCTAGAGAAAAGTTACCAGGTCTGGAAGGCAAGGCTGTTCCTAAGCCAAAGGAAACAACTTCTGACCGGCTAAGGTTGCGAGAGTAGCAGACTGTATTATAGGCCTCCAGTCACTTAAATTTATACAGGTTATTAGCATTATCTGTAAATATACAATATAAACAATTGTACATACACGGCGGATAGCTTTGTTCTCCAGAACAGCAGACGACTCTTTCTTTTTTTTTAGCTTAAGACATCTTCGCCCACCAAAACGAAAAAAAAAAGGCACATCTGAACAAGAGGCATGCTAAGGACTGGGGATCCAACACCCCAGACGGGTCCTTGGTCACCCTTTATCGAAACAATCAAGACCAATCGATGCTCAGAGGGCTGGAGCCC
>VXBW01001071.1:1052060-1188433 GCA_013400375.1 Thinocorus orbignyianus | reverse complement strand
AGAAAGAAAGGAAGAGAAATAAAAGCACCCCAAACCAAAACCCCCAAGCATGTCAGTTTTTAAAATATGGCCATTCTATTCCTGGATTGTTTTTCTAGTGCTGCACCATTAAATGGAGAAGTCTTTTCCACTTCCCTTTCCCCTCTCCCCTTCCTGTGGCAATATACAGATGGACCTTAGAGAGAGAGAGAAGCAAATGGTGCCCTGTTGATTCTTGTGAAGATTTTGCTTTTGTTCTTTATTTGTTACTTGATTATAAGATGAAAACAGATGTTTCTTCTCTTTACAATGCACTGTCTGGCCTGTCTAAACATAAGGAAAACAGCACTTCTGCAGACAGTGCTAAGTTTCATCCGAGGCTGGAGACATCTTTGTCGTGAGACAGTTGCATTGTGGTAGATACTTTAATGAAACATGCAGCCAAAGCTCTGCAATATCACACTTCAGAATTTATTTGTGTTCTGTTTCCATTATAATTTCCAAGATTTTCTACAGTTACTAAATGAATGAGTGAAAAAGGAGGGGGAGGGGGTACATGTGTTCATCTGTCTGCCTGTCTTTCCTGCATGCAAAAAAAAAATGCACACCCATTTGTTTCAGAAAAACAGTTTGCTAGCGATCTATCTACCAGCCAGTGGCTCACATGTAGGGAATACCTTCTGCAGGAGATTAAGTACTTTATCTTATAAGTGAAGATATAAATAGCTTTTAAAGAGAGAAAGCAGACCAATAGATTTTGCTTTTTAAGCCAGGTAATGTTTGTTGCTGAGATTTTCTTACAATAATTTTTAAGCTGGGATCCTCTGTTTTCAAGTTTATAATACGGTACTTGTGTCTGCCTGACAGAAAAGAGCTGTCCTTGAACGGAGAAGTACCAGAGTGGGCACGGGTTTTGTGAACAGAAATGCTGAAGACACATGGATACTGGCAGATGGGAAACATTGCATATGACTTGGCCAGAGACGTCAATGCACCGGTAGGAAAAACCCAAGTTCAAATTAATATGCTTATTTAAACACTTAGCCAGAAGTTAAACCCTGGAAGCATTCACCCTAACAGTCAATCATGTTTCTCATTTAGTAGTAATGTTTCTCCACAGGACATTCCTGCAAGTTTGCGGGGAAATAGCTTTGACTTTTATTTAGAGCTAATTTTTGCAAACAAAAATAACCTTTATGCTTTTCTCTTGCTTGTGTGTAAGTCTGGAAAAGCTTGACTCCTGAGCACCAGATGGGGTAGCGCAATAACATTTCTTACCAAAACAGCTGATAGTGGCCAGGTGCTACTCAGACTAGTGCTTGATGCCAGTGACCCTCTCCCCTCATCTCAGCAGTTTTGGATGGCAGTCATGTGGCCCCAGAGGCCAAGACAGAGCAGCTAATTCACTGCCCAAGGCATCTGCTCCTTGGCAAGCTCCGTGGGTATCTGCAGAGATGGCTCTACACAGCTTTTCTTTCCATCACATTGCCAGGTACCTGGGGGTGCAGAGTTGGGGGAGGGAGGTGGGGGAGAGATGGACCTGCTTTGCTGTTTTTTAGTTTTCTTTTGATTTTCTGGAGCCTCCTGAATAAACCGAGAGGCGGGGTTTTTTATAAGGAATTGGCCATACATCCCATATGTCCCTCTATTGTTCATGCTGGGATAATCTGCACTGAAACAGGATCTTTGTTTCCGGCACCCCTGTCTCTCTGCCTGTACAGAGGCTGAAGTCATAACCCTCTCCAGGCGCGCTTAGCGTTGGTTACTCTAGAAGCAATTGTGATTTTGTAGACAGCTGTTTATAATTTCAGGTCTATGAGGGAATGAGTGACAAGCTTAAAGAAACAAAGCTACTTGGGAGACTTTATCCTATTTGCTGGAAAGAAGTAAGGAAAGTTTGGGGAAAATAAAACAGTTGGAAGGCAGGGAGGCATTGCAAGAAGAGGGTAGTTGCAAAATGAACCTTATAAGGGAATAGCTGCTTGGCCTCACCAAATTTAGAGGACTAGACCTAGAAAGGCATACTAGAGGATTGCACTTTCCTCCAGCTTGAGGCAGGAAACAGGATGAAACAGTTTTGCAGCTCATGTAGTAAGTTATGAGGTGGATAAACCACGTTCTATTAGTCTTTTTTCAAGGAACGGAAAAAAGAAGCACCCCCCTTTTCATTTACCAGCAGGATGGCAGCATTTATCTTTCTTCCCCCCTCCCCAGGCTCATCTTCTGTCAAGCACCTTTCCTTCCCACTTTGGAGGTTCAGCTCCCCTTGTTTTCACCACAGGTTACGTGCAGTCCTTCACAATCCTTTTGGTGAGGTGAAGGATGGCACAGGACATTGGGGTTGTGTGTTTAATGGTTTTTAGCTGCTGCTCTTTGTTTCCTAGTGAGTCTTGCTCCAGGCTTCCCAGTGTTGCTGCCCCAGTGTGGATTGCCTTCTTGCGTCTCCAGCCATGTCCCCAAAGTTGTCTCCCTCCATATTCTCCTAGTGCTCCTCTTCACATATCTCCTCACGTGTCTTCTCCATGTTTCCTCTGTATCTCATCACCGGTCTCCAAACACATCTCCTCACTTAACTCCACTCCTAATGGCTGCCATTTCCACTTAAAATATATTTGAGTGGAGGTGCCATATGCTTCTTCAGTTGGAGTTTTGACTCACCACGTGCTGGTCCCATCTGTTTCAAAGCCACAGGAGGCAGTCATCACTGGCCCAGGGCAGTTCATGGCCTCCTGCCACACAGGTCACCCTCACAGCCCCTGCTACTGAAACCCTGCCAGTCTGGCCCCGTGTGCCTCTGGCTCCCAAACCCTGACAGGTTTGCCCAATATACCCCCTTTTTGTCTCTGTCCAACAGCTTGCCCATCTCCTGCAGTGCACTGCTGCCTTCTGTCTCCAGCTTATCCGAGGTTTTACTTGCAAGGAATGCTGTTTTTAAAGTATTGGTGGTTAACTGGTGTGAGTTATATACTGGAAAAAAATGTAAGCTTTTTTCCCCGTTAAACCTTAGTTCCAAGAGTCACGTGATTAAACTTCCACTATACTTTTAATGTAAACTCATAAGCCTTAACGAGTTTAAACCCTTAAAGCTCTTAAAGGAAAATCTTGGAAATACAAACTGTAGAAGGCAATTTAAAAAAAAAAAAAAAAAGAAAGAAAGAAATAGTACGGGAATTATTTTTGTCTCTTAGCTTTTGGAGCCAATTAGCTTTTGGAGCCCTGAGGGTCTGCAATACCATGGAAGGAGCTGCTTCTCTGTTGTGTCCATATCTGCAAAACTATAATAACCTCTGTAACTCTTTTGTGTTACATGCCTACCAAATATGTTAGTTTACATTGCGGCACATTTTTGTCTGCTTAGGTCACAGCCTACAGTGCTCTCTGCAAACTATGAGTCGAAGAGATACTTGCTCAGCGGTAAGAGTGGACTTGCTGCAAAGCATGGTCTGCAGCAGTAAAGAAAAACTTGGATTAAAAGAAAAACTGACACTAACCCTTTATAGGGAATATAATGTGAAATGAAAATGTTCAGAATCTCTGAAAGTATAAACTTCTGATTTTGAGTCTCTTCTGCAGAACATTTTTCTTAAGAAATACCTTGCTTTGTATTTCCTCCATAAAGCCATCTTTGCCTTCCTTCAGCAAGTTCAAAAATGTCTTAATGTGCTTGTCAAGCGTAACTCAGCTGTACCTCATTCAGGGACATATCACTCATTTCAGTCCTGTAGTTTAATCACTTCAAGACAGCCAAACCTGTCATCTTTTAATGCTGAAAGCCATTTACTTCAGAAACTGCTGATTAAGAAATTAATTTCCATTCCAGAGGTGATCACGGCTACACTTTAGACTTCCTGCAAACATGGAGAGGAGGGGTTTAAGTCCATGTTTTGCCCTTGAGATTTATATCACATCTTGGAGCCTTGACCCTCCAACCAGTATACACCTCAAATTTATATGTTGTTGTAGGATATATAACTATCAGTGTATGAAGGAGGCTGCTTACTACTGCTTCATTTTGCTGGACAGAAAAGCACTGTAGCTCTTGGGGCCTGGCAGAATGTCAGCATGAGCACTGATGTTGTCAGATTTTCCTTGTTCTTCCTTGGGAGGTAGTTAAGACTATACCCATGGAAGCAGCCTCAGGACAAGGAGGATTTGCTTTCCTTTGTTCACTATTTAAAGCCAGCCTGGGGAGATATTTACTTGTGAAAGCCACAGGGCTGAAACAGCCTCACCTTCTGTTTCTCTTAGGTTCCTCAACCTCAGCCTTTCAGTGGCAGCACAACCCCTCTGTACAGATGTAAAGGGAGATTTGGAAAGATAGGTGTGAAAGCATGGAGAAGGGTGGCTGGATCAGAATTCAGCTGAGATGCTGCAAAAACACTTTGAACCAGCTTCAGCTTCAGCACGTTCATCAGTGCAGTGAGATACACCTGGGTAGTTCCTTTGGATGTGTGGAGGGGAAAGTCAAGCTTGAAGCTTAAGCCTGCAGCTGTGTGCTGCGTGCAAGTAAGCAAGGTACACTTTTGAAGAGTGGAGAAACCACCTTGAAAGGTCATGTATGAAAAGGTAGATGTCCAGAGCTAAATTTGCTACTCCTGGTCAAGCCTAAATGCATGTCAAGGTGTTCTTAAAATTGAGACATTTGACTTTACACAGTTTAATGAATAGATGTGTCCTTAGTCTGCCGTGAGCTGATGTAAAACCAGTACAGTCCTGAGGTATAAATAAATCTAAAAGAGAAAAAAAACAGAACCAATCTCCAAAGATTGTCTTCTCTTAGTTTTAGTTAGTCAGAAATTATTTCCTCTGTGCAGAAGGTGTGGTCCGCTACAGAACCAGAGAGCAGGAGAAAAAGCTTTTCAAAAAGCTGAAGAATGACTGAAGGAGGCCATTCTCCTCTGATTATTGTATGCCCTGACAAACAGATCATTACTTTCAACTTCTGGAGTCAATTAAATATGGAAAATAATCTGAGTGCTCACATAAAAAAAAGTACAAGTATGCAAAGGCATGCTTTGGAAACTTTGGGAAGCTGAGGTCAGACTTGCCGCTTCTGACACCCTGATTCATGGTTTCTGAATGTGTGGGGTTGCTGATGTGGTCAAGGATTTGACCCTTAATGCATGAAAGGCAAGTCGCTTCCCAGGGGGACTCTGTGATGAGGCTTCTCTTGTTTGTGCAGCATATTGGAAGCCTGGAAAATCTATGTTCCCAATGTATGTATGTGTGGAGGAGAGAGGTGTCCCCATTTTTGCTAAGTCTTTTCAAACACCTCAATAGCTATAAAAGCACCGGTTTCTATCTCACTCCTTCCTCACCACCCATCTTCCATGTAGACCTTGCAGCAACGTGCATTTACTTGCTTCCTGGCTGGGCCTCGGCTGCAGATGCCACCTGACTCTTCCACGTTCTTGCTGATGTCCAGGCTGTTCCCAAGCAGTAGTCATCAGAGGAAGACCTAATTTCCAAGGGCGGTTAAGTGACTAACCCAAGATCAAACATCAGGACAGTAGTGGAGGCAGGAACTGAAATCAGGTCTTCTGAGTCAAGTTTCTCTTGGCTGCAGTCTGTGGGTTACACGGCAGAACTCATTCCTGCTGTAAGTTTCAGCAGCTGCCGAGACAAAACTTGGTTTTCTTTCCCCAGGATGCCGTATCTGTGTCATCCAGTTCTCTGCCTACTAGGAAACAGCTTCTCGGCATTTGACTTTAAAAAGGGAAGGCGAGCAGGAGATGTTTCTAAGTGGTTGCACTCTTTTGATCGATGAGAGAGGTGAGCCAGAGTGTGTTCCAGTGACCTCCTGCTATATAAAAGCTTGGCCTGCCTGACAGGACTTCTGGCTGCTGAGTAGCTGTGAGTCACAGCCTTTACCGCTTGGATTCGATGCGGATTTTTACATCAGACGCTGCGGAAACGAGGTGGCCTCTCAAATATTTGCATTGCTTGGCAAGCTAGGGTAAACGGGGGTGGATTCAGGAAGTTCTGGCAAGGGCAAGCACAGCTGGTGTTAAGGTCTTTGCAGGGCTCCTTTGTGCGTGTGTGTGTGTGTGTGTGTGTTTGTAGGAAAATAGTGAGGCCCCTTGATTTTTTTCCAGCCAGGGTTCCTGGGAAAGGATGAGTAATCTGGAGATTTCCTGTGACTTTTGGAGTGAAGAAAAAAAAAGCAGCACATCGCCTTTTGGGGGAATCTTCTTGGATCTTCCACCATCCCTGTTCTTTCCCCAAGTGGCTCACAAGGCCTCTCCCCTGGGCTCGGCGCCGCTTTGTCACTGCTCAGTAGCCGGTGGCTGCTGCCTGCCCAAGAGCAAGGCAGGCTGTGCTGGGCACATACTCTCCTCTGCCCTGGTCTGCCTGGAAAGCCCAGGCTCCAAACCATACAATTCCTCTTGCCTCCCTCCGCCTGCGCTTCGGGGACTAAACCCCGTGTAGAGCGCAGGTAGGGGTGGTCACGGTGTGCCTGGCCGGGGGTGCTGGGAGTGTTTCCCTTTCGTGTCTGGGAGCATCAGCTCATCAAGTAGGGAGGGAGTAAGGGACCACATGGACGCAGCATGTTTTGCACAGCACCTTGGTGTGTCTGTGTCCAGGTTGATAACTGAGTCAGCTGGGTGCAAACGAATAAATAGTAACGACAGGAGAGACGTGGGGGTTTCCTCTTGGCTGAGGAAGAAAAGAGCGAGGTACCTCGACTCTGAGGTTGTTGCTATTTATGATTTGGCTCGCCATACTGCCTGCAGACCACCTTCGGGGACGAGGTGCTCTGTGGCGCGAGGCACACACACACAGCAAAGGCAGAGCCATTCCCCACCCCGAAAAAGGGCGTTTTCCAGCTCAGCCCAGTTGTTTGAGCTCTCAGAGGGCAGGGACACTAAGATGGTACAGGAGCTGGAGGGTAAAGCGAGGGGTGTTGCTGCAACCAAGAGCCACGCATGGGCAGTTTAGACATCAGGCGTATGCCCAAAGGACCTGCTTCTATTCTTTCTTCATTCTAGTGACAGGACAAGGGGTAATGGTTTTAAATTGGAAGAGGGGAGATTTAGATTAGATATTAGGAAGAAGTTCTTTCCTGTGAGGGTGGTGAGGCACTGGAACAGGTTGCCCAGGGAAGTTGTTGGTGCCCCATCCCTGGAAGTGTTCAAGGCCAGGCTGGATGGGGCTTTGAGCAACCTGCTCTAGGGAGAAGTGTCCCTGCCCATGGCAGGGGGGTTGGAACTTGATGATCTTTAAGGTCCCTTCCAGCTCTAACCATTCTATGATTCTATGATTCTTGTTGCCACTATTTGGCCACAACTTTCTCCAACTAGTACTTCCCGATGTGTGCTTAGCCATTTTATGTTCTGAGTGCTCTACAAATATTATGTAATTAGGAAAATAACTCTCTATTTGCACAGGTAATTGCACAACCACATGTTCAAAATTCATCCTTTGGAAACACAGCCTCAACTGAAATTTCTTTATCTGCTCCTAACTCTCCCAGCTGCTCTTCCTGAAATGATTTTTAATCCCCTCAACCCCATAACTGACTATGATGATGGTAATAAAATGAAAACAGCCCGGGCTGATAAACTGCTTTCCTCTGCAGCGTAAAATAAGTGGGAAGTGAAGGCTGACAGGGAGTGCATGTTTTGGACTCCGGTGTCAGTCCATTTGCTAAATACGCTGGCTTTTAGCAGCAGAAAATCAGTGGCAAACAAACAGCCGCATCCCCCGGTGCCTGATCTCCAGTTGCCAGCGACAGAACTGAGGGCTCAGAAACAACCCACGTCGTGGCTTCGCTTTCTTACAAGCCTCACTGCTCTGCCAGACTGGGGTCAGGGAAGGATTTATCGCTACAACTGCCTGCACAAGGTGTGAGCCATTGGCACAAAGCTCAAGACAGATCTTCCTACCCAAATCCACGGTATTTTTGTTTGGGTTTTGGTTGTGTTCTTTCTTTATTTTTTTTTCCTCTCTCTCAAAGGTTAAATGGTTCCCACAGGGTGCAAGAAAGGGTTATTGAAAGCAGCAGGTCCACTTTTGAATATTGCACTTCTGGTAAATCTCTGATCCAGCATCTAGTGGTTAACCACTGATACAGGAAATGACATTTAACGTTTTATCACTCAGCCAGAAATGGAAGAACAAGGCAAGTCTGTATGTGGTGAAGATGGATCCTTGCCTGCTACCTTCCCCTTAAAGGCATATCATGCCATTTAAAAGGAAATGTTTTTCCAGCCGGGGACTTTTTTCTCTCTTTTGTGTACCTTTCTGCTTAAGGCAGACGAAAAACCTGGAAAACAAATCCTCTTCTTCCCCTCTCCCCGAGGTTTTGCCTATTAAAAGAGGGGTGATGGCCTTATAAACAACTTAAATCCTCTTTCCTGCTCTTTTGTATCTTTTCGAAGTGTATCCCAGGACCTGGAGGAAGCTGGAGTTGGGGGGAGGAGGGGGGATGTGTGAGAGGCGGGGACGAACCGATCATGGAAAATCCAGGTTTTCAGTAGGTGGCACTCTCTGCTCTGACTCAGGGCTCAGCCGGTCCCTGGCGTGATGTGCTCTGTTTGGCCGAGGCGATCGTCAGCAAATGAGCTAAAGCGACAAAGGAAGAAAAGAAAACAGAAAAAAAAATAAATCATCAAAACACGGGGCCGGAACTTGAGCAAGTATAAATCGCTGTGGTTTATTGATTTCAGTGTAGCTGCATTGGTTTACAGCAACCAGCACCTGCCTATTGTCAGCGCAGGCTGACCGCAGCGGCCGTGCTTGCTGTCTGAGCTGCTGAAACTTGGTCTGATTACTGAGTGCATATCCAGGAAGCAAACAGGCAAGCTCCGAGATTAAATTGTGTGTCCCCGTCCAGCTAAGTCCCAGTCCCACCAAGTCTCAAAAGGCTATACAAATTCTAACAGTTTCAGATGTTTTCATCATACTGGGGTGAAAGAGGGAAAAAGAAAGGAGCACAGAGGCGCTTTCCTCCTGCAAATAGGACATGTGGGCAAATACTTTGGTTTTTTAGCTGTTCCGGATGGTATTTCCACCTAATGACACAGTGTGAGATGTTTTCTGAAGATTTCACAGATTGATGGATTCTCAGCCCTTAACTAAGCATGTTTTTGATACTATTGTGGTTGTTTTGCACATCCAAAAGCCCACGCTGCTAAGGCATCCTGGCCTGTGTAGAAAAATCTCTTCTCCCCCAGCCTTGCAAACCAGCAGGGCCCTGGTCCTGCCAGAAAGTCTGCAGAGACTTGAGCAGGTCTTTGGCCTTTCTAGATGTTTGCCAGCAAAGAGCAACTGGCAGGTTCAGGGCCTTGAGCTACACCTTGGGAAGTGCAACTTTTTATCTCAGCACTTGATTGCACCCAATTACTCGCTAAGAACACATTCTTTGTAAAAAGACCTGGAGCTGGATCCTTCTCTCATTGTGACTCTGCCAGCTGCCGTCCCCAAAGCTATTTTTAATCAGACAAGCTTCCCCAGCCCTGCCAAAAAACCTCATAACAATTAATAACAATAAAACGAAGGTAGCCTGGGTGGATGAATCGTGCTGGCTCTATAAATCGGTGGCAAAAGCTGCTGGGGAAGAGCAGCGCTGCATTTTTGATGTGCTCTTCCATTTCGCTTGTAGCCCGGGTCTCCTGGTTTGCTCTTGGTCCCTTCTACGTTGTTGTGCTGCCAGTCTGAGGGATGGCTGTTGCAGGTAGGCTGGCAGATGGGCACAGGCACCCCAGCACAGCATGATGCTTTGATCCATCTCGGTGTGGATGTGAGGTGGGTATGAATGATGGCGTTTACGTGCCCATCGCGAAGTTCATTAATTCTGGGAGCCGCGAGCTGACGAGGTGCTGCACCCAAAGTAGGCTTGGTGGTTAGGTTAATTCTCAGCACTGTCATGTTGCAGCCTCTGGGCATGTGTGTCCCTGCACTGTGATCCTGTCAGAAGTTAAGCTGTGTTGGGCTGGATCAGAGCGTGGACAGGAGGCCTCCAAGGACAGGCTGCTGAAGCCGTTTCAGGCAGTGATCCCATTCAGCAGTAGGTGGTACTGTGCACTCTGCCAGCACTGGTGCCGGGGAGATGCTGAGATGCCTGAAGTTTCCCTGGCTGGGTACAAGCTCTTGTTGCCTTGCCCACATGTGGTAACAAAACATTTCCTGGCAATTCTACTGGGGGGAAAAAAATAGGAAAAAAAAAATAGAAAAAAAGCATAGGGACGTGAGTCCGAAGGTACTGTCCTGGCCAAGTCCTGGGCTGGGTGTCTGTATTTGCTTTGCTTCCTTATTGACTTCTTCCTGCTGGACCACATATTTCTCAACCCTGGCTCCAAACTGCTTGATGATGTTGTTCTTCAGCTCTTATGCCCTAGTCCAAAGCTGGAGGCCTTCACTGGTAGGGAGCTGCACAATTTTAAGGGTTCTGGAAGGAGAGATTAATAAGAAATGGGAAAAGAAGAGGAAAAACTAGGAAAGAAGTAAATGAGCAAGAAACTCTACCACCTCCAGCACAAAACCAGTCCCCCAGAAGCTTGTGACTGCAAAGACAGAAGGGTGTGAAAATAGGAACAGAAGAAGGACAGAAGCCTGGAGAGAGCCTGGTGGCCTCTGGGGGAAGGAGGGAAGGAGAAAGCCGGCTCCTATTTTGCTTACCTTTGAATTTCGTGTCCTTAGGATCCTTTTTCTCAGTATGCCTGTGAAAATGAACCAGAAGTGATGTCATTTCTGAACTTGCTGATAAGGGTGGCCATCTCACTGCAAAAAGCTGTTTGGCTGGCCATGAGGAAGCCCAATGTGATAGCCTCACACAAGCCCAAACTCCTCCAGGCTCTGAAACTTGTGCAGCTAACAACAAATAGAAGGGAATACGTGTCTTTCCTCAGACGCCTTCTTTTTTTACAGGTGTAACTCTCTTCCCAAAAGAAAAAGAACAAAAGTTAATAAGGCAACTGCTCTGTGCTTCCTTCTGAAGAATAATTGCCAAGGTGATGTTCACAGGACCCTGGCAGGTGATAAAGTCGAGGCAGGTGGCAAGCTATGAGTAACAGTGCTCATCAAATAGGCCACTGCAAGGCAACACAGCAAAGATCCCTCTGTGCCTGCCAGCTGGGGAAGGAGGTAGCTCTGAAACCGTGTACTCAGAAAACTCTTACTTTGTTCTCCTACCCAGGGTTTCTTCTTGTAATCTATGACACAAGGGCAGATCTATTTCAGGCAGTTTTAACTTAATTGGGTGAGTATCCAGGTATTTTTTACTAGAAGTGCATTGCTGTGAGCACTAAAATTGGGATGCTTCTTCTGGACCACTCTGATGTTACCCATGGAGCTCCCCCAGCCTCAGCCGGATGGTAGCCACCGAGGCAGGGTATGTCTGTGCTGCTGGGGCTGCAGGTTGCAGTGGTTCCAGGGATGGCTCTGGAGAGACCACACTGCAAATCTGCTGGCATGTGGCCATGTGGATCTCCCTGCCACCCAGGTATTTCATTAGCATCTCAGCAGTGCATTGCCATTCCTACAGAGCCAGCAGGAACCGAATGTAAAGCTAGAGTATATGTGGTGCAGCTGACAAATTGCACCATAGTCATACTAGGCATGTGCTTATGTCTGGGCCTGTGCATAATCTCACCTTACACAGACCACTCGTTTGCATCAAGTGAAGTGATACATGAATGGCTGGAGGCTTAGAGTTGTAATTATTTTGTGGCATGGTCTCTACAGTTAAGGTGCTGAGACAAAGATATGCCAGCCTGGCCAAGTCCTCTGCATTCACATGACAGAAAGTCCTGCAGTTGGGATGCATTCTCTTGAACGGTTTGTGAGCCCTTTAGTAGTGGTTTGAGTTTTAGAAAACAGGCAGAGCAGTAGAGGAGGAATAGAGCTAGATCTTGTGTCTTGGGCAAATGTAGTCTTTCACTGGAGGTTCAAGCTGTTCTGGTGGTCTCTGTATAGATACTTTTTAATTTTTTTTTTTACAAGAGGCGAAAGACATGACAGTGCTGCCCTGGGAAGCCCCGTGAACAGCCTTATAGACAGGAAAGCGATATGAAGCAATTCAGGGGAGATTAAAGAATGGTTGGAAAACAGCAGTGCAAGTTCCAACTTGGAAAAATGCAAACTGGAGAAAAACAACTTGAAACTCAAATATGCAGCAGGAATAAATAGTGTTGAAGAGATCGAGGAATGATAGCGGGTAGCTGATTGGAACTGATATTCCTCAAGCTGCAGAAGTGGGCAACGTGTGGGCAGGCACCCTCTTAAATGTGGGAAGGCAGAGCATGTGGGGTATTGCCCTGAGTCCTGGGTACTGCACTTGGAGGCAGACAGAGACATGCTGGAGGGCATTCAAGAACAGCAACCAAAAAAAAAAGAAAAAGGCAGGGAGAGGTTGTTGAGTATGCTATCCCAGATTTTTTTCCCCATAAAATAGTCAAGAGATGACAAAGAGGGAATGTGGTAGCTGTCGCCAGAGTTAGAAACAAGTAAATGCTAAACAGATTTACTGAGGGCTGTATGCAGGGGGGTAATCAGGAGTAATGGGAGTGTTCTGAAAAAAGGAACATTTAATTGAATATCAAGAATCTCCTTGATGGAGAGATGTGCAACGCCTCGTGAGGAAGTGGTGGAAACTTCATCCCTTGGGGACATCTAACGCTTGACCACACAAAGCACTAGGAAGTTTATTAGAGGAAATGACTGCATTGGATAGGCGGGGGAAGTATGATACAAAAGATCACTTTCAATTTATCTGAATGTATGATACGAATGGAAAAATACGTACCAGGATGTTTGTGATTTCCACATTCAAGAGTCTTAAGCTGCCTTCCATTTATAGTGATGATAGACTAATTTATTCCCAGGCTGCTCTTTTTTCCACTCAACCAACTTTACCTCTCCTAATTTGTGCTGTGAAGCAGTAACCTGAGAGCACGGAGGAATGGGAGGCTTTTTCTCAGAATAAGCAGTAGTTTCGATGGAAATTCTCGCTTTCTGGCTGGATAATTAATACACAGGGCAGAAGGTTGTCATGTCAGATTTGTGGGCATCACCTCAGCGGGGTGCTCCTTCTTTACTACATTGGGAAGAAGCTCTGTGTTCTCCATGGAGGCACATGGCTTTTACACTTTCCCACAGGGGTTAAGTGAGCAGTTTGCATTTGCCATCAAAATTGCCTGCCAGAATGCCAGTCACCCTGGCTGTTTAGTGCTTGAAAGTCCTGGTATCCATGCAAAAGGACAAACACGAAGGTGTATGCACACCAAAAAAAGTTTGCAGCCACAATGTTTTGAAAAGCACACACCACCCATCGGTGTAACTGCTTCCCTGTCCCACCAGGCACTCGTGGCTGCGGCAGTGCATCAAGCACTGTGCTCCTCTGGGCTCCAAAGACTCGTATTGTTGCCTAGATATTCGGAGATCAGGTGGTCAAGCTGTAGCTTCAGAGCAACAGAGCTAACCGGGGAGAGGGGAAAAACAGATCTAAGTGTGCATCTGGATGTGCTGAAAACCCAGCCTTGCCGCCAAGCAGCTCCTCATGCTGCGTCCCATCGCTGCAGCGCTGGTTTAACCTCATGCTCATTAGTCTTGACAGTCTCTCTTGACAACATGCCCTCTCTATAATCTAAAGCTGTGCTTGGAAGATAAGGGCTTTGTGTACCGGTTATAAACAGCAAGGCTGGAGTGGAAATTCACAGGGCTGGAGTCAGAGAGCAGCTCTGCGGCTACATGGAGAAAGCCTCAGGAAGGGTGAGGGGTCCTTCTCTTGGCGCACTCAAAGCAGCTTCTCCTCCAATCTCTCACAGGGCCTTCATGCTTTTTGTTCTGCCCCCACCTCCGCAAGTCCTTGTGCTGAAAGGTTTTCCTTGTTTTATTCTGGAGTCACTTGGGATGCATTGTCCATGAAAAGCTCAATAGTTTCGACAAAGCAAGGTGCTTGTCTGCTATTGCTGAGGGGGAGGGAAAATAGCAGGGTGGGAAGAAAAACACCCTGGGAAACCTTTAAAAATATTGGTGTTTTTTTTCTCTCGTAGCAAAGACTGATTGTCTTTTGAAATGTCTATAGTTTCCATGATATATGTCTTCTTGCGCCTCTTGGCTCTTAATTGGTTTGGAAAATTCCCATGTCTGTTCACTAGTGGGGTACTGAGAGCCTTCCCACCACCCTTCTTGCTCTGTCTGTGNTTGGGGGGGGGGGGTTTCTCCTTCATTAAAAAAGAAAAAGGAAAATCTAATCCTTCAATTTCCACGTGGGTGAAATGACAGGAATTGCAAGTGGTTCTCAGTAAAGGACAGGGGCTTTGGCAAGAGAATATTATCTAATAGCCTTGGAATTCATCTAAAGAAACTGAAGTAAGAATAAAGACATCAGCTGTGAAAAGGTGCACAGTCTTTGAGCTTCCCACCCCTCTGTCCTCCAGGCTTTGTGCTGTACCAGATCAATATACTTTTTCACTTACCCAAATGCTTAAAGGTTTTCATTGGGCTTGTCAAGGCAAACAATGTGAAAAATATGGGAAGCTAAAGAATTGGTTCCCAACCAGTGTCCTGTTTGGAGCAATATTTTATGACTCTGAAGCAGATTCATTGTCTCACTCTGTCCTCGGTGAGCATATACTAAGTGTTAAAAGAGCAGCTGTAGCCCAGGACCTGGTGGGGACATAGGAAACAAGGCAGAGGAAATATTAGAGGTATACCCAGGTGCACAGATGGTCTGGGGAGGTCCCCAGAGTGGGGAATTAAAGTAGCAAGCTGTTCATCTTTAATTCAGCTGTCTCGCTGGAGTCCAGCATCCAGGCTGTTCTGCATTCCTGGGGCTTCTGCCTGCATCATCTCTCAAGCCCAGCATCTCCCTGTCTGTCGGCCAACACAATGAAAACCTAGATATGGACCCTTGGTGTTGTCCCCTTCACTGCTATTGCAGTAGCCTGGGTGCCTGTGACAGATCCCCTCAAGCCTCCTAAACAACACGGTGCTAAAACTCCTCTTTTGGCTCACTGCTTTGACCACCACATTGCTCACCTCTTTCCTTCCTTCCTTCTGCTGGATGACTCCCCCCCACTTTTGGTTTTCGAGTTCCCTCAAGAGTCAACTGACCCTGCTCTTCTCGTATAACACATCTGTCCTCCATGGCCCTTTTTCAAAGGTGACCTGGTTCTCACACCCCAAAAGGCCATTCTGGCTGGGAGACATTCCCCCCTAGACATCTGCACAACCATTTTCCTCTCCTTTGGATCTCTGAAAAGCACTCCCTGCACCCCACCAGTGCCTACCAGATACATCAGCAGCTGAGGCTGCCTGGTTACTGGCAAACAGCTTCCTTGTGTTATTGATACCTTGTCCTTCCCTCTCTCCTTCACATGGGCCTAAACAAAAGTGAGATTGTGCAGAGGATATTCATATGGTTTCATTAATTCCAGGCTACTAAATTAGGTGGAGCAAGTTAGGCTCCCCACAGAGTCAATAAAGGAAGACAACACATAATAAACCTCCTAAGTTGTCCTACACTTCTCCACCAACTGCATTAGGAGGTTATTTATCTAATTTAGGTAATAGAAATATCCCCCTGAGGCTCCTTCCCCTTCTCGTCTATATCTAGCTTCTTCTCCAAGAAAGAAAGTGTTGGGGAATTATGTGAGTTCTAGAAAAATAAAGGCAGGTGCTGATATAAAGGGTCAAGGAAAGAAACTGATGGGAGATGAGGATGAGGAGACTGGGATGATGTGGATAGAGAAGGAAAAACAGGAGATGAGATGAGGTAGTGGAAAGGATGTGGAGATCCTGAGGTGGAAATGGTCTTAAGAGGTGGAAGTGGAGGAAAGATGAAAACAGAAGAGACACTGAAAGAAAAAAAAAGAGAGGGAGAGAAGAGAGCAGCAGGAGGCAATATGATGTTTATCAGAGAACTGTTTGTAAGTGGGCAGGCAAGGCAGAAGTCCCCAGAAAGGAAGCATACATTTGAAATGATACCAAATGGGAGTCTGGGAGAGAGGGTCCAGCAGTGATACTAAAATGCCTGAGAAGACCCTAGAGAGAGACAAACGCAGAGAAGAGAAGAGTTTGGGTTCAGGAAACAAATGCTGACACAGGAAACAAATGCTGACAATGCTTTAAGGAATGACACTGTGCTGGAGGAAGGTTTATTTGAACCCAGCAGGAGAGATGTTCAGAAAAGAAACAGAACAAACAAAGAAGTAGCAGTAAGTGGAGGACAAATGAGCAGAGGGAAGGCACTAAGAGAAAAGTAGGCATAGAGAGCAAGGATCTCAGCTTGCTGCCTTGGAGTCTTTCCAAAGACTTTAGCGGGAGCAGGTTGGGCCCCAGGGCATTTGAAATGAAACTTTAGCCAAACCCCGTTCTCATAACTCCTATGTAAAAATTATCTATCTTCAAAGCCGTTCTGAGACGTATGTATGCAGCCCCATCCTTGCCAATCCCTGTACTATTAAATCCTAGCTGATTACTGCCCTTCCTGGGGACTGACTTGGATTTGTGCTCTCCGAGTGTGTAAACACTTGCTGTTTAGGTCACACCTTGCCACGGCAAATAGAGCCACTGACCTACAAAGTCCTGCAGCTTAACTCTCGGTAAAATAGATCCAGATCAAGGTGTCAGGGAGCTGGTCTCAAGGCAGCTCCCTGGGGAAGGTTCTACTCAAAGGTCCTTTAGATAGAGTCCATGTGAAGCAGTGGTTTCCAGCTGGGATGGTCCTCGTACTTCCTTAATTAGTGAATTTTTCATCAGTGATTTTTGAAGGCTGTTCCCTGCCAGACTGTTATCACCCTTTCTTTCCTCCATCCAGTAGTGTTCTTTCCTCCCAAAGAATGACCACGGTGCCTCTGAAAGCAAACAAAGCACAGGACAGGTTTGGCAAGACCTTTCAAAAGGAAAATATTCCCTCTCCATCTGAGTGGTTATGAATAATGATCTCTGTAGCACATTTAGTTCAGACTTCAAAGCCTTTGTCAGTGAGGTTGTGTCAAAGCTGATTTGAAACAGAGTGACATAAGTGAAAGAACTTGCAGGAAATACAATTCTTGCCCAGAACAGATTGTTAGATACCTATGGCCACCTGCGTTAAGCTGCTTTTTATAAATGATTAGATTTCTTTTCTTAGCACCCTCTCCTGCCTTTCTGTCTGTCGTTTTCTTCCGAAGCGAAGCACGTCTCTTAACACTGCCTGCAACAAAGGCAAAGGGTGCAAAGCTGCTGAGCATCTTCAGAAATGGTCCCTCTGCAGCTTCACCGGCACCTGCAGCCGGAGCCCAGCCTGGAGCAGCTCCCTCCATCACCACTGTCCCGGTGCGATGACCCTGCCGCTGCCTTTTCAGGGGCTGCGGCAGATTTGCCTGCCTATCGAGCTGCGTTTGATGAACATCAGAGTGGAAAACAAGGCTAGATGGAATCTGCTGGGCTCATTTCTGTACCCCACCCTCTGTAAAGCACTCAGCCTCTCGCCCTTCCCCCTCCTCGCAAGGAGAGAGAGAGCTCTTGTGGTTAAACCTTTGCTAAACCGAGATGCAAACTGCTGAGATGCCAGGGTGATGAACATGAAACGAAAAGCACATGAAAGCAACCACCCAGCAGTCCTGCCACAGCTGGATGGAGCCCAGTCGTTGTTAGACTAACTACATGGGCATGACATTGCCCTTTCTGGCAAGGTACGTTCCTTCTCTGAGCCAAATACAGACGCCTCCATCCACTTGAAAAAAAACCCAGCGAGCAAAACCCCACAGGTAGACATTGCAGAGAGTCGGTGCAGAACGTTCTGGAGTCCACCTTGCTCCCAGAAAAGCAGGAAGTGTTGCTAAATCTTCTTTCTATTTTCTTTTTCCTCTGTTTGCGGCAGCTTTTTGGCAGAGGGCTGGTGAGCACAGACAGAGAGCACGAGCACTCTGAGGCTGCTGCTGAGCCTGGTCAGCACCCACCTCACAGCATGACAAACACCCATGGACAAAACGAGCTCCTTGTTCAGCTTTAGTGCACGCCAAAAGGTTTTCGGCAAAACCTCACAGCGTCCGCTCTAAACCGCCTGCTTTTGTACTTATGTGTGGGTATGCCCATATAGGCCATATAGGTGGCTCATGGTAAGTGTGGAAGAGTTTTAGTATTTCCAGGCTGTAGGAGAAAAGCTGGTGATTGAAAAAAGCAGCAGGGAGCAGAGGGCCATGGGCAGCCTCCACAACTGTAAAGAGGGGTTTCGCTGGATTTCTGTAGAGGTAGAAATTCGTTTGGAGTCTGGAGGCACTGCTGAGGCTGAACTCTGCATTTGACTCCGTGGCTGCCTTGGATGAGGGGAGAGGACTCAGATTTTGGAAAAATGCTCCGAGTTTGTGTGCCTCCACTTTTGGATACCAGCAACCTGTTTTTGCAGAGGCACCAAGTTAGTTTTTTGATCTCAGTAGGAGTTCTGGGTGCGTAATACTCATGCAAATCAGGCTGCGGGTATCTGAAGTCAGGCAGCCAAAAACACAGGCACCCCAAATTTACAGGCTGCTTATTATGTAAACACAGCTCAAAAAAATCTCTCTGCATTTCACTTTCCCATGTTGATAATGCTGCGACTCTGAAGTGATCCTCAAATGGACCCTGGGAAGACAGTTCAACGATCATTTAGCAGCAGAAAAAAAGCATCTCAGCCAGTGTCATCCGCTGTATTATTGACAAGAAAATGAGGATCAAAAGACCTAGAATTTCCTTCTGACTGTCCTTGCCCATCCTGTGTCCCTGAACATATAATTTCTCTGTGGTCCTGGTTGTTTACACCAAAAGTACTTACCTTGAAGATGTGCTACAAGTTGTTCTTCGTGCTTGCAAAACCCAGTGGAGAGGTGATCCTGGTTTTGCTCAGGTGGCTAAGGTGAATGGTTTTGGGAGAAGTGCTGGTTAAAGGCAAAGATCAGGATTTTTTTCCCCTAGAAAAGATGAAAAAAAGAAACCCAAATACTTCTTAGTATCTTAAAACGCTGCACGTGATCCAGAGGGGTATAGTCTCTTTCTTATTCCTGTTATTTAGTATCTTGCTTTTATAAATGTAGGTCAATTTTTAAATGAAACTTACCATCCTGAAGGGAAAAGTCAAAAAGTTTCATTTGACATTTCTGGAACAAATAATTTTTGATTCTGCCAGACTAAACTTTTTCAAGGCTATAGATCTTCTTTTTCCTGCTGTTTTTCAGCTGAAACTATTTACATCACTTGACTCGAACTTGCAGTCAATCTGAAATGCCATTTTCCCAGACAATACAGTGTTCACAGACATAGTTCATCACCCAGGCAGAGGATTTTAGTCTCATGTAGCTGATTGCTGATTTGTAAACTGACTGGCAGCCCGTAGCCTGGTAGCTGAGTTGCCAAATTGTTCTTTATTTCTATTGAATGAACTTCTAGGAACTCCAGTGAGTAAGCAGGGCCCGGTTTTATTAGGCACCACACATCCACGTGAAGCCCAGCTTACCCATGCTGCAACGAGCGTATTTCCAGCAAGTAATGAAATCGGCTGGAACAAAAAGGCATTTATGGGCTGCAAATAAACTAGAAGCTTCTGCTGAGGAGAGGGTTGAGAGAATATGTGCCTTGTCCAAAGGCATTGAAAGCAATGGGAGCCTAAGAGTGAGAGACTGGGAGGTAACGCGAGCCATGTTTGGCATTTTGTTCACGAACAGCAGGCAGCAAGTGTGCTGGGGAGCTCCCGTGCAGCCCCGCAGCAGGAATCTTCTCACAGAATCACAGAATGGTTTAGGTTGGATGGGACGTTAAAGTCCATCTAGTTCCGACCCCACCTCTCATGGGCAGGGGCTAGAGCAGGTTGCTCAGAGCCCCATCCAGCCTGGCCTTCAACCCTTCTGGAGATGGGGCATCCACAGCTTCCCTGGGCAACCTGTTCCAGTGCCTCACCACCCTCATACTGAAAAAGTTCTTCTTTATATCTGATCTAAATCTCCCCTCTTCCAGTTTGAAGCCATTACCCCTTGTCCTATCACTACATGCCCTCTTCCCTGGCTTCAGAGTGGTGTTATTCTTCTCTTCAACTCCCTCTCTGGAAATTTGGTGCTGGTGATAGAAAACGTTGGACACCAAAGCGTGGGTGATTAATTAAATGTCCCTTTTGCAGTTTCTTTTCTGAAGCAGAAAATAAAAGTGAGTATTTGTGGTGGTGATGGGGAACTTCCAAGTGAAATTTTTCAGGCTGGTTCAAGGCAGGAGCCTGCAGCATACAGGTTGGAAAGTCTGGGCATTGGACAGGCCAGCTGCCCCCTTGGGGCCAGCCATGCCACCTGGGCTGCCCAAAGGGCTGGTGGGTACCCACCTCACGCCTTCTGAGGTGCCACCAAAGTCAAGGCACTGCTGCAGCCCAGTCACGCTGTGGCACGCTGCCTTTTTTTTTTTTTTTCTGGTGGAATCAAGATCCATGAGAAACTTTCCATGGGGGGTGTCACTGGCATGCAGGTACCCCCGGGCAGGGCAGCTGGGAGAGCCCTGCTCTGCAGTGCGCATAAGGAAGGAAGGAGCTGATGGGCTTGTTCTGGCAGGCTGCAGGGGATGGAGCGCTTGAGGGTACCTCAGCTGCACCGATGTCCTCGCTCGCCCAGGGTCGAGGAGGCAGCTCTGGAGCAGGGGGATCAGCCAGGCAGGGGAGAGGAGCCTGGCATGGCATAGCCATCTCTCAAAGCATGAGTCTGCTGGCCGTACCCAGGAGGACATTGCCCTTCCCTGGCCCTGCTCAGCCACTGCTTCACCTCATCTCCAAAAAAAGCAGGGAAAAAGTGGGCACAAGGAGAGGCAGGGTCACCCTGGGCATTGAAATCCCTCATGGGTACAAGGACATTTCTGCAACGTCTTGTCTTCCCAAGAGAGGGACCCCACCCTGAAGAGGGTGGACCAGGATCCCAGGGCAAGGCCTGCTGCTAAGGATGGTTTTGGAGGTTGCAACATGGAGCTGGGCTATGAGGAAGCCGAGATTACCATGGCATGTCCTCTTATGCCCTGCCATGCAGTCGGTTTTCCTCCAGGCGCTGTGTGAGAAAGTGAGTGTGGATTTAATTGCCATGGTGGCACAACATCCAGATGTTTTGAATACTTCTGTAGATTCCTCCTTGTTTGTGATGTGGTTAGGGTTGCTGGCAGCAAGGTGGGGAGTGTTTTACTTTGTGTCAGAGGAGAGAAAGTGATAACCCGCTGTGATAGATGAGTGTCTACTGCTCATTGGGGCTACCAGCAGTGCTGGGTGGGGGCACATTGGAGAAGTGTGAGACCCCAGAGACCCCTTGGCAATGTGGGGACAGCTGGCACAGGCACAGCAGCTCAGGGGGTGAAGGCTGCTGGACTCAGCTGTGAGCCTGGGGCTGGAAGGGAAGGTGGATGAGCAGCGAGCGAGGGCTTCTGCCCTGCTCAGCTCCACCTCATCACAGCCATAGCTCTGGAATGATGAGCTTGGATGTATTTGATCCTGAACAAAACCTGACTTTGGTTGAGACAACAGCTACAAATCTCCTGGGGGTCCTGGATGCAAAACTGGGGCTAAACTTTTTTCCCTCTGGCCTCACCACCAGGTGGACCTTGCCAATGCATCCCTTGACATCCCTGGAAGTCCAGACCGACCCCATGGCTCCATGCCCCTGGAGTTACTGACTCCAGTTAGACCCCAAGAGTATGAACTTCCAGCGCAGCAGCTCTCCTACTGGTAACTGAAACTCCTGTAAGACCTGCAGTAAGTAGACAAGGTGGGGGAGTGTGCTTTATATAGGTGTGCAGGACAGGTCTTTATATAGGTGTGCAGGACAGGTCTGAGCACATTAAAGAGTGACTGTATGGAAAAAAATTAAGCTACTATTTGAAATATTTGCCACAAATGCTTACAGAGGGTTATGGGTTGGTCTTTTTTCCCAAGTAACAAGTGATAGGACAAGAGGAAATGGCCTCAAGTTGCACCAGGGGAGGTTTAGATTGGATATTAGGAAAAATTTCTTCACTAAAAGTGTTGTCAGCATTGGAATAGGCTGCCCAGGGAAGTGGTTGAGTTGCCATCCCTGGAGGTATTTAAAAGACATGTAGACATGCAGCGGAGGGACATGGTTTAGTGGTAACTTGGCAGTGCTAGGTTACAGGCTGGACTTGATGATCTTAAAGATCTTTTCCAACCTAAACACTTCTAGGATTTTATGATTCTATGCATGCGCTGTTTTTTTATCTGGACCACACATCCCGGGACACAGGTCAGGTTGCAGATGAAGCACATCTTCCAGCCGAGGAGGTTGCTTTGGAAGGGCAGTGCCTGCACCTACCTGAGTGTCTGAATGTGAGCTGTCACTGAGCTCTTCCAGCCTGTCTGATAAGCACCACACACTGATCTTAGCTGGGCTGTCGCGCTGACATCTGCCGAGACTGTGCTTCTGCCTGCCACGGTGACACTGGATGCTGCAGTTCCTACCTTGGGTCGGGTGTTGGATGAATGTCAGTCTGGTTTCATTCTTGCTGTGCCAGTTGTAGGGCCTTGCTTCCCGGGGAGCTGCTGTGGGGAACAGCACGCCAGCGTTGGCAGACGCAGAAGTTGTTGCAGACCTAGGCTGTGTTTTCCACAATCCCCCTCTGCAGTGAGTGCGTGCAGCTGTAACTTTCAAACAACTCTTTCTCCTTGTCTCTTTGTCTCCTTGATGGAATAAACAGCTCCTGAGCATGCTTTTCTCCCTTCCCAAGGCTTGGAGATCCACTCTTTCTGTGGCTGTAGCTATCACACTTGTAGGGTTCCTCACCTTATCAGCTAAACCGGCTCCCTGAAAGCTGGTCCAAAGATCATGCGGGAGGTGGTTTTGGGGGGGAATAATTTGTTTTTTTTAAGAAGAAAAATGTTTCTGCATTTTAAATAGAGTCTTAAGGCCCACACAAAGAAAAATTTTCTAATTGTTCCTGATGCAATGTGTTTGGCAGTGAGAAGAAAAAAAAAAAAGTGGGTGGGGAGTACAATACGTATTGCAATATCCTTCTCACCTCCTTGCAGGGGGAGGCAAGAGAACGAAAGCAATTTGTCTTTGGCAAGCGTTTGTGCTTTTTTGTAAGGCTCAGAAGAGGAGACTAAAGTTGTCGACTATAAACGCAACCAAAGATCTGCGCAAGTAGTGCAATATCTGGGTAAAGGTGCAAAAAAACCTGAACAGGCTTCAGGGTTAAATTAAAATAATGAATGTGTTAAGTTCAGGGGAAGAAACAGAGTGTAGGGACCAGGAGGCAAGGCTGCTTGGTTGCGTTGTTGGCTTGGCAGTGATTCATCATGCTGGAGTAAGTCAAATCCAGGAGGTGCTGGGGTGCACACCAGGAGAAATGCTCAGGTTGAAGGCCTCCCCGTGGTGTGGCTCTGCTGCCTGCCTGCTGCCTGCACAAGCGAGTGGTCACACTGAGGGGATTTCTGGAGGCAGCAACCACATGAGGTTGTGGCAATGGAAGCCCTTCACATGATGCTAAAGGACAAAACTGACCTCCCCCTGCCAAAATCCCCTTGGTGTTTTTCCTTGGACTTCACCATGCAGCGAAGGACCAGACGGGCCCAAGGGGAGGAGGAATTGCTCAGAGGCAATCGGGGACATTAGGAAAGTACCTGCTGCCTCTGTGAGCAGAACAACACCCATCGAGCTTGCAACACCCATCATCTTCCCCCAGCTCATCTTCACTCAGGCTGCAGAGATCAAAATAGTGGTGGGACCTGGCGAGCTGGCAAGAATATCCTGGGGATTTCAGAGCCTGGGAATTACAGCAATCTTGTGTGGAGGTGGTTACTTCTGTGGGCAACTCCTTATCCAAGACGAAAGGGCTGGTTTTTGGAGGGTGCTAGAAGCGCGTGTCGCAGTGCCAAGGAAGCAGCCAGGAGACTGTGATGTGTTTTGGATAATCAGATGTAACTTGTACTGAAGTGAACTCTCTTTCTGGTGATTCTTATCTTGAAAAGGATGGGGCTTCTCTCTACAGCCCACACGTAGGGTGGTCTTGCCACAGGAGGCCACAGGTGTAGGGCTACAGTGTTGTCTGGGGAGATGTGAGTCAAGGGGCAGCGCCTGTGAAGGACAGCAGGGTCCAGCCTTGGGAACTGGGGCTTTCTGTAGAAACCACAGGAGTGCCCCGTGCTGCTGCTTGTGGCCTCGGTGTTCCTCTGCCCAGCTCTCATTCCTCTGCCCAGCCATGAATGTCATTAATCCCCAGACAGAGGAGCTATGGGCTCTTTTAAAGTAAATCTGTTGGGTTTGTTGGTCACTCTCAGGTGGCTGAAAAGAACAATTTTGGGAGGCCATAACTGAAAGGCAGACAATAAATGGAGAGGGCTGTGGTTGGAACCCTTGAAGAACTGTGCATATACAAGCTCTTCTGAAGAACACCAGCCAGCTGCCTGCACCTGCTCAGATAGCAGGGCTGCCACTAGCTTTGCTGCTCTGCTGTATGCAAAGATCGTGCCATGCCCCAGGAATTCAGTTTTCCAGCCTGGTTTGCTCGAAAGTGAATTGCTGTGGAGCTATGTTGGGTCAGGCTGAGTGGTCAGATGACAGAAAACACAAAGAGAACGGCAGTGTGGAGCTCCATGGGAAGCAAAGGGTGACAAGGAGCTGGCCCAAGTGGGGATCCAGCTGTGCTACGGTTTCCCAGTTCCTTTGCAGACTGAAGTCCTCCTCTCTTCTCTCTTTGGGATGCAGCTGGCTGTCTTGCAGCGGCATCGCTGTTCGCACAGCCAGGTGGTAAATCACGTCGTGGTGCTGAGGTGGCTGAAAACCAGCTGCCTCTTTCCATTCAGCCTATTTTCGCCCAGATCAGTGTGTGTGTGGTGGCTGCCAAAGGGCTGGTGCTGCGAACAAGAGGGTGGTGGGAACATGTGGGAGGACCTGGGTTTACCACACTGACATTTGTGGCTGAAGATGTGGGAGAGAGGCTCCTTGCTGTCAATTAGGGTAAGCCAGGTTGCGTTGGCTGCTCCAGAGGATGGGTCACAGGGGCGGTCAGAGGGGGGAAGCTGGTTCTCTACCATAGTTTTGTCCCTTTTTTCCCCTCGTTAGCCCCAGTCACAGCTGCGTGTGCCTCTTGTTTCTGCAGCTGCTCCTGGAAGCAGTGTGTCGTCTCCTGCTGGTTTGTAACAACTCGTGCTTCCTGGTGGGCTGACACCTCTTCTTTCCCACACAGGCACATCCATTCCTGTATTTGAATGTATCTGCCGTGGTATGTTCTCAATTTGGTTGCACGTTAGGACACTGCTAATTTTTGCAGATGCAAAAAGTGGTTTAAATGCTCAAGGACAGTTCCCATGTCCATGGTCCGTGATTTATAGGCAATTTTGTGGTGTTTTTTTTTTTTTTTTCAGAATTCATAAGATTTAAATTACAGCCAAATAGTTTGTCTTAATAGGTCGTGTTATTACCACAACAGCTGAGACAATCTGTGAAGGCAGAGGTAACACCTCTTGATTTGAGTCCCATTGGAGGATCGGGGCAGATGTCTCCTCTGAGGAATGAACTCCTTGGGGAAGCTGGGCTCAGTGACAGACCAGGTTGCAGGCCCACAGTCAGAGCACGAGGCCTGTGAATTTCTTTTGTGGCTTCCTAGGGACGCTGGCAGCACTATGAAACAGGAGATAAAAGAGCAAAAGATGACAGGACAGTTATTTTGTGGACTGGAAATGTCTCACTCATTACATACAGATCCCATGTAGCCGGGACCCACCAGAGGCATCGGTCTGAAATAAAGACTATTAAAGTGGAAAAAGTAGGTGTGAACTAGAGACAGAACATGCTCATTTTCTGACCAGGACTGCTTAAATGGCTCTTGAAGAGATTAATCAATTGTTTTCCCCCTTTGCTTTTCTGGCAGTCAGCCTTTGGCTCTAATGAGCTCATTACAAATAACCTTGCGTCCATCTCCAACAGGTGGAGAGAGCAGGATCACTCTGCCCTCCTCTCCTCAGCAGCAGCTACAGCTGCTCAACAGTACCTCACAACACTTTCTTTTTCATTTTTTTTCCTTTTCAAAAGATGACTTCTCAACCTAAGACGTGAAGCTTGCTAGACATTTTATGAATGACGGATGAAAAAGGGCAGAGCTGAAACTCTTCCTTCTTTTGTAAACAAAGACCAGGGGAAAAACAGTTGTTTTGAATTTAAAGAAAATGTTTTAATTGGAAAAATGAATAATTTCCTGCAAGACTTACAACCAAATGAAAAGTGTTTACTTCTTTCTAAAATTCTCTTGGATAAATATTTACCCTTTTTCAGCCAGCATCTCACACCCGTAGCCATGCCGGTTGTTTGCTTTTCAGCAGGACCTGAGTGTCTTGTCCCTCCCCTCCTTCCCATGCTGCACGTGTCTGCTTCAGCCACAGATGCTGCACTTAGGGGATCCCCCCAACCCTTCTGCTGATGTTCTGGAGCACGAGAGCTGAATCCATCCTGCAGCAACTCACAGCTTCTTCTCTCAAATGTCACTCAAAAATGTCTCTGTTGGGTCATGCCTGACCTGAAGGTAAGAGGCTGGCTTTATCCTCCCTTGCTAGCATGTCTTTGGCTCCTGCACTTCCAAAACCAGAAGCATTTGTGAAGCCAGAAGGATGCACATCTCCGGCACGCCCCACCAGGCTGGTGCAGATGTCTTGGCTGTCTCAGGTGGCACTTGTGTTTTGCTCCTGTCCTCCCTCTGTGGAGACCAGCCATTGTGCTGAACTTTTCCAAGGGTTGTCACTTGCCCCATCCCTTGTCCACTGCTGAGCACTGTAAGTCCCTCATCGTTGTCTCTCAGTCTGATTTTGTGCTGTCCGTTCATCTGTGTTGGGAGCTGATGGATGCCAGCACTGAATCCAGGTCTCTGCAAAGTACCATCAAAACCAGTTGTTCTGGTTTTGACTCCAGAGTGGGCAATGGCTGAGGAGATTGTTGTGGTGGTTAAGTTTCATTTTTTGTAGCAAACCCTCAATTTTTCCTGGGTAGGATATTTTCTGTGGATACCACTCAGACCACTCCGTTGCACAGATTTGTACAGCCCTCATTTCCATCGGCTTTAGCAGACCAAAGATGTCGCTTCATGCATGAAATTGTTAGCACCGTGTCCTGGTTTCACCTGGGAAAGAGTTAATTTTCTTTCTAGTGACTGCTGTGAAAGGAATGTCAATAATACCTATTGTTTCCAGTTGTTGCTAAGTGATGTTTACACTTTTCAAAGACATTTTTTCAGCTTCCCATAGAAGCATAGACCGAACTATAGAATGGCCAATGAAATATTCCATACCATAGATGTCAGGCTTAGGAGATAAATGGGGGTTAGCGGAGAGGTGGGAATCTGCGGCCACTGCTCAGGGTAGTGCCAATTCACCGGGCAGTGAGAGAGACTTGTGTCATTGTTATTATCACTATTATTGTTGTTCATTTTCTGTTATTGTTTCTATTAAGCTGTCTTCATCTCAGTACAGGAGGTGTTTTTTCTCCCTGTCCCCTCCTTTTTTCCCCTCTTCTCCTCACCCTTCGAGGCGTGTAGGAGAAAGGGAGTGAGCAAGCGACCACGTGGTTCTAGTTGCCAGCTGGGGTTAAACCATGAGACACTGGGGCGGTGGATCTGTCTGGCCCATTTTCCTCCTGTTCTGTGTAACGTTGAGGAAATTTCACTGGTGGGTTGAACTGTATAAATTGAATGCTGGGTGAAGTCCTGGCTGGGTGAAATTTGGTTGCCTGTTACTCTTGCTTGCTGATTCCACTGAATTTTTAGGAGCAGACTGGGATGTGAGCTGGAGGGAGCATGTGAGAAGGAAGAAACCTTCATCTGCGAGACAGCGTGTTCCTGAAAGCATTTACCAACCACAAGAACATTTTGGAAAGGAAACAGGCAGCCTCTTTTGCTGCTGTATGTGTTGCTGGACTTGCAAGCAATCTACTGGGGTCATTCCCAGGGCTGGGGGAAACCTTCCAAACCTAGCTGGAGGTTTGGAAGACACAGAGTTGTTGGGTTACCTGAGCTCTCACGGGACTGAAATGGCACCTGGATTTGGGTTTCTTCCTTTCCCTTCTGTTTCACATCAGCCACTTCCCAAAAGACTGACGTGGACCCCAAGAAACACGCGTGGCTGCAACCTGTAGCTCTCCAAGCGGGGAACAGCCCCTCCAGGAAGCTCTTGTACAACGGAGCTTCAGTTCCTCTCTTGCATTCTGCTTATTTAGTTGGGAGAGGAAAAAGAAAGAAGCGTGTGAGTTGCACTGATTGCAGTCAGTAAGGATCTTCATGTATGGGTGGGAATACTGTGGTTTACAGGAATTTAGTAAAGAAACACGTAACGAGAGTTAATGACTGGAAGTGGAATTAAGACACAGTTAAATGGAAAGGAAAGGACAGATTTTAATGCAGGGGATGATTAACCTTTAGTACAGAGGAGGTGGAGCCCTCATTCTGAAGGTCTCTGAATTGACACTGGGTGATATCCTGCAAGCATGCATTAGCCAAGCAAAAGTTACTGACCTTGGCCCTGCCCTTGGGAAGACAAGTGGAAGGCATGTGGTGAACACTCCCAGCTTTCATCTTCATGATCATCTGAACCGACTCTTTACTTGCCTCCCCTTTCCTGCTGTCCCTGCTTCTTTTCCTCACTTTCTTCTTACGGGTCATGTGCTCACATCTTTCTGGAACCCATGGGAAACAATACCTGCTTTGTTTGAGCTGTCTGCACTCCAGTTCCTTCCCTTTACCTTGTCAAACACTGGGAAGGGTTGGCTTGAAAACTCTGTCCATTTAGCAGAGCTTGGCTTCCAGTCAACAACCCCAGGCTAACAGTGTTTATCAGGCGGCAGGAGATCAATTCTAATTCCTGAACAGTTATCGTTCTTCCTGTTGCGGCTGTTCTCCAGCACTTTGAGATGCTGAGAAACTTTATGCACAGGTGTTTGCAGGAGACAGAGAGATTGATGTGTCCCTGCAGGTTTCACAACTGATCATATCGGTCATAACGACTTCTATTGTCTTATGGGAGGAGGCTCTGCTTTCTCTTTCTTCCCCTAAGTGTTGCTTGCAGTTGGTGGGAGCCAGCTCAGTGGGCTCGCAGAAAAAGGGTCTGCCTGGTGTTAAATTTGTATCTCAGCCTGGTTCCTGTGCTGGAATATACTGATGCTGGCAGAGATGCATGCACTCGCTTTTGTTGACAGAGTGACAACATTGAAGTAAAGGTGTCCACTGCCCCAGTTCTCTACAGCAATTGCCAGACTATTTTTTTCCCCAATTTGTATGTTTAGCCTGGCTCAGTCTGACAGGAATCACAAGAAGAAATTGGTGTCTTGCAGAGCGAAACATTACATACAGCCTAAGCCTTACCCTGCAGTGGGCAACCTAACCAGGGGCTCAGGCACAGAGCCAGTCAATAAGCAAACGGGTTCATAGAATCACAGAATGGTCAGAGTTGGAAGGGACCTTGAAGCTCATGGAGTTCCAACCCCCCTGCCATGGGCAGGGACACCTCCCACTAGAGCAGGTTGCTCAAAGCCCCATCCAGCCTGGCCTTGAACACTTCCAGGGATGGGGCATCCACAACTTCTCTGGGCAACCTGTTCCAGTGCCTCACCACCCTCACAGGAAAGAATTTCTTTCTAATATCTAATCTAAATCTCCCCTCTTCCAATTTAAAACCATTACCCCTCGTCCTGTCACTACACACCCTGACAAAGAGTCCCTCCCCAGCTCTCCTGTAGCTCCCTTCAGATACTGGAAGGCTGCTGTCAGGTCTCCCTGGAGCCATCTCTTCTCCAGGCTTGACAGCCCCAGCTTCCTCAGCCTGTTGTCATAGGAGAGACACTCCAGCCCTCTGACCATCTTCATAGCCCTCTGCTGGACCGATACCAACAGATCCATGTCCTTCCTGTGGTGAGGGCTCCCAAGCTGGACACAGTACTCCAAGTGGGGTCTCATGAGAGCAGAGTAGCGTGGTAGATGGGTCCCTCTCCATCTCTCCTGTAGATCCCCTTCAGGTACTGGAAGGCCGCTATAAGGTCTCCCAGGAACCTTCTCTTCTCCAAGCTGAACAACCCCAACTCTCTCAGCTTGCCTTCATAGGAGAGGTGCTCCAGCCCATCTTCATGGCTCTCTTCTGGACTTGATCCAACAGTTCCATGTTCTTCTTATGTTGGAAGCCCCAAAGCTGGACGCAGTGCTTCATGTGGCTTCTCAAAAGAGAGTAGATGGGCAGAATCCTTTGACCTGCTGGCCACACTTTTTTTTGTACAGCCCAGGATGTGGCTGAATTTTGGGCTGCAACCGCACATTGAGGTTCTCATCAAGCAACACTCCCAAGTCCTTCTCCTCAGGGCCGCTCTCAATCTATTCTCTGTGCATCATCCGTTATCCGCACACTGGTGTTGGCCTGGTAGATTTCATTTACAGCTGAATTTATTCTGAAGATGAGAGAAGAAAATGGGAGGCCCAGCGGCCTCTTCTACCCTGCAGCCTCCAAAGGATGTCTCCGACATCTCTCTGGGCTCAAGACACTAATTGTTGAGCTAAAGTCTCAACCTTACTGGAGCGATGACCAAAACCACCAAGAGCTTCCTCTGTACTCCTTTAACCTGCAGCATTTGTTGGTGTTCATATTGCACAGAAAGCTGCGAGAAGGCATAGAATACATGTATTTTTCCCTTCTGAAATGAAGAGAAATGGGCTGAAAGGACTGAATTATGGAGCAAGACACTTGGTTTCCTTCTTGCTTGGTGTCTTCGCTGAGAGAGGGGTTTGTTTAGTGCTTATTCCTTTGCCTGGTGGTTTAAAAGCAACAAATTATAAAACAGAACAAGAACAAATACTGAGGAAGAAGCAGCTGAGTGGATAACCCACACATCAGCCAGATTATCCCGGGTTTATCCTGAGTCGTAGCTGGGATCTGAATGACTTCACCCACCACAAATCAATCCCAGCGGCGAGCACCAGACACAGCCAGTGTGTCACAGCTGGGGCCTTGCTGACCAGATGTGTTTGTGGTGGCGTTTGGTGGCACCTGTGTGGAGCAGCGCATTCAGAAACCCTCCACGGGCCACACACCGCCGCAAGGACTGGTGACCCTGCTCCGCAGGGGAGAAGAACCGCTGCAGGGAGTGAAGGACAGCAGTGAGCTGTTTGTGCCACCTCAGCTTGCACCAGCACCTGGTGGCACCAACGTCCCTGTGCCTTGCCTGGGTATGGGTGGAGACAGGAAAAGAAGGTCCCCATGTGCTAGAAGGGCGGTGGAGTTTTGAGACTGGTTTGCAGGAAAAACTCTTGCTCTCAAAGTCCTTGACCTGGCCACTTTAGCAAGATAAAAAAAGCTTCAACAGAATCATCTCACAGCTTCATTTTGTTTTCTTTGCTTCTACAGCTTCACCAAGAGGACTGAGGAGAACAAGGTACACCCATCCAGGCACTAGTGAGGTGCCCTGGTCCTCTGTGACGGGCAACAAAGTAAATAACCCAAGGGACAGCCTTAACTCTTCCGAACAAGGCTTCCCAGGGGAGATCAGGCATAGTTCATATACACGTGGGCACGGGAGACCTGCAGGTTTCTTCTCCTGACTGAAAACAGCCGCCGTGTGCTGTAGGTACTGGGCGTCATAAAAGGGAAGGACCTCGTAGCGATGACTGCACCAACAAAATTTGGCATTCCCACTTTTATATTAATTTTTTTTTTTTATTGAGATGATGTAATTACAGGCATTTTAAAAATTATTTGCAACTCACTGGCCCTGAGAATAGGCTTTTTTTGTTTGTTTTTGTTTTGTTACATTCATTTGATATGTTCCCTTAGCCCCACACCTTAAAAAACCAAAAAGCCATCATCAATAAAAACAGGCTAGAATTTTATTTTAAAAAAACCGACCTTGAAGGGATGCATTCTGGATTTGCACATGGTTGTGGACTGACAAGGAGCTCTGGAGAATGCATGCGTGGGATTTGAGGTCTGGGGAGGGTGGCAGCGAGTTAGTGTTCCCAAAAGGGGCCCCAGCAGTGTTCTTTGGCTGGAGAGGCAGCCAAAAGGTTGCAAACTGAAGTCAAGAAAACGTTCTGCTCTGGAACTTCAGCATGTCCTACCTGACCGGCTCATGGCTCGTTCAGACTTGCAGCAAGCTGATGGCAACGAAGGTCCCACTTAACCACCCTGTGTGAAGATCCTTCGTTGGGCACTGATGTTGGAAGGGACTTCTGGAGCCCATCTGGTCCAATCCCCCTGCTCAAGCAGGGCCACCCCCAGGACCATGTCCAGATGGCTTTTGCACATCTCCAATGATGAGATTCTTTCTCCCTTTTCCTACTTGCTGTGGTGGCAAAGGCAGAAAGCTTGGCTGCTTGGCTGCTGGCAAATTTTACACTGGGAAGTCAGAAACTAGGGAGGGGAGGTGGGCGTCAGGGTTGGTGGAAAGACAGCATTGCCTTTGCTAGCCCAGAGGGGCAGCCAAAGGTTCCTCTAGCTCAGTCTGCACTCTGTTTACATTCCATATTATCTACCATGTGGATGCGAGGTAGAAGGGAACCTGCCTTCTGCAGCTGCTCTAACTGGTTTTATTTAATTTAATTTAATTTAGTCATAGCTGGTAAACTTGCTTCCAGGACTCCAAGAACAGTCTAAATCCTGCAGCTCCCACAACAGGTCCCAAGCCACCCAGGCCACTCAGTGGTGCACCAGGCAGAAGGGCTGGAAGGCAGGGGACAGCACCAGCCTTTGTGGGATCCACCTGCTCCAAGCTCAAAGGCTATTTTCATTCCAAATGGCATCAGCCTCGAGAGAACTTGTTCTCTGTGGCTGTGGTGGAGAAGAAGTTGTCTTTCTTAAGATGTCCTTTATGCGTGAAGTGGAAGAGTTTCCAACAGCCACCATAAATGTTTTTTCCCTTTTCCTTAGTCGCTGCAGGTGAAAGTGATTGCGTTTTTGGAAAAGATGAATATTTCCTATACAAGATCTGCCCACGGGACAGGTGTGATTTCAGGATTCCTTGCTCCCTTACCCAGTGCTGAGGATGAACCTTGTTTGCCAGCACACGCACCAAGCGAATGGGCTTATACTGGTGGACTGGCTCTTGTTCTTTGCATTTTGACCATGATGAAAATCTGTGCCTCATCAGAGCACTTTATATAGAAGGTCCCTATGGTTCTTTTTTTTCTCTCCTCACCATCTTGTACCAGTAGCTGCAGCAGGCCAATGAAAATAACGCAGTTCTGTGGTTGTCACAGCCAGAGCAGTAAAGGATGTGAATCGTTCCCTGCACAAACTTGGTTTCTTTCTACCACTGAGCACCTTATGAAGCACAGGAAACCCGCAAGAGCCCTTCTCTACATGGGTACTTCTGGTCACGCTTCATCTGTCACTCATGTTCACCTCTTTGCCACACGCTCCTCACCCCAGCTCCTGAGCCACGGCCACAGCGTGGGTGTCCTTGAGCAGGGAGACAGAGCAGAGTAACTCCTCAGCCCCCTGGTTTCAAGGGACCTTTGGTTTCAGATCTGTAACCACTCAAGTCCCTCAGTGCCACCCGAGCTCAGCACCTCCTAAGCTCCAAGGACTTCAGAGTCACGGCAGAGACAGGTGACGGGCTGCCTGCTCATCTTTCTGATGACACTCCTGCATCTGTTCTTTTGGGGCAGAAAAAGTCGAGTACGTGGTGTGCTGGGGCTCGTAACATATTGACTGTGATTTAATAACACACCATGGCTGGGAAAAGCTTAGGGAGAGATGCACGCCCTGTCGTTCCTCAATAGATACTGTCTCTGGAAAACCTCTCCTCTTTGTATGATGCCACCCGCCTCCTTAACAGAGCTGCTCCTTCTACGACCTGTGACGCAATATTAAGGCTTCTGTGAGATTGGATTCTCTCTCTTTAGACACAGGGGACTCTCTTCATTGCTGAGTGCCATTTTTTTTCCTGGATAGATTAACCCTCTTCTTAAATATGTGGCAAGATCAAATGTTGTGTTGGTTTAATAGCTGATAAAAGCTCTATTGTGGCAATGTACCTAGTTTTTTGGTTGAAATGGATGAGATTGGCCAACTGATTTATTTCCATTTCTAGTAGGCATGTTCCCATATAAGAGGATTCCTTTTATTTTTTTAATGAACTGGTGTGGACGTGCTTTCTTCCAGACACCATGATCTCTGCACAGTTTCTCTACGCATCTCCTCTCCTTGCAAGCATGGCTCCTGCTGCTAGATTCTCCTTCCGTTAACAGGACCACTGACGATGGATTGCTGGACACCTGGGCACCACAGGCTTTCCTGACACGGTGGTCTGAGCAATGTGAAATGAGAAAGGCCACTAGTTTCTCTTGCACGGGGCATCCAGGGCTGCTGAGCGTCCTGTGACCAGCCAGGCACAGCTCTTCGCCTCATGCAAAGCACCCTCGGTGCCGTGAACCAAATCAGGGGGTGTGAAAAATGGGGCACCTCACAACCAGAACAAACCCCAAACCCAAGAAAGCAAGACAGCTGTAGGATTTCTTTTCTTTTTTTTTTTTTTTCTTCATGTTAAAAACGGGCAAGCTGAGACAAGCTCCCTTGGTGGCAGAGCTGCGGGGCGGGGGGAGAGGGTAGTGGGAGGCATAAAAAAAAACACCAACCAAATCCCAAACCAAAACCCGAAATCAATTACAAGATATAAGTATAGCTATTTGGTCTCTAGTTCTCTACCATCAGCTTTCAGATTGGTGAATCAGCTCCCTCTCCAGCAGCACAAAATGATCCCGGAGAGGTTTCTGAGGAACACGAACCGTGTGATGGGTCCCTTTGCTTTCTCCCTACGATGTAAGGAACAGTCCTGCACCTTTCACCCCCCAAATTGCCAGCGGGTGTAACAAAATACCCCTCCCTTTTGTAATTACAGATGCTTCAGCCTTCCCTTTTTTTATAGAAGGCTTTGAGCTGAAATTCAGCATTGTGGGAGTTACACATACATATATCTGTGCGAAATGTTCCTCTGTCTACACACATATGTATGTGTATCTGTCCCCGCCCGCCCACTCTCCTGCTCCTTTCTATCGCTTCTTTGACAGAGGGAGGGAAAACGTCAACATCAGTCTGTTGCAGAGGTTTGTCACATTTATTGTTCTCCTCCCCGGAGCACTTAGGTGATTGGTTTTGGTCCATATTCCAGCAGTTAGCAGCCACTCGTGAGGACTCGTGAGCCCCAGCTGTGCTGGGATGGTATCCCACCCGACACGTGAAGGGTGACTCCTCTTCGCGTGACATTCAGGTACGTGGGGTAAATTCTTTTGGTAGCTTCAACACATTTCCCAGTGGCAGCACATACAGATGGATCCAAGCAGACTGGAACCCTTGAGCAAATCCCTTCCGTGTCGCTATTGGTGTTATGACATGAGACTTGCAGAGAAAATAAAAGCGCTCTATTTCCATAGGAAAGCCTTCCAAAAAAAAAAAAACCCCATAAAAAAGCATAATCTGACGTCTTGTCCTATGTGAGATAAGGAAAGTCAAACTGCATGTTTATTAGGGAAAAAAAAACAACACCCCCCCCTCCCCCAAACTGAAACAAACCGCAAAGAAAGAAAGAACTCAAGGGAGACTTTGTAGGAACAGTGAAGTAGTGCATAAGTCCAGGCTTCCTCCCCTTTACTTGTCTGCCAGCACCACTTCTGCCTGTTAGTTTGTTTTGTTAAGGTGCTTCAGGTCCTGCGTGGTCTTCAAGCAAAGCGGCGACCCCGAGTACTGCTTCTGTGTTGTCGCTTCCCCTCCCAAACTGTGCCAGCCATCTGGGCAGATGTTTCTCCCACAGACCCACAGAGGCAGTGCGCCAGTTCCCTTCAGCACTCATCTTCTTGGTATATTTGTTCATCCAGTTCCTGGGATTCAAGGTGCTCGAGGCGGTCTGTTCGGCCACTCATAATCTCATCCGGGGTCTTCATGAACCTGCAAAACAGAGAAACAGCCTGATTTCCCAGTGGTCTCAGCTTTTACCTTCATCAAACATTGAGGCCCCTGAGCTCTACAGCTCCAAAATCATCGCTGCTGTATCCCTTCCCAATGCCTTAGCATTTCCCAGCTTCTCCTCAGCCTGCTGGTGCCTTTCCTCCTTCACACCTTGAAAGGAAAACTAAAAAGTCACAGGCATNGCAACCTGCTCTGGTGGGAGGTGTCCCTGCCCATGGCAGGGGGTTGGAACTTGATGATCTTTAAGGTCCCTTCCAACTCTGACCATTCTATGATTCTATGATATCTCCCTGCTGTTCGAAAGTCCAAATTTGAACGACCAAACCCCACCATCTTTTCCATGATAGTATTTACTTCTTCTCCCTCACATTGTTTTCTGTTGTCATGTCAGACGCCCCAGGTACACTCATTTATGGTGTCCAGTGGTATTAAAAACCTTTATGGCCTGCACATTTCAAAGCAAAAGCACTGGCAAGGCGTGGAGAAGCAGAGGGCTACTGGTTTGTCCAGGCTTGTGCGTAGGTGGGTGAAGAGGAATATGAAACACCAAAGGAGCAGTGGTGGAAAAAACCAAGGACCAAGTCAGAACAAGTTCTGGGAAATGGAAAAAAGCCCTGAAAGAAAAAGCTCTCGGGCTGAGGTACTGTGAGCAAAGACAGTCCCTTCCTGTGTGACTGTAGCAAGTGTAATTGTCATGAAGCAGCATCCTCTGTAAATGAGTGCCGTGGCTCCCAGCACTAACGTCTTGATGCAGTGAGTCTGCAGGGCGCTGGAAACAGAAACTGCCTCTGGGGAGGCAGGGCAGCAGTAGGAAATGGGAAAGGACATCCACCAGCCTGCGGATCAAGTCTGCAGCCTTGATCTTTGCCAGGATGCTTTTGCGTCCTACAGCGCAGAGACAGCACGGAAAAGCTCTGCTTTTTCTTTCTGGATCTAATGGCGTAGGAAGAGAGAGTGGCACAGGAAGGATGAAATCCTAGTTTAAAGGCAAATGGCTTTCCTAACTCGCCGGTACTTCTGCAGAAATTAGGATGAAAAAATGTTTACGCTGGAAGTGTTACAGAATTTCAGAGTCTTTCATTAACGACGTACTGGCTACCGTTCAGCAGTACAAAATGTGTTAATCAGAGGAGCTGATTTTACTTCAGGTTGATGACACGCTGGGGATTCTTGCCCCAGTGAAAACAAACCCAACTGACAGCAGCCTCGTTACTAGTGCTGACCCAGAAAAATCACCGCTGAAGCTGCTGGGCACGACTTGCCTCCTCTTCTGCCTCCGAGGTTACAAAGCTGAGGGCTTTCTGTCTGAAAAATCTGAAGTCTCTCAGCACGGCCTGGAACTAACCTTTTGCCACCCCTGCTAAATTTGGAAATCATGTGCACATATGCATTTAGGAACAAAAAAAAGAAGGGGCTGTGACTCACTGCTGTGTCACTCCCATCTGTATGCTGGAGGAACGCTGCTGATCTAAATGGTGTTACAGTGGTGAAAAACCAGCATGCAGGAGCGGTGAATCAGTCCTGGGCTACGCAGGGAAAACACACCGAAGCCTACAGGCCAGGCTGTGCCCTGATTTAAACCCTCTGCTCGTCTTGCTGACCTTGCGTGAGGATGAAAACAAAACAGAGAGTTTATCCCACTGCCCTCCCTACCTTCTGTCTGATCTGCTTCCTAAATGATGTGGGAAATGGGCTGATGTGAGCTGCACCACGGCACTTCGGGCATTCTTTCTGGTCTGTGTTTTAAGTCACGTCAAGGAACTAAAAGCATGGGTATTTGTAATGACATTTGATTAAATTTTAAAAAACCAACCCAGAAATACAAGCTAATAAAGAAACTGTATCTGTGACCTCTCTTGTTGCAGAAGACACTCAGGCAACCTATTAGAAAATCACTTCTCTGACTCCGTTTTACAGATATCTGCAGATGACAACTGCCTGCATGTTCCTTATAAAGTCCTTATTTCCTATTATTTCTGTGCTTGCAAGAAATAGCCAAGAAAGGCCCATTAATGGCTTGATTTTTTGCAGCTGTTCTTCTTTCTCTCTTCAGATATAAATAGGTCTAAGAAAACAACATCAATAAGTTTTTATTGGGAATTGTGCAAAAAATGCTTTGTTGTTTTCTTTCCAGTTTCCGAAGGAAATGAGGTTTATACACTCCTGGTTTATGCTCCCTGGTGACCTTTGAATCTGTTGGTCAATTTTGGGCCAGTGTGACAGAGGAACTGAGGCCTCCAAGGGTATAAAGTTTCTGCAGCTTTGAGAAAACAGGCAGCCTGGTTGAGAAGAGATGGAGGCCTGTTTTGTTTGTGCCCCCACCAAAGGAGAGGCTCCAAGATAAGCTCCTTCACTGATCAGCATCACAGAATTCCCTTGGGGCAGAGCGGTCTTCACAGGAGGCCACAGCAACGCAGGCTGCCTTCCTCAGTACTGCTCCTCCTGGAACAGCTTTGTTTTAACTTTCCATAAAAAAAAATTAACATCACGCAGTTGGTTTTGCCTGTGATTCCTCCTTCCCTCCACTTTCCTTCCCCCGTCTAAGTCTCTTTCTAAGAGCTGACATAAACAAGACATTCCACAGAAACCTCTTCAGCTGTAGATAGTTTGAGTGCTAATGCAGCTCTGTTAGCTATTTAAGAAAACAAACTCTGAGACTGCCTTCCTATTGATATAATTTCCAAGCACATTACTAGATCCAGACCCCTGACATCAAAGCAGCCTTCGCCCTGAGTTCAGTGCTCTGTGGGTCAGGCGTACGCACTCGGATTCGCTGGTCTTGCCTGAGGAGAACTGGAGTGCTCCCGCTCCCTGCCAGCGGCACTCAAGTTTGGACAAGTAAGTCTCTGCTTTAATGCTGTTTCAAGCGCTGTTTCCTAAATTCCTGGTTGTGTCATCCAATCCCGTGTGTGAGCTTTTATGAACAGCTCTGGCAGGTCTCTCTCTTCTTCCTTAAAGGCAGCACTGCTGAAGACGCGGCCATCAGCACTTCTCTTCTGTGGTGCTGATGTTCTTGAGGAAGCGCCTGATCCCTGCTGTGTCTGAGAAGTAAATTTGGGGTGGGTTTTCCAGCACTTTGGCTGAGACCACAAATCATTTAGCTAAGGTCTTAGACAATGGTGCAGCCTACTTGAAGCAACTGAAAAGACTTCTGTTGATTCCACTGATCATTGAAACAGGACCCTGGTTTTGTAAATTGGTGTGGTTGTCCTGAAAGCCGGGAAGCACTGGACTAGATGGCTTTTACAAATATGTGCCCATTGTCACCTGTGTTGTAGCTGTGGCAATGAAGTACCCCGCACGCAGTTCCATCCTCCATCTTCAAAAACTAATTGTCTGTAGAAAGGAATGGCAAAGGAAAGTAAAAATTACCTGAACAAAAGCCTTTGTCCTGGCTCCTTCCGGATAATATTTAGTTTGTAGTAGTGGCGTAGGGCTCTGGACATTTTCTCATAAGTCATATTTGTTCTGTTCTGTTTTTTTCAAAAGAAAGAGGAAAAATGTGGTGAGATGATTCATTAAAACTTTTGTAAGCCCCCAAAGGAGCTGCAGAACTATCACAGCAAGCTAAAGTAACCAAGTCAGCTCAAGAAATGACACGTTCCACTCTTCTGATGTTTGCAGGCCCATCCTGCCCCTCCAGTCCTCATCACCACATTTCTACGGGTCTCTCCTTTCAGGGCAATTTAAGCAAGGAAGTTCAACAAAAATTTGAAGTGAGGCTTTTCTACAGTTTCTTGTATCACAGATAACAAAAGGCTTCATCAGCCACGAGAGGAAACAGTACATGGAGGGAGACGCTCACGCCAAATGGGATGTGACAGGCCTGTTCTTAACAAAACCACCTTTTCTAAAAGAGTAAAAACAGTGGCTAATGACTGAATCTGTCACCCATCCCTGTTAAGAACGCTGTTCCTCTGGGATTCCCCTCCGTTAACTAGTTAATGCTTACAGAGCACCATGGCAATTTGAGAGCCCGTTTCTCCTCTGGTGATAGAAGTCTCAATCGAGAAGCCCATTAGGTGGTACATCTGCTTCTATCACAGAGCTTCCCCTTCATTTAGGGAGCTTCTGACCCCAAAGACCATAGCTGAAACACAGCATGGTGGCTGAGGTATGGCCCTGCTGAAGCTGAGTGTCTGTATTCAGGCAGAAGTGATGGGCACTGGCAGAGCTGTATGTGGGCATCCCCCACAGCAATGACTCGGGACAGAAGGATCAGCCCCTTAGGCTACGCCTACATGAAGAGCATTTTTCTGGTACTATGCTGGCAAAGAAACTCCCAGCAGAGAGACAACTATACCGGCAAAACCGTGCTTGCACGAGTGTTAAGCTGCCGCCTTGCCATGGGCAAGACATGCCAAACTAGTAGAAGCACGCTTTTGCTCTGTAAACCTCCACATTGGAGGAGCACGGCTTGGCACAGCTCTGTCCAAGATCGGGCAGAAGTCTGTAGCGTTGGCCTGGTTTTACTAAATTTAGGAACTGAAACGCCTCCCGAAAGCAGACCCCCTCTGCTTGCCCTGATGGCCACAGCTCTGCTAAGGGAGGCCACTTAAAGAGCTCCTGCAGCAGTTAAACACTAACAAGGACAACGTTTTCCCCGCAAAATCTGGACTCCACTCATTGGGAAGCTCCCTGAAACAGCATGCGTGCTTTTCCCATTTCTTACGTGCTAAAAGGCCACTGCATTTCCTAAGTGGCTAGTGGTCTTCAGTTTTAGACACTCAGCACCAGGCATGATGGCAAGGTGTGATTCTTAGCATGGAAGTGGGGGAAATGCAGAACTCTCCATCCCCAGTGTTGCAAGCCTAGGACCTCTAAGCCAGATGTTCTTGTAATGTCCTGAGTCACACGAGAACATCTTGACCTTATCAAGATTATAGGCTATGTATGCTCATATACAGCATCACAGAGGAGTTGAGGTTGGAAGGCATCTCTGGAGATCACCTAGGGTAGTCCCTCTACTCATGGTCAACCAGATGGTTGCTCGGGACAGCGTCCACTTCAGTTTTGAACATCTCCAAGAGTGGAGACTCCAGAGTGTCCTCTTGGGCAACCTGCTCCAGTGTCTGACCACCTTCCTAGTAAAACAGTGCCACACCTGGCGTCACATGAAACCTCCCAAAGGGAACGTGAAGTCCCACACCTACTAACGTAATTCCTCCCCAGGTGGGGAACTTCTGTCCCTTGATAAGTTTCATGAAATTCCCATTAGCCCATTTCTCCACCATGTCCAGGTCACTGTGGATGGCAGCACAACCCTCCGGTTTATCAGCCACTCATCCCACCTTTTGTATTATCTGAGAACCTGCTGAGAGTGCACTTTGTCCCATCACCCAGGTCACTAATGAACATGTTAAACAGTATAGTCTCCAGAATCCATTCCTGTGGCAAGATCACTAGTGACAGTATTTTGTGCCGTTGATTACAACCTTTTCAGACAAGCAATTCAGCCAGTTTTCAGTCTACCTCACTGTATTCTTGTCCAGGTCATACTTAATCAGTTTGTCTATGAGGATTTTATGGGAGACAGTCTCAAAAGCCTTCCTCAAGTCAAGATAAGCTACATCCACTGTTCTCCCTGCACCTGCTGAGCTAATAATTTAATTGTAGATGGATATCAGAGTGGTCAAGTATGATTCTTCCCCTTTGTAAATCCATGCTGACTACTCATATGAACATACTCATATGCATATAGTCATATAGATATATCTGTACATACTCAGCCCCAAACTGCAAAAATCAGTATCTGCTTTCTGGGGAACAAAGCAGAATTACCCTCTTAGAAGGAAACACAGAATCCTGCAGCATTTGGTGTCTGTCACAGTACAGCGTGTGAAATCTGAACGCCGGTGCAGGCAGGAGCACAGACAGAAAGCTCCTGCCGAGATATGGTACCCAGCTCCTTGTAGACCACATCTAACCAGGACATCCTTAGCATCAGGTTTTGGGAAGAAACAAGATGCCTTGAGAGAGAAGCACCGTTAATTCTTGCACTCCTTGTCATTTTATCATTAAACCAAACCAACAGGTTCTCTGTATGAAGGACAGGTGTTAGTGCCTTGGGCTGGATGCTTTGTGTTTCTAATGTGCATAGAATGAGAGATTACAGCTGCCCAGCAGTAGTTCATACGCAGATGCTTTCTTCCTTTGCCCCCTGTTTATAAGTGAATCCTGTGATGTTACAAGAGGTGAAGTGCCACAGGAGGAAAACGGCATTGCATTCTTACCTTGTGGTTTCCCCACAGCCGGGCCAGCCCGTTGGGATCCACTATCCGAAATATTTTGGATTCCTTATCTTCCCATCGGATGAAATTTTCGTACCGGCTGTCAGAAAGCAGCTGATAAACATAATCCCAAAGCAACCTACAGTCTGTGAAGAGAGGAGCAAGAAAATATTGACTTTTTTTTTTTACCTTGGGATTCATTCTGAAAACTTGTGGGTGGATGTGCAGTGAAAGGACAGTTGGGATCAGGGTTGAAACAGCTGCTGCGATGTGAAACGCAAACGGTTTGGTTGGCATCCACCGATGGTTGCCAATACAGAGCCTCTTCTGATGCATCCTAGTCCATCTGACATTGACTGAGCATCTTTCTCACATTAAAAGCTGCGTGAGATGACCTGCTGATCTTAGTTGTATTCGTACTATTGTACTGATGCACATAAGCCCACCACTGCTGGCCTTGCTGCTGGCTGTTCCAGTGGGGAAACCCAGAATCCTGCAACCTGCTCTCCCTGCTTAAGGTTGTCCCTTTCTGTGCTCACAGGAGGGGTTTAAAGCTTGGGCAATGTTACAGCTTTCCTTTATAAATGCCATGTGATATACAACTGACACCTTTTATCATTTTTGAATTTGCTTTTTGTTTTATTTTTTAAGGTTCCTGAAAAAAACCCCTCCAAGTATTATAATTACTTGAGTGCGACTGAGAGGTTAAATACTTTCTATTTGGATAATTGAATTCAAATTTCCTCTTGGCAAACACTCCTTAGGTCGCTAATTAAAGGTCTAACAGATACTTAGGTTTTAGTTTAGTGTTTTTCAGCTTCATGGCAGTCTCTTGAGACGAGGGAAGCCAAGAGCTGAGCTGCTCCTACTTCCTGCTTGCAACGTGTGTGTGCACAGCACAGCACAATCACTGGCAACTATGAAATATGGAAAGCAAATTGCAGAGAGCTGGGGCTTCTTGCTGCTGTCAGAAACAGCAGAGTTTTTATAGCTCAACTGTCCAGATCCCTAAGATGCCCAGAGAGATGCATTTTACTCTGAAAGCAAATCCAGCTTCTGAGAGATGGCTTGTTGGAGTGGCTGAAGGGCAGGCAACCAAAGACATCAAGCTTCTAGGTGCTAAAATGGATTTTTGTCAGCCTGTCTTTCTATTCCTGTCTCTCTGCATTTGGTATGTGCTACAATGGGGATGATGACATGTTCAGAATAAAAATATAACATGCTTTTGGAAAAGGGATATGAATAACACATTTAATGAGCACACCTGAAAGGTTAGAGATATTAACATTAATGACGATATTTCCCATTTTCAAACTGTAAAGGGTATTTCTGAAGCCTCTATTCTCTCTAAACCCAGAGTTTAGTTTGTCACTGCCCTTACCATAATCTCTCCCCACCAGTCCTGCAGAAAACAAAGCAGTGTGTTTTCAAGAGATGACATCTGGCAAAAATTGTAGGTTTCCGTTCTAGCTGAAACCTACCCCAATGGTCACCTCATCTGTGACGTCTACGAGAGCAGGAACGTGAAAGGAAAGAGACAGTCACAGTTTTTGGTTGGAAAAACCTTATTTTCATTAATGTTTTCCACAGAAAAATGTCCATTCCCATTTTAAATTTTTCTGGGTTTTAATTTAAAAAATGAAACCTATTCCCATTTTTTGTTCCTTCACGGATGCAAGCAGTGTTTCAGCGATAGCTTCCTCCCTCTCATCCAGAATAAGGTACCCGCAGCTGGGACCAGGGCAGAAGATAATTCTCCTCGGCACACACATGCCAACGACCAGCCTAGGTGGGTCCTTTCTTGGCACACAGATGCAGAGATGCCTTCCTTTCCCTCTCCCCACACCCCAAGTCGCCTACACAGCCCAGCTGCCCACCCCGTGGCTGCAGATACCAAGCAGGTAGCTGGCTGCAGTTAAAGGCTTGTGATGCCAAGCGCTGCTGCTGTCCCCTCGTGTGGCTCTGGGCACAAAGGACTTCCCCTGGACTAGGTGGGAGGGCTTGCAGAAGACCATGAGATTGAAAGCCTCAGACTAACACTTCAATTTCTGTCGTCTTTCCTATCACAAATTTACAAGCCCCAGTTCTTCCATCACCCTTCCATCAATAATCTTTCACAAACACATACACTTAGACATGCACCTATTAGAAATAAAACCACCTTTTCTATACTTCACCTATAAGGAACAAAGGAAAGGAATTATATTGCTCTGCTGGATTGTGCCTTTTAATAAGGTGGGAGGTGCTCGGATAATAAGAGTAGTAAGAGAGTAAGTGGTTCCTTGACACATGTGTAATTCATCCCCAAACTCTTTCAATGAAAGGCTGCATAGAAAATGATTTTTTTAGTGGAAGAATCTTAATTAAAAAAAAAAAAAAGCCAACGAAATCTTTACCTGGGTTTTTTTTTTTTTATTACTCTGCTTTTCTTTCAATTCATCTAGCTCTGACTCCCCAGGGCATATTTTACCAGTTCATCAGAGCTGGTAATACCACTGCATTCGAAAAACTACTTTTTTTATTATCATCATCCTGTGATAAAAGTTATCTGCAATAACTTTAACAACAAAACCTGCTTACCTGGGGTCAAGAATTCATGCGGAATTCACTGGTCTAAGCCAGTGAATTCCTAAGGATCTCCATGCTTTCTTTCTGTCCAGTCCTTCATTAAAGTCACTGTAAAGGGGACTGTGATGGTCTAGATCAGCAGTGAATCCATCCACCACAACCATCAGTGGTCAGAACTGGGCTGAACAGCTGCGGTGGGCTCAGGCTGGCCCCACCTTAGCTGCAAGAGAGGTGGGAGCAGTTTCAAACACTGTCTTAGCTGATATTCATCAAGGAAAAAAGAGACATTTTTTGACTAAGGTAGGAATATACTAGAAGCCTAAGGGAAAAGAAGGAGGATGTGTGGGTCTGTTGTTGAACCAACGCTTTTGGACTGTGCTGGAAGTTTGCTTTGAGGTGGTTGGTTGGCGTATGGCCCTGCTGGGAGACTGCTGCAGGAATCTGGCGTCTGAATTTCAGTCACTTGGCTTTGCTGGTGCCACTGCTGCTAATCCTGGAAGGAGCATCCTCTCCTTGGGGTCAGCTGCAGGGATGGCACTCCCAGAGAGACAAGTCAATGTCAGGCTCTGTCATATTCTTCAAATACAGCCCAGGGCAGACACCCTCTGATGACAGTAACTTGTAGCTAATATTTACAGATCTGCAGAGACATGATTTACCCTAAACTTTACTTTCACCTCATTATTTGCAAAATATCATTTTCAATCAGTAGCGTACCGCTGTAACTATGCTCTAGAAGATGTCCAAGGGTAAAAATACAACTCTTACTGATGGGGATGACAGAGCTCTCTACAGTGGTCCCTGGAAGAGTTTCAAGAAGGCAGCTCCTTAACAGGTGACGGGAATTGCACATGCAGTGCGTGTCACACAGTGCCAGGTCTGCACATTCACCTCAGTGTGGCTAGCAAGCAAATTCTTGTTGAACCTAATGGCTTTGGCTGTTTCCCACTGGCTATCACTACTTCGCACACATGCAGAGTGCCCTCCTCCTTCACAAAAACAAGAAAGCACAAAACCATTCTGCCCAAGATGTCTGAGTAGCAAATCATTGATTGGACCAACAACAGAGCTCCAGGCTCTGAGAAGAGGTAGGTTTCAAGTGCAGAGCTGGTTTTTGTTGTTCGCTTCATTTTTAGAATGGATTCAGGCTAAGCTTGAATATAAATATTCCTTGAATGAGAAGAGCTCAATCTGCATCTTGAGATCTCCGCAAGAAAAGTCCCAAGTGATCAAGGGTCCCATCCCATATTCTAAACTGACTGAGCTGCCCAGACTTGCTGAGGTATTTAGTAGGCTGGTGGAATTTGCATAAAAAAAAAACCCAACCAAAAAAACCCAACCACCCAAGTATCTTAGACCTCTGAATCTCTGTTTGCTTCAACGAGAAAACTGAAAATTCTTGAAAATTTTGCTTGGCTCCTACAAGCACTTAAAAACTTGCATTCAAAAGTGGCTTTTGTCTATCAGCAAATTTAGATATATGACTGAGTTGCAATTATTTCATGAGCTGGCATGCATCGAGACAGCTGTGGTCACTGTATCTCAAGCCACAGCAAGCAGGAAATAAAAATCATTAGCTTTAAACACCTGTAGAGAAGGTTTAGGCTCGCTGCGTTGCCTCTCACCTCTGCTGACAGCTACGAGCACACACACTGTTAGTTATCAGGGACAAGCTGATGCTCGGCAGCACAACTGAGTTAAGTGTCCGAGCTCTGTTTGCAGAGTACCTGTATCAGTTTGCCTTCCTTCAGATTTCACATGAGAGACCTTTAGGAATTTGAGCACAGGCACTCTGGGTTTTCTGTTTTTAATCACAAATTATTTACACCGTGTGTATCTTTCTCCACAGATTGCATGGTAAAAAAAATATGAGGTTCTGGAGGTGTCTTTGACTGACAGAGGATCAGCCACTAAATAATCTATCATTATTAGGTCAGTAGAAACCACCTTTAATCTGACAATAGAGACCACAGCTCAAAGACTATCTGATAGCTCTTAGGGAGTGTAATCAATCTGGAGTACACTAGAGCCCATCTGGACTGAACTGGAGCTGATGAAACTGGTGAAAGCCCCAAGAAGAGGCAATGCTAGAAAATGCAATTTAAAGGACCTTCTCCACCGGGAAAAGAAACACCTCCACAGAATGCTGGTGAAGACCATACAGACAGTTGAATCCCCCAGGAAGGTAAAAATTAATTATTATATGTATTTTCAGGAAGGATGGAGAAATGAAGAGAGGGACCCTTACGTGGATGGTTGTTTTGTAAGTGTAAATGATTTGTTTGAGGAAAGTTTGGATGGTGTGACTGACTCTGTGAAGACTAAAGGACTTCCTTGGCTGTCAGAAGGCCTCCAAAGGAACAATCACAAGGAAGGACTCTCCACAGGGTGTGTGTTGGCTAGTGAGCGATGAGGAGAAAGCACACGGATGTTGCTGAGGCCCAGCAAGCTTCAAAAATGTGGGAGATTCAATAAGAGACTTGAGTCAGGGCTGATACCTAAATTGCTTGGGCATGCTGCAATTTCCTGCCTTTTGGCTAAAATAAGCTTACTTAGAGAGCAGCTATGCCTCTGTTGCACAAGGAAACAGCATTTCCCCCTAACACACACATGGACTTTTTTTTAAAGTGAACTCAGATGGCTGAACTTTATACAATCTGAAGGTAAAGGAAGAGAGCAGGGACTGAGAGGCTTCAAGGCAAGATACAGTATCAAAGAACCTGGCCAAAATGAGAAGGTGGTGAACGGCTCCCAGCAACGGGGCAGGCATTTGCACATCCCACCGTTTCCTCAGTTGTCCTACTGGGCAAGAGTGAACTAGATAATTAGCTAGGAATTAGGGCAAACTGTACCTTCAAACAGAGAGGCATGGCTACAACTTTCTTCCTGCAGTTAATGCTTCTAGAGGGATTTTTACAGTTCCACACAAGGTAGTGATAAGATGCAGAGTACTTAGCTGGCTCTTCAAATGTCCCCCATAAGCACTGCCCTACATGTGCAAGAGGCAGGAGTTTCACACTCCTGATAATGACAGCCACGTTCTGCACAGCACCGAGGAGGGCAGAGCTAGAGGAAAGCCTTGGGGGCTGCCTCCCCACTCAGTCTCAGGCTGACACCAGGCACAAGGGAAACAGGCAGCTGCGCAGCTCTGGGGAAGGTGGGAGAGAGGAGACAGAGTGGTTGGGTGGGGTTTGAGGAGTAGAAATGAATCATAGAATCACAGAATGATTAGAGTTGGAAGGGACATTAAAGATCATCAAGTTCCAACCCCCCTGCCATGGGCAGGGACACCTCCCACTAGAGCAGGTTGCTCCAAGCCCCATCCAGCCTGGCCTTAAACACTTCCAGGGATGGGGCATCAACAACTTCCCTGGGCAACCTGTTCCAGTGCCTCACCACCCTCACAGGAAAAAACTTCTTCCCAATATCTAATCTAAATCTCCCCTCTTCCAATTTAAAACCTTTACCCCTCGTCCTGTCACTACACTTCCTGACAAAGAGTCCCTCCCCAGCTCTCCTGTAGCTCCCTTCAGATACTGGAAGGCTGCTATCAGGTCTCCCCGGAGCCTTCTCTTCTCCAGGCTGAACAGTCCCAGCTCTCTCAGCCTGTCCTCATAGGAGAGGTGCTCCATCCCTCTGATCATCTTGGTGGCCCTGGAATCTCTCCTATAAACAGCAAGTGTTGCCTTTAAACCCCACCGATGCAGCAAGCTTGCCTCCTTGTTCTTGTTTTAATCCCTCCTTTCAAAGGGCAGAAGTGCCCAAACCTCAGCCACTCTTTCCTGGATGGTAAAACTCAATTTCTCTTTTCTGGCTGAAAAGCTCTGTTTACTGCTCACATTACAGCACTGCTTTGGTAATGTTACAAAAAAAGGGGAGACTGTAATAGTATCATAAAGAATCCCTTGTGACAGTCAAACAGACACTGTGTGAGTGGAAGCTCTTGTTAAAGATTCTTCATTTCAAATATCCTTTAAGTCTACAGGCACATTCTTCTGAATAGGCACCTAAAGAACACTGGCATATAAATAATGGTTATTTGATAGTAATACATCTATCCCTTAGAATTTAAATACCATCTCAGGACGATCTATAAATTAAACATTATGGATCTTAGGTTCCTAGTATTTTGACACTTGTCCAGCCATCACGAATGACTTCTCTAGCATCATTTGGCCAAAGCAGTCTTGATGTTGCAGAAGTGAGAGCTCTTGCATCTGTGCTCCCTTAGACTAAATAATGCTGTTAACAGCACAGGCATATAGATGCTAAAGACCTCTTTTGTTCAAAATATAACATTCCCCTGCACTGCAGTATTTCCTAAAACACACATTGCATCTGAGACCCCTGTTGTTTAAGTGAGGTCCATGTCTCAGAAGCGGGGCTGGCCTTCTTCATGTTCAACTACCAAAATCCTCTCTTAACCACAGAAATGTCTTGTGAGACCCACCCACATCTTGCACTGAAGATAATTATGTAAAATGTGTTCGGTCTGGCTGATGACTGCCTTGGAAACTAAGATGGCTTTCACATGCCAAAGTAACGTTGTCATACTCCCTCTGACATCAGCTGAGGCCTTACCCCTTGCTGAGTAGGTTAGCCTAAAATTTCTCCAGCATGATATCATTTGACATAAGCGGTTCTGTGATTTCCACCAGCCGATGAGTTCTCCCAAGCTCGGGCCCCTTTATTTTACAAAGTGGTTTGAGCTTCAGCTGCATTTGTTCACAGTGAAGCAAACAATGTCTGTTCACAATGGAGACTATTGAACAGAACTTCTCTAGAAGTTCTCTGGTGCCCTGGTTTCCGTAAACACACCTAAAGTGTGGCTAGGACAGCTAACGTGGTGATGCTCGTGGCATCGAAATGATGAACTGGCAGAATTCAGCTGGCCACAGCTGCTGTGAGAACAATGTCCTCATCTCCCTTCCATTTTATCCTTCCTTCCTGCTGCTGCTTACCTTGTGCTGGCTCTGTTGTTAGATTTCTCTGTGAGACTACTTAAATCACTTAAACAGAAGAAAACAAACCTCGCGAAAAACGTCACAGAATCATAGAATGGTCAGAGTTGGAAGGGACCTTAGAGATCATCAAGTTCCAACGTCCCTTGCATGGGCAGGGACACCTCTCCCTAGAGCAGGTTGCTCAAAGCCCCATCCAGCCTGGCCTTAAACACTTTGAGAGCTGAACCTGTGTGCAGGAATGCTGAAGCCAGCACAAAGACGGTGGCACAACTACACTGGCAGAGCAAGCGAGGATGGGGAAGAAAGAGGGAGATGCCCAGAAGGCCACATGGACCTTCAGCCTGCTGTCTGTGATTATCCTTCTTGCCAGAAAAGATCAGTAAGTCTCTGAGAAGACAATGCTACTTTGGGGCATCTGGATTTGTTTAAACTTTAGCCAGATCAGAGAATTAAGAGATCTGTAATCACAACACCAAGAAATCACAAAGGTTAATGGCTATTCACTTGCACTGAAAATAAAAAAGACTGAGAGACAACTCCTAAGTCTTGACCTTCCCATGGAGATGAGCTCTAATTGCATTTTAACCACATCCTATACCATGCAACAGGTACCACTTTCTGGACAAGCCAAATGGACCTTCGGGCTATCTAATTGCTAAATGAAGCTCATCAGGCTGGCTGATACTGTTATTTGTTTCAGGAGTATGACAAACTTATTTCAGCAGATAAAACTACAGTAAAAAAGTAACAAAGTCTCATGATTAAGGGGTTAAATGGCTCTGAGGACTGAGGGAACACTGATACTGAGATCGCGCAGTCCTGCTCATCCCTATACGGTGATCCATGTGCAGGTTACTGAGGGAACAGAGTTTTCTTTCCATGAATGTTGGCTGCATGAATGTTGGAAGCAGGATGGTAAGCCGGTACAGTAAAGCCAATGTTTCTATGTGGAGAAACCTCTTGACAGTCAACTGTTTGTTCAGCTCAGTAAATTCAAGCTGGGGCTGAGGAAAGAGGTTGCCAGATCGCACAATACAACAGTTGTACGTTGCTTCTGTCTTGTACCCAAACGCTGTGTGGGAGATCAGGCAGAAGGAGAGCAGAAACCTGAGGCTGTCATGCTGCAAACAGTTGTGCTGTGAGGTTGTAAAAGTGGCACAGCAAGACAAGGCCAAGCGCTGTCTTTGGCACTAAAAACCTGTAAAGGGAAGTAGGATCCAAAAGGTTCATATCCCTCAGGTGGTTGAAGAAAAGAGCACTCAAATCACAAAGAATATGTAACGGATGGGCCAGGGACAGCTTGACAGATGAAGACTTCGCAAGCTAAACTCTACTGGATTGAAAAATGTCTTCTTTATCCCCCATCCTGTTCTCCTGCTCCGTCCCCCTGTCCTCACCAAACAGACAGGTATTTCCAGTATCAGCTTCAAGTGTTGTTCTCTTCCTGCTCCACCTCAATGGTAGAAAGTACTCCTCCATTTATCTTCCTAAAGAAACCTGCCTCTGATCCTCCTGTGGCTTTTCCTCACTTTTATTGCTCATGAAGGGCAATGACTAGGAAAGAAATTCAGCTTTTGCCTGTTCACATACGAACACCTCATAACCACCTTCACATTAGAAAACTGGTCAAACACTAACGATGGCAATTTAAGAACTAAGGATGAAGTTTTATCTTCTGAATTGTAACTTAGAGAAGCAGCAACGACAGGAATGACTTAACTAGAGCAAAGGCATTCCCAATAAGAGTAATAATTTTCGACCCTCACAATGTGAGAATCTCTGGTATCTTCTGTTGCAAGCTCAGTTCACCCTTCGGTTTTAGACTTTTGTTTTGTTTCCTTCTTTCAGCAGCAGAAAATAATTGTCTATATGAGACTACGGCCCAAGAACCTCACTTCTGTGCTCCATTAGAAAGCCCAGAGCACTCTGAGAGGTGTGAGCATGCCTGGAGGACATAGCTTTTAGTGCATTCCCAGGAAGCCCCTCCTGAAGGGACTTCATAAGCCGTAAACTTGCAACTTCTGATAGGCCCCTTGCAGGAAGCTGAAATGTGACTTCCTCTTCTTGGGGTTAAATCTCCACATTTAGACATAGCCAAACTCTAACACTCCTCCTCCCCTTCCTTCAACAGAGACAGAATACAGTGGTCTTACCACTTTAAAGGCATGCATTTAAATTAACACAAATTCATGCAAACTTTTGTTGCCACTTCTGACTAATTAATATTAACACCAGACTTAAATAGGCCTGTCTCTGAAGACACTGAAGTGTAGTGTCAACACTACAATGGATTTTCCTGGTTTAACTAAGAAGGTTCAAAGTGATACAAGTTTGCTTTGTAGAGGAAAATTGGAATTTCTGACACAACTCCAGCCTGAAGAAAGTGTGCAAAATACAGGCAAAATAAAGGGCACGTTTTCATTAAAAGGTGATTTTTTTTAGAGAAAGTGTTTAACATCCTGCTGACCCAAATGGAGGCTGAGAGTACTGTGAGCCCAGCTACTACATCTGCCTAGGCATGTAGGTGCTCCAGTAAAGCAATGAGAAAGAGGAAATCTAAATGACTGAGCTTTCCTACAGCTTAGTCAGTTCTGGATCTGAGTGAACAAAGTCTGCAATTCCTGCTCCTGTAACTGCAGTAAGAATGGAGGCGGCTGTAAAGCAAGACACTTCACATAAAATCTGCAACCACCTATCCCAGCATTGCCATCCAGCTATTGCTTGAGTGTCATTAATTAAATTGGCAAGGAAGGCACACTTTCATGCTGAAATTAATTGTTAATGCCATGTTAAGATGACTCTCAAGGTTATAATGAAAACTTGTCCTATGAATATGAACTCCATGAGCTCGATTCTCATCCATACTTCGGTCTCTTTATAGTAGTCTGGCTTTCCACAAGGGGCTTAAAATAGATGTGGTATATACTGCAAATGTAAAAGTGTACATGACTGCAAGAGCAAGTGATTAAACAAGGCCAGTGACATTATCATTGTCATATCCAAATGGGAGTGACAGGCTATGCCTACACCAAGATTTCCAGGTTCTTTCAAGGCTCCAATCTGTCTTTACGAGCTGCTGCCCTACAGGGAAGGAGGGTCAACTGCCTGAAAAGCAGATGCTGAACCCCCACCACTTACAACTTAGTACACTAAAGTAACCACTGTTTTGGCTTCCTGTAGTTTGCCATGCTGTAACTTACAGCTGTTCGGTTGCTGATACTTTCTTGTCACGGTTGCCCCCCAAGTCTGCACTTCACAAAAGCCCACCAGTCAGTACCACACACTGCCAAACCCTGCTGGGATCATGCCTAATGACAGGGGTCAGTCTCTGGCTGTAGGTGTTTCCTAATATGAAGTGCCATGGCAGGTCTGTGTGGCCATGTCTGTCCACAAAAGTGACTTTCTTTTAGAAGAAGGTTTCTACTTGCATAGTATTAGTGTCAGAATAGAGTCACCTACCAACCACCAAAGGACTAAATGAGGAAGTTCAAGCCTTTACTACTAAGACCCACTGTGCTCACTGCCTTACACATGCAGACAATTCATACCCTTCACAATAATAGACCAGAAAGACTGATTTGGGTCCAAGAACCCATACTACTGTCCCAGTTGTAGGTGGGCACAACTGGGCAGGTTTTGCCTTTGCCTGGAGGATATGACTGGAACATGAACACTGAAGTGGCTGTATCACAGAAACATTACTACTGGCTTTAAATGCTGCAACAGACAAAAGCAGCAGCAGACAGCTTGGGTGTAAGTTATGTACCTGGCCTCTTCAGTTTATGGCTAGCTCAGGTTGCTGTCGCGATGAGATGTTTAGTGACGAACAAAAACAGGGAAATACCACACTGATCAGTACTGCAGGGTCTTGGTTGTTCCAATTTCAAACTGGATAATGAAATTTTAAACAAACTGGAACCTGTAGATGTGAGGCATTATAGCATACCAGAAGGTGTAACTAGTCACAAGAATCTGGAAGTAAATTTAACCTACAGTTCCGAGCTGGGGACCGGTCAGATAGCGTCTACTGATACACGGTAATGTGTAACTTTATTCTGCTGTGCTGTACAGCTCTCTCCTTCCAACCCTGCTTGTGATCAGTGTTGGAACTCTTTAAAACACTTTTCACCTTTGTGTGCCCTTCCTTTCTTTATATTTACCTTGACTGTTTGGACAGTAAACTCTTTGGGGCTGGGACTGTAGCACAATAGAGCCTACAGAAATTGCTGTGTTGCAAACACTAAAAATCAAATGGAAGAGAGAGCCGCAGCCCTTATGTGATGGCTCACAGTATCAGCTACTGCAAAACTTCTAAGTTGTGCTTAGTTGTTGTTTTTTACCCTCTTTACTACACTCTTTACCTGCTTTCCTACCCTCCTTCCCTACCACCCAGCATATGCCATTGCATAGTAACTGTGCCTGTACAGCTGTTTTGTACAGAAAGGAAAATGAACTAATGTGGTGTCACTGTATTTGCACAAAGGATTCTGCTGGTAAAACAGTTTAAAAGAAGAGATTATCCTACAACTTGACACAGTCGTAAATGTCACATCAACACATCTGGAGCAAATACAGGCAATGTGGGCACTGGGGCTCTGCTCCTCGTAGGTAAGTTGAAGACACACCAAGAACCAAGGAGCTATGTTTTGAAGTGTGGCGACTTGTGATGTTTAAGCCCTAAAACATATATTCGTAACACGAATATAATATTACGAATATAATAGCCTGATCAGCTAAGTTTCTTTTCCTTGTCCTCCTTTAAACGAAGCTTTCCAGCTCAACTCCAAAGGAAAAAAATTAAGTACTAGAGCAGTTCTTTTAAGCACTGTTTGTGAAAGGTTCACTCAACTAACTCCTCCCGTCTTTTCCCTTCCCACACAAGTTTATGAGAAGTGATTAAGTTTTGCAAATAAAGGGGGAGGAGAATTCCTGGTCCTGTTCCCCCTCCAACCTCTCTCCCCACATAAAACAACCAAACTACTATCCTTACAGAGCTCTGGGGTGGGAGACCTCCCCATGCTCAGAGCTAGGAAATAGCCACCACCCATCGTAAGCGCTATTTTGTAGACTTCAGGAGAATGTGAGTCATTCATAGCTGACATGCTCTTAATTAATAGGGACTCCACTTTCAGTTTCGGCAGTCAGACTGTTTTTATTGAGAAGTCACTTGTACATGTCTTGCTGCAAATCCAGGGGGCTCATGCTACGCCCCTGTACTCTCTGGATGTATGGCACACCGAGGGAGGGACTGCTAGGCTGAAGCAGAGCTAGTGGTAGATCTCTTTCATGACTTTGGCAGGGCAAGAATCTTGCCTGTCCTCATTCCAAAAGCAGTCAATAGCTTTATGGGCCAAACCAATACAGTGGTAGACAACGTGCCTCTGGACAGTTTAAACATTACCTGGCTTTTCCTCTGACTCCTGAAGGGGAAGAAACAAATCTGGCAGCTCATAAAGTCAAATACAGCCCAGTTGCTAAGGTAACCCAGCTGATAAGAACAGCATGTTAATAGACAACAACAGGCTAAAGACTCACCTGCCTCTAGATTTCCACCACCACCACCACCAAATGCAGAGCAGAGCCAAAAGCAATGGGCAGGGTGGGGCTCTGCAAAGGAACAGCAGTGCTCATCCTTCCAAGCTGCTTGTACAAAGGGAATAGGCCTGCCTCAGACACGCAGAGAGTGAACCCAGAGGTTAATGGGTTTTATTGGGTTCCAGTTCCAACCGGAGTCCAGCTACACCTACCACCGATCTCCAGCACCTGACGTGCCAAGCTCATGCAGTTGTTTGGTATCTGTACTGGGCAGTGCCTGAGTAAAGGGGTATCTAGACCCCAAAGTTTCCTAGCCAGCATTTGCTGTGGATCGGTGAACAAGCCTTCCACTCCCAGAGAGCCAGTATAGAAAAAGACACCAGGAGCTGGACATGTCAGGAACCTGCTCAGCAATGTATGTCCCCCCACAAGAAACATCGAGGATTGTGTTAGCGAGTTTTAAGTGACTGAATCCAAAGTGAGGTGAATTCCAGCATGCCTTAGATTAATTTTCTAATTAATGCTTCTAAGCCAACTTCTATGGGATGAAAGTTAGGACAAAAGCCAACCCTGTTGCAATCAAATAATCCCGTAACTGCCTCTTGCAGTTACTTCTGTGTCTTTAGGCAACCAGTAGGTTTCTGGTGAGATCTAATATTTCAGTTCCCCCTTCCCTTCATACTAAGAAGCTGAGGTGGACCTGGATATGTGAAAAAAGGACATTTTTGCCCTAATTGAAGTTTTATGGTGAAAACCCTCCCCAGTTGAAGCCAAGGGCAGAGCTCCCAAGGAAAGCCATGGGGGCAGAACTTCAGGATGGCTGCAGGGAGGGTTTCTGGTGGCTGTGGTTCTACCAGGGCTGCAGTGCATGCCTCAGCCATGACACGCTGTGAGCACCTGCCAATGCAATAACCCCTGCCTTTCCTTGTACCTTGGGGAAGTACCTTTTATGACATATCAAAGTCCTAAAATGTTTGATAACAAAACCCTCCCAGTCAGAGGTGTATGGGGAGTGGAATTTCCATTCCGCAGAAGAGCTAATTTCAGGCACCTCTCTTGATTGAACCTGCAACTGCGTTTAAAAAACAAAACCAAAACAAGAATAAAAAAGAAAAGTATATTCTTTTCCCCCACAAAGTGAAATTCTTGGAGACTACGAGGAGGGCCAGGGGGGGAGAGGGGAAGCACGACAGACTATTAAAAAAAGTCAGAGGTAAAAGTAAGCCAGATAGTCTGGTTGCTTGCTGGAGTACAAGTTAGGAGCTGACTACCAACAAACACTGTTGCTGCTTTGAGTGGTGAAAACTGTCCATTACAGCACTCTGCTAAACTCCCCTTCTGAAGTATTTTTAATATTTTTAAGTGGTGTCATAGCTAGATGACTATTGATACCTGAGTTACATTAGCTTAACCCTTGCCTGGTGTATTTACAAAGGATGCAATTCTGCCTTTGGACCACCAAACACAATGATCTCTAGTTCCAACGATTACAGAAAAGAAGTTATGTGCATATTGTGTTAAGAAGACAGCTAAACGTCATTTTAAAAATCAACTCGAGCCACCGATGAATAATATATGGGATCTTAATGAGTAACATAAAGATACTTCATGACTTTTGCTTTGCTAGAAAAGCGTAAAATGGCCTTAGAGGAAAAGAGAACAAGACCTTCGACTTGAAATTCTTTGCTGTAAAAGGGAAAGTGCTTTACCAGTAAAATTAATATTTTGAGAAGCGATACTACATTAAAAGGTAGGAATGATTAGTCAGCTGGTGAGTAGGGATCATTATTTCATCTGACAAGAAGTCCAGAGCTCTATTGATTGACCTCCTGAAAACATAGTACTTGTGGATAGCAGCAAGCAAAAACATTGTTTTCTTTCTCAGCACCAAGTAATTGCATGCTGCATTTGAAAACAGACTCTATCTACAAGTAAACAGCTTTATGAGGCTGTGAGGTATCTTACGTCCGCGAAGAATTCCTTTTTAGAATTTAAAATACCTGAGCTGGGAATAGAACATGTTTTGGAGCCTAGCCCGGTGTTTTAGTCAGCAGCCCATGGGGCTTCCCTGGTAGCTGCTCCTTATCGCTATCCATCTCCCCTGAAAATCACCTGCATGCAAATGGTTAACCAGGACAAACTCAAGGATCAGTCCTCACCAGTGTAAACAGATAAGCACTTAGCTCTGGCACTGGACTATTGGTAAACATTTTCATTACCCAACCCACTGGCCTTCCTCATCCATAAAATGGAAACTATGACAGTGATTTTTATAAAGCTCTTTTTAACAATACACTTGTATCGATGCGTATTTGCAGTTTAAGAGCCAAGTGTTATAATTTTCATGGTCTCTCAGTTTGCAGTGGTAAGCCATGCTTGGTCAAAAGCCTCCATGTTCCTACAGCAGTGTCAGGTGAAGATAAGGACACTGAGGTGGAAAATAGATTTAAAGAGAAATGCTTTTAAAATGAAATCACTTAATTTAAACTGCAGGTTGTGAGATAGGGGAAGCACTGTACTTTTTTTCTAGGGGGCTAAATAGGCTGCCATCAAATTCAACAGCACCAATGAAGTTGACTTCAGGTATGAAACATGGGCTGTCTACATTTCTGGTAGTAATCTGGGTTTTATCACCTTTAAATTGGCTGTGAACCCTTTACAGGGACTGGTTGCAGTCAGGAGACATTACAACCCAACCAGAAGAGCACTAGCTTGTGCTAGTTCAGCAAGTTAAACTCGTTGGTGCTTATAGTTGAAGGACATGGGGTACTGATAGAAGTGCACTGGCAAAGAGAAAGTAGAAATCTAAGCTGCTAGCAACTGCCATCTCTGTAATCTCCCAACCCTTGGCCACAAAGCACTGCCCTCATCTGAACCGAATACTTGAGTACACCTCAGGTCTTTTTGGCATGAAATACTTCACCAGTTCTTTAAGACATGCCACCCGTGCTGGTGGGTCTCAGCAAAGCCATGACACTGCAAGTAAAAGCAGCTAAGCATGCATATATAGCCCATGTGTAACATTTTCAATTGCTAAACATATTTGCCAAGCAATCATGTTAGGCCCAACTTTCCATGGGCTTGGGGTCTGTTGCCCTGCAAACAACATAGGGATGGGAAGGATGTGGGAGTAGTAGTTACCAGACTGGTGTCACTGGACCCAGTGCACAACGTGCAGAAACCAAAGATTCCAAATTATGTAAGAAAACTCTTAGGTTTAAACTGAAAAGTTACACCACCCCCTGCTCCTCATATATTTTCTTACATTCTTTTCAGTCTAGGCTTCGTTTTTAGAGAACATTTCCTTCTGAAAAAATAAAAATTAACGACTGCCCTGTTCTTCTGACAGTATTTTTTGGAAAGGAAATCTCCAATGAGGCAACCAGTAGGGTAGGTATGAGATACCAGTAGGTATCTTCTCCACCATAACATCAGGTATATGTCTTAACTTGCTGAGAATAGCGTGGGTAATAAAAATCAAAATAAGAGACAAATGTCAGCCAGGCACAAATGTCAGAAGATTGACTTCTGTAACCCATCTCTCTACTACTTGAAAGGATCATGGCCATTGTTGTGCTTGGTATTTGACTGGGTGGTGAGATACATATACCTTTTGAATTTAAAGTGGTGAGTCTTAAGAAAATAGAAAATCTTCCTCATTAAAGCTGAGGCAGCACCACATCTGTGAAAAAATTACGGCACGTAAGGACAAAAAAGAACAAGGTGTTTTAAAACGTCCCTCTGTGGCCATATGCAATACCCCGCAGGAGCTGGGTATCATGTTAGCTTGCTACTAACATAAATGCATGGGATGCTTTTGGATATGTTGTGTATTTACATCTCTCAAAAGAAACTGGTTACTGGGATATTCAGCATATTTCTGAAGCGGTTGGATTCCCCTTTCCCCTCTCCCGATCTATTTACAGTTCCCTTTCAAGTACAAAAAACATTTTCTGTAGCCTCAGCTTCCTGATTCAGCTGTTGTGATGTCAGTTATTTATGATAACAAAAGTGAGACAATGCCTGTGGTTTGCGTGGGACAAAGGCAACCTTGTTTCTGTAAAAAGGGACAATCCTAGTGCGAGAAGTACAGGAAAGCTATGAAGTAGGGCTCTGAGGTGATGTTTCATTAGTCCTGCCATCTCCATAACAGCAGGCTTGACACTGCATTATCTCAAAGGTCACCAACAGAGGATTTTTTCTTTCAATAGAACTGGACACTAGTGTGAATGCAAGTGTTGGAAAATTACCTCTTTGCAGGACAAGGCTTTGGAAATAGGTATCTTGGGAAATAAATAGACTGCTAGTGTGTAGGGAGGCAGTGAGTGTCAGGATTCAAATGTTTCAATACCAGTTATGCATTCTGTGGTCACAAGCAAGTCACTCTGCACCTTTGCTTACCTGCCATGAAACTGGTCCGATCATATTAAAGTGTCTAAACCACAGATGTGGTGAAACTTGCAGAATGCCAGTAAACTCTTGAGGTCACAGAGCAGCAAAAGGAAATGAGAAGCTCTTCATGCACAGCATAGTTTGTTATGAATGAAGAGCGTCAAATTTGGTGTCGCTCAGAGAATGTCACTTACCTGCTATTCTTCCGATTGGCATTGCATGGTCCTCAGGAGGGGATACAGACACCATGATGTGGTTCATATAAGCTAACTCTTCTCGGTGGGACAGGTTGATTGGTTTTACCTCCCTGTGCAGCCCATCCTCGGACAACCTTGGTGGTTTGAAATCGGAGTGCCTGGGGTTAAGTATCAAAGGATGCATGATAGGGCTGGGCATCAGTTGGATGACCCTGGTGTTCTCCTGGCGAGGGCTGGAGGGCTTCTGAAGCACCTCAGAAGGAGGTGGGCAGTGGTTGTTTTCTATCGGGGACACTGAGAGAGGATAGGACTCCTGGTGGTTGTTCTCTTGCTGATGCCTTGTCCCTGGTACCCTGTCAGCTGGGGAGAGGTGACGGATAGTGTTGTCCATAGGGGACTTCAGTGGCCGCTGATCGGGATCTGGTGATGGACGGTGGTTGTTGGTGATGGGTGATCTAGAACGATGCAACAGTTCAATAGTTGGGGGGTTGTGGTGGACTGTTTCTGTGGACGGTCTTGAAGGTCTCTGGACAAAGCTATCTGTGGAGAAATAACCAAACAAACAGATCATCTACAGTGAGATCAAGGTGTAGGACCTAACTGTCATACTGATAGCTAGGCTTACTGGGTATCACCATCAGCTTGGAAATGTTTTCATTTGTGTGACCTACAGGTGCCCAGAAAAAGGTTATAAAAATGCATATAGTTATCACTACACAGAATGAAATCAGTATCATGGAAACAACCTCCCCTCACCACCCTGTAAAGGTAGTTCCTAGGGGAACGTGTTAAGAGAAATCCTATTTTGAGAAGCTTACTGGAACACACGTGAAGAAAGTACGATCTGATTCAGCTGTACTAACTGTGTTTCTGTGCAAATGCTTTGAAACTTATCTCCTGACAGTCATGTCTCTCTCTGCATGTGGTTCCTGTTATTGTACCATGATGAGCACTATAAGGTGAGGGCAGAGGCAAAAAGGGGAAATATCTCCAGGAAAATATTGGGTATTAAGTTTTAGATGGTAGTGGCTTGGGTCAAGGTTGAGAATACCTTAGTCTGAAATATTGACTGAGTTATCTAAAAAAACCCTCCTGGTAGGAAGCTCTTTGTGAAACACTAGCTAAATTTTATCCCTGCCTTGATTTTAAGAGGCATGTAACATCTTCATAAGGATATTTTCACCTTGTTTTATTTAGTCTCTGTTGTATACTGATGGGCTGTTCCATATAAGCACTTGCACTTCTTCAGCAGGAGAACTTCTAGTATCACTTTTGCATAAGATCACTTCCCCATCTGTGATTCTTAACAATAGGGATAAATCATGGCTCTAGGTCAATGTCTTCACGTACTAACAAACCTCTCACAAAATTAAATAATTGACATAAGTCACAGTGCAAACTTTCAGCTTAGCTAAGGCCATCAATTCTGACTTGGGAAATTACTGGCAAAAAGGAAAATACCACCAAAGCACAGCAACTAGTTTTTACCCGAAAAGCAAAGATCAAATTTCAGTGCTTTTGTTAAAAGCCTTGGATGATAAGAGAAGGAAACTGCTGGGTACATGTCGACAACTGAAAAAAGTAGCTGCCTATTTGCAGCTGCCTGTTTGTTGACTCCATTTGCTCTGATCCTCTTTAACAATCCTCTTGTTGTCTTGTCAAGGCAGCGATACCTGTTGAAAACCCTGTCAAGGTGAAGACCCAGGGGCTCCTGTTGTCCTGGAACCCAGGCAGGCATCAAGAGAGGGATCAGCATTTAGTCAGGGAAACACCTGAACAGGGGAAGCTCTAGTCCTGAGAAAATGTAGTGGCAGGCAGTGACATAGCACCAACCCTTTTGCCTACTCAATGGGCTGTTCATCTATACAAGGATGACAGAGTTTACAGGAAAACCTGAAATTTTAGGCAGAAACTACATGCCTCCAGAACACTCATTTCACACACTTGTGGTCCCAGACAAGAAAAATGCACTCATAGAACTATTTAAGGTACTCACAATGAAACAACTGGAGGACATGAAACTCCAGGGCTATTTATCATTCTTGTCTAAACCCAAACAGCTTTAAATATAATGTGGCCAGCTATGTGGGATAAACCAAATGATGTGAAGATCAAAGAGGAACTAGTTTACAACTGTACCTACCTCTGTGGCTGTCTTTTCTTCAAGTCTCATTTCTTTGCCACAACAGAAAGAAAACCAATCCCCCAATTTTACTGTGTCCTATCTTCTACAGACCATCCACCCCCATCCCTGTACACATACTGTGCTCACTCTTGGCCTGTAAATATAGACCAGAACATTGTATTGTTTATCCTACATATTTAAAGTGCCTTGGCTGTGGGGAACAGCTGTCCTGAAAGCAGAAAGGACTGCCTTGCTGTGCTTTCCACCAACCTCTCTGCAAACATTAGCTGGCTCTGTCAAGCTCCAAACAGAAGCAGGCCTATCTGTCTGCTCCCAAACCATGGTGATCCCGAACCAGGACCGGGTGGACAGAAGATAGAGATCGAAGAATTCAATAAAATATAAGCAGCAAGAGGAAAAAACACAAATGGATACACGCTAGCATTCACTTTCCTCCAAGACCTCTCTCTTCAAAGACTTAATGAAAAAATCCCCTCACGGCCAAAGTTGTTGTTTACCATAAAACAATTCAAACTCAGCTCCAAGCAGTTCTACTGCCACAAATGACCCTGAACAGAATAAAATCCTCATCACATCCATTCCTTGGCACATCTGATGACTGTAAGTCAAGCACATATGGCATATCATTTCCTGCGGGAACAGATTCACTCATCGGCCTGGCTCTTCAGAGTGACCAACACTCTCTCACTCTTTTCTTGAAGGGAAAGTTGTGAAAGGGAATTCAACTCCCTGGAAAATTGCTGACCTATCTGATCCATATGGGGATGGGTGGGGCTGTACCCACTCACCCTGGGAGTGAGCAATTGCTGGCATGACAATCCCAAAGATTGGCACTCTATGCTTACCCATAAAAGAAGTGCAGGGAATGACAGTGTAAGCTTCCTGTATGGCAACCCATCAAATGACTCAGTGCTGACTCAGAAGGACCACTGGAGATGTAGGTAATTCACTCTCCATTGCTCATCCCTCTACAGGGACAGAGACCGATGCCTACAGGGCAGATTCCAAGCCAAGGTCAACGCGTCTTGGAGGTATTCTGAACCACTGTCAGCTGATTTCAAACAGACAAAACCCACTTTGCTTAAGCTAGTAAGAAGCCACTGCATGTAAATGTTGGTTTAGCCCAATTCTGGATTAACTCACTTTAAATGACAGCATTTAGAAGCAGGATCGTAAGTATATAATATACTAGGAAATGGGCAAAAGAGCCAGTAGAAGAAAATGGAAAAAGATTAGTAGAGTCAGAAGGGATTCTAAAAAAGATCCATCACCTATGAAGTTTAACCCCTCAAAATTGTGCAAAAGTAACACTTGACCCGTCTGTTACAGTGAGTTAGGCAGCGTTAAGTTCTGCTTCTCACATTCATTCTCCTTTTTTTACTAAGTTGTATTCCACTGAGGGAAAATGATAAGCTTAATTGTGCAAGTTTCTCCCAAGTGTCTCTGTAAAACATGAAGAAGAAAGAAGGAAACTCAAAATACATAAATAAATCCACCTGCCTATAAATTTGTGCCATAGAGATTTTCTGATTGCTCAGAGTCTTGTGGCAGGCAAAATGTCTAGTTCTTTTGCTTGTTTTGAAGTTCTTCTCCCAGTGAAACAAGAACTAAAGTTTTTCATTACAATGGAAAATCTTAAGTAATAGCACAGATTTCTCTAAGCAAATACAGTGGCACTCTCAGTAGCCAGAGTATTATGAGGAAGAAATCAAAGTTGTTTCTTAATCATCCTGTGCTCTGAGAGAAGTTGGACTAGATTGCAAAGGACTTATATTTTAAGCGATGCACGTGAAACACCAACTCAACATCCCTGTGAAAACCTCTCTAGAGTAAAAGTTGCTCCATATCTTTAATGTAGGGGTGTCTGAGAGGGCAGCTAGTATTTATGTTTGAAATTTAGAAAGGGAACATTTGTGGGTGAATGCCAAGCTTCAGGAAAAAAACTGAGATGTTTATAAAGGTCTCTGGAAAGTGGCTATCGTAATAACACTAGGCAACTGTCTCTTGCACAACTCTGCCAATTTAACCTCGTCCTGACCTGTAGCACCCTCTTCTATCTGAAATATTTACACAGCTGTGTGGGAACACTTTGGAGTGTCCTTATTCCACCTGCTGCTGTCCTGTTCTTGGCTCAGTCTCAGAGTTTTGCTGGTGCCATTTGATTCTGGCTTGCTCAAGCTGGCCATGGGCAACTTAAACAGGTCTGACAGTATCCCTGAATCTTCTCTTGCAATCCCATGTTGAATCTTGAAATAATTTGTGCATCTTAGCTAGCAGAGACTAGGGTGATATCCCAACTAACTTCTGCTCTCTTCTCCTTACTTAAAAAGGAAATAACAATAATTTTTCCCTTGAAGTTTTTTTAATTGAAAAAGTGAATTCTGCCTGATGCTTTCCTGGAAACATCCTGGAAAAGGATTTCCTGAAAACCTTTTAAAAGGCTTAGGCTTTACATTTATCTGCTATTGGAGAAAATCAAGAAGTACTTTAGTGTGTATATTTTTAAATAAAATAAACCTTCAATTTTCTATTGAAGGAAGCATACTTACATTTTGCTCTGAACTAATACTGAGTAAAATAAGCCCAAATCTGCAGCTCCACAAATGTATCTAATCTTTCTTCACCACCTCTGACAGCCATGATGTGTATGGATAGTACTAGAAATATAACAACATAAGCAAGTCATTCTGACAGTAAAAGTAAAATCTGCAGAAAAACTACCTTCTCTCAACATGAATTGCTCAATCAGCTCAAAAGCTGAGCAACAAGATGTACTCAATGCTAGGAACTCTGGCATGATGGGATAACAAATTGTCAGTTGAAGTGACTTTAATGTTCTTTTCTGAGGCTGCCTTCTCTCTTGCTCTGCAAACAACTGCATCTAGTTGCATCTCCAGGATACTAAAAGTCCATGAAACAATTTTGGCTACCCAGATAGGAGTGGGGATAAATGAATCAATGGGGTCCGTAAAACTTTCTGGTATTTTTTTAAGTTGCATTTGGCATAGCTTTTAAGCAGGCTTTGGAAATCGGACAAAATAACAGAAGATAAATGGAGAATGGACAGTTGACTCCACAGACCAGCTGATTGTTCTAAAGCTATGGAGACACAGGGAGGAGAGTACCTTTATTTAAATAACTTTGGAGCAAGAAAATGACATAATTCCTGATTCTACTTGCCTCTATAATAGCAACTCCCATAAGAATGAGAGAGAGTTACCTTCATCATGGTTCTGGTGTAATAGGACTTCTGGCTGAGCATGGATAGAGTTCCCAGGGTGGAAGAAAGGTGTGAAGAGCATACGGGCTTTCCTTTGCTTCAGGATATGCTGAAGGAGTTCATACAAAACATCACCTGAAAGACAAACAGCAGGAGAAAGGAAATGAACACCTACATACTGCTGAGAAGACTCATTTAGCCATCTGATGCTTGAATTCATGGCCCTTGGGTGCTATTTCCAGGCCCCAAAATGCTTGCAGCAAAATCCTACATTTCACTGTTTTGCAAGGTTCTTCCCTGAAAGGAAAAAAAAAAAAAAAGGAGAAAAAGAAAAGCTGCAATATCACACTGTGTGTGACTGTGGAAAAATGGGAGAATGACAAGACATGGCTTCTATTACCCCAATACAGAGGTTTTTTCAGGCTTCATGACTGCCCATCCAAGAGCTCCAAACCTTTCCAAGCAGTAGGTAGTTCAGCATCCTACCTTCTCTCATCACAGCCTCATTTTTTCAGACAGACACCTTAGGACACAGAATTCTTAAATGTGGAGCCCGTAATTTGTGCAGTGAGCTGCTGGGAGCAACAATGGTGCTCTTCTTTAATTACTGAACAATTTAGGCATTATGGGGGAAGGAGATGCTGTAAAGCCTCTCCATGCAACACCAGTGCCTCAAGGCCAGAGGGAGTGTGCTACTAAGAGACTCCATTCTAGAAAATCCACAGGAAGAAGAACTCTCACTTTGAGAAACTACCTTGGGAGAGACTCAAAGACTTGAAAAGAACTGAGAGATTTAACTATCCTTAACACCTTTGCAGTGGCAACAGCTCCTGGAGATACTTGAGTGCCATGGGTGCCTTAGGAAGTTCTGTACAGCACTCTTAGTGCCATGGGTTGGACTCCTGAAAAGCCCAAATGGGACCCCAAAGGTAGTTATTTGTAGCTACTAGAATGTTTCTAGAGCTCAACCAAACAGCCAATATTAGACTGCAGACATGATGGAGACTGATGAATAAAACACAGCAGATGTGGTGCTCTGTATGGGCAATTATAGCCCGTTGGTTGCTACTGTGTCATTCTTCCACAGAAATGTCTACAGCACATTGCCCTGCACCAAGCTGGCATGTTCTCACATCAATGGATCCGTAGTTTCTTTCTGGTGTAAAGGCAGACTACTCCTCACATGCCCCAGCCCCATTTCCTGGCACCAGAATTGCTGTATCTTTCCTCAGTGGAACATAGCACCACAATATCTAGGAGACCAACAGACAGACTGGTGATTTTGTCTTTTTATCTATCACATCTTCTACTGATGCCCTTTCTCCAGCAACATCTACGTGGAATACCTCGGTACTTATACATTTTGTCTGATGTAACTGGTTGCACATTTCAAAGTGAAGATGTACAAAACAGGGTAGGAAGTCTCTTTTAATTCTACTTGCTGTCTTCTTTTTGTCACTGCTTATATTACAGAAGAACAGGTTGCAGCAATAACATATTATCTAAAAAGGAAATTAGTGAAGTTTCACTTAGGAGACCTTGGATTTTCTGGGAGAGTTTTCTCAAGTATGTAGGGATTTTTTAGAAGTTGTTTGTATGAGATTGTAAGCTTTGTGCCATTCTTCCCTTGTCTCTTTAAACTGCCAAAGCTCTATTTGTGAGCAAGTTTAGTATCTTAGCGTAAAACAGTTAAAGCCATCCTGCTTTCCCTAGTTCAGCTTCCTTTATTTTTAGCATCTTGGCTGTTTTTACTCTCTCGGCAGTGACTTCAGGGCATTTTTAAAAGGTGACTGCAATACCTGAAAATCTAATTAAAAACAAAGCCTCGAGAACCCAGTTACCTTTTCCATGTTTAGTACATGAAAGGCTAAAAAGTGATTTAACCACAGAATTTGCATCTTTGAATGCAACAGGAGCATAATCTAGTGTTACTAGAGCCATAACACTCCAAGTAGTAAAGTAGCAAATTTGTACCTCTTTTGATTTGGCCTGACAGACTAGTGAAAAAGTCCATAAAGCTGGCTGCCTTTTTTTTTACATACCGAAACAGTTATGCTCCTGCACCACTCTGATGCAGTAATGCTAGTTCAGAAGGTGAAAAGTGTTTTTCACTCCCTCCCTCCCTCCCTCTCTCTGCTGTCTCCCCTTGCTGGCCAGCCCTGAAGAGAAGAATGGCCGTGAGCCCACTTTATTGGTAGGACCACTGGGGGGAGTGGATGCGGTTCCGCTTTAGCCATGAGGGAAAGGATAGGGCTTTTATGTAGCTACACTCTTGAAAAACATAATGCCTCTATGGCAAACATTAATTCATAGTTCTTAAATTTCACGTACAGTTAATTTCTGGGAAATGCTGAGGTAATGTCCCTTTACCTACAGTCATCTAAGGTTTTAGGGACTGACACAGATATCCTCTAAAAGGCTTACATCAGTGAGGGGTACCTGGCAAGAAGGAGAGAAAAAGCAAGGGAGGAAGTCTTTAGTTTGGTTATTTCATTCCAAATTTAGCTAAGTAAGAGCTTAACCTTCTGCATACGGTGGGGATTTGCAAGCCAGAGGCTCTTCCCTGGGAACGCTCTATCTCTAGCCTACAAACATTTTAATCCTACTCATTTCAAGCGCCCTTACAGGACACAAGAGCAGGGGCATAACTTGTAGGCAGCAAGGCATCAGGATGATAAGGGGAGCTGCAGACAAGATGCAGAAGGTATCCCTTACAGACCTTGCCCACATCCCTGACTTTTTCAATCCTCCTTCTGCCCTAAGGAGGAGTAATTTTTTAATGAAATGATTCAATGTGTTGTACAAGACATTTTTTAAAAAAAGACATTTCTAGGCATCAGTTTTCACTACTGTATTACACCAGCAATAGACATTAATGTTTAGTATCTCCTTCCATACAAAATTAGTCCTGGATATGAAGGACATGCTTTAAAAACACTGTATACACTAAACATAAGTGTTGGTTTGTGAGGCAGATTCTGCAGAAGGGTGGTTGTCAGGGTGCATTCAAGGGAGTCACCAAGCAGCTTGATGCAGAATTAGTGCCACAGCTTGTTTATCAGCTGGATCTAAGCACCACCAGCTGTACTCCTTGCACCTAGTGAGCCTTGCACTGGAAGCCTCCTAACAGCAATTCTGTCACCGCTTGGTCCAAACTCTTTGATCAACTACAGTGATCGAATTACGAGACTTTAACAGGAGTACCTTGTATGGTCACAGAAGAAAAGCTCACAACTCTTATTTAGAACCAATAACTCACATTTAGTTAAACATCCCTGACAAAGGAGGGCAGAGGCTTTCTCTGAGTGTAAAACTGGAGCAGACAGACCACAGGGGATATAAATACAGGCAGGCAACATACACATTTCTAAAACTTCTTTGTGAATAAATGAAGACATAATTTGAGCAATAGGCAGACTGATTCACACACCTGTCTGTGCTGTGCCTTGGGGTGGACTCCAGCACCTGAAAGAATATGGGAAAGTAAAGCAAAGCCCACAGGGGCTGTAAAATAGAGGAAAGATCCCCCAGTGAGGAGTTTTGCTGTCACTTTCAGCAGCGCGTCAGCCAAGCCAACTGTGAGGCAGAATGCTAATAGGGGCTTCTTAAGAAGCTAGAGCACTCGATTAACTTGCTGCTGTAGTTGGGTCTGTGGAAAGATAAGCCTTTACAGGGAAGAGCTGGAAGCCACGAAGTGTTGCTAGAGAAGCTTGCTTTCTGGGACTTCTGCAGGGAGTTTTAACTAAAAACAGGTTGGATATTTGGGGTTGGGTTTGGATTTGCATTCAAATTTGCCTACACCTCAGGTGTTTCAGGATTTCATTCCCTCCTTGTCCTCTTTGTCCTTGCCTCATAAAAGTGTGTCTGTCCTTTCTCTTCTCCCCTTGCCCAGTCCCCCACAAGCAATGTGACTGTCTCCTCCTCTGACCCTCTCCAGATTTTGTTGCAGCTTCCCCTCTCTTTTCAGCCACAGCTTCTGTAAGTAATCCTCACCTGAATGAGGAGACCTGTATCGAAAGTCCTCTTTGGTCAGAAGCAGCAGAGCCTTGCCGTTCATCTCAAAAGTGTTGCTCTCAATTGGCCTCAAGGAAAACTCCTTCTCCGCCCACCTGAGCCACTGTGCCACATCATCCCTGCTCCAGTAAACGGGCTGCAAACCTGCAGGGGAGAGAGACCATGATTGTGTTACCAAACGGAGACAAGGCATGGGAGTACAGGCAAACGTCGGTGAATCATGGAATCATGGGAATACAGGCAGACATCCCCCTTTCTCCCCACAACATAATGTGCAAAGTCTCAGGGGAAGGTGTAGGAGAGGAATGTGGTGGTGACACAGAAGCACTGGACTGTGAAACACTTCATTAGTTTCGGCACCTTGGTTTATCTGTGGCATGTTGAGAAACAACAACTGCCTCAGCATCCTGAAAAAAGCTTCTAGGACATTATTTCATTCCAGGGTTCCACTGTGAAACGGGATTTTCCTCCAGCTGCTCCTTCTGAGGTGCAGAGCATGCAGGAGGCAAAGTCCTTGGCCCCATCCATCCTTGGTGTGTATCCTTTCGTAGAAGAGAGGCATGTTGTCTCGTCATGCCCCTTGTCATTGATCAAGAATAATGAAAAGTAGTCAGATGCTAGAGAGCTATGGCGATACGTTCCTCTAGGTAGCTGAGGTTTGTAAAGAAGGGCTGTTTCTCACAGCCTCTCTAATAGCGTGTCATGGTTATCGGTGAGGATGCTATTGAGAAAGGTGTGTTCAGGCCCACTCCCTCCTCCAGATGCCATTACGCTAGCAGATGCTATTCCCACACTGGAGAGGAAAACAAGCAGTGAGGCTGTAGCACCTCTAGCCCTGCTTTAGCTTGTGCTTCCTATATAGGCATAAATTATTACCAATATAATTCTATCTGTATAAGGGTGGCATGTCATTTTACAGTAAAATGGGTATGTCAGTTTGGGGAACAGATTTTCCAGAGCTTCAAGGAGAATCTGGCACTCCCTTTCATCCAGCCAGCTCCTACAGCATATACAGCCTAGACTACTGTGTTTACTTACAGGGGCCCAACCAAGTTACCATGAAAGTCAAAGACCTTTTGCCTGCTCCCTTTATTGGGTCCAGGCAGAGAGGCTTGGGAGGTGTGACAATTCAATATCTGGTTTACAGACAAATATAAAATAGTTTCCTTCCCCGGAGAGAAGGCAGCATGGTGAAGAGCTGTTTATACCCAGGTAGAGAGATTATCTCAAATCCACTGGGAGATAAAAGCTTTCTTTCCTTTTCCCCCTCATGAGATGACTCATTGTTTGACTTACTACAATGTGTTGCGTAGAAATGAAAGCTTCACACCGTGCATAGGACCATAAAATTTGCTCTATCTGATCAGATCTCTGGTACACAGCCTCTGGCAGGAGCTAATACCTTATGCTTCAGAGGAAGATGAACCTCCCTTCCTCATACTGCACCTGGCTGATTGTATGCTGCGCATGGGAAGAAATTTCCTTCCTGGCACACCATTCTCAGATCTGATTACCCTCCTCCTACCAAGCACTAAAAGAAACCTGGGAGAGTTGTACTGCCCTGTTTTGTTTTGGTTTTTACTCCTTTAACAGATAGGCAACTCTTTTTTTCTGCTTTAGCAAGAGGGTCACACGCAGTGAATTGCATTCCGCTGCTATGCCAGATTCCCAGACAGTGGCTTTGGAAAGTCCCAGAGCCACAGCTGCATACAGAACTGAATCTCAGTCGGAAAAAGAATTGAGATCGAGCCTTAAAAATAGGTCAGAGCTGACCTAAGGAAGGGACGTCTGCATGGCAGCAGCAAGAATTTCCATCAGCTTTCAACTGCCCCTGTAGCACTGTATAATGTGCCACACAGAAACAAGAAGCAGCATTTATTTATTTATGAAGGACTTAAATTCTCTTCCCCCTATTGAATTAGGGCCTGATTACTGGGATCAGAGTATTCTGTAGGACCTTTCTTTTTAAAGGGCCTGGGGTGAGGTGTAGATCTGCTCAGAAACACGTAAAACATCATCGAAAATGCCAGTGAGGTCCATCCTTTGTTGAATAGGAGGTTATTCCTGCAGAAAACACACTCATACCCCAGGCTGCTGCTGGGCAGCATGCACTTTGACAGCAGCTAAATGAGAAAGAAGTCAGACTTGATGCAGCCAGACCACAACTTATCAAAAGGTTTAAAAGACTATCTGAGGAGTACTTGAAATGCTCATGCGCGGTTTCTTTTACCTCCCCCTTTGCCATGCCACACAAGTGATAAATTGCCCAAAGGAGCACTGTCATGTGGAAATCTTACTGGACTTCTGATGTGCACGTCACAAGATGAGGCACAAAACAAAGCAAAACATCACTGGGATGGACAGAGCTATATGATAATTTCACATGATCTGTTTGTTACCTTATAGATATCAACATAATTAATAACTCTCTCCCATAGATCAATATTTCCCATGTGCTGGTGACAGTGTATTTTTGCCTTAAGTTCAATTAATACAAAAGCACCATGTCTACAGAGAATTTTAGATTGATTGGCACTATACTCAGAAGAGCCAAATAAGCTACACGCACTGGGAGAAGCCATGTGGTGCTGAGCTGGCAACTCTGAAAAAGACCCAACGGTTCACACTGCAAAGCATGTGTCTGCTGGGATTCAGCAGCTCCTCCAAAGCTTGTGAGAAAAGCCCCCAAGTAGTATGGCCTAGGACCACTTGGCTCCTAGCTACTGAGAAACAGCAAGCGGCCTTTTAATTCAGTTTGCCTATCACTAAAACGAGCGGGTGAACATGCCACGTCCCTCCACCCATGGGGTGATATCATAATTAAATACTTAACATTGTGTTTGGAAGATAAAAAGTGCCATAAAATAACTTAACTACTTTTCTCCAGGTCTATTTCCTCTTCTCTCATTTCCCTCCCTCCCTGCCCTGCTGCTTTCCCGTGAAGTCAGTTTCTCAAAAAAAACCCCCCTTCTTTAGTCACCTGCCTCCACTCCGTGCCCACTGCTTTGTGAGGCTGAACCAGTTCAGTCACGGGAGCCTCTTCTCGGGGTGCAAACCAGTGTTGTTGAAAGTGCTTCTGAAACCACCATTCAAAAAAGAATTCTTTCATGTGCACTACAGCATTTACTAAACTTGTCTCCCATTTTCTTCGCCCTTTCTTAAAAAGAAGCAGTTGATTTTGTGAAAACAAGGGCATGAGAGGGTTGGCTTTGCAGCTGAAAGGATTTTACAGCACAGCATACGTAGCTATCAGTAGGTCCTGAAAACGCTTTCCTATACTCTCCGTGAAAGAAAAATTAATCCTGCTTATACAATTTTTCTTTTTTTGGATGCTGTTTCTTATTTTCCCCTCTCCATCTTCTCTTTCATTGTCAGGCCCACAGTGGAGGAAAATGGGCTCTTTTTATCTCTCCAGTTTTATTCTCTGTGAAAGCTAACAGCATTGTCTTCAACTAGCAAAGATATTTACCAAGCAGAATAAAGTAAGGAAAATGAGTGCTGTGTTACAAAACGAGGACAGAGTTTTGCCTGCTGAACCGACTGTTGAAACCAGTGGGAAGGCTTTGCTGCTTTCTGGAGGTGTGGATCAGACACAGGGGACGCTGCCTTTCTCCGGGTCTGCCCTCTTGGTGGCCAGCATTGCCATGGGCTTCAAAGAGTGAATTTTGACCTGGGAGTCAGACCTGGCCCTGCTCCCATCTGTGCTATTGCTTCTCTGGCTGAAACCTGGCAGGCATCCCCAACCTTGGTCTCCCTATCTGCGCAGTGTAAAAATAAACAATGGCAAAAACTGTTTGAGCTCAATAGCTGAAAGCAGGTTAGACAAAGCCACGTAAACCGCCAGGATACAGCTCTGAGAGATCCCGGCGTGTTCTCTGGTCTGTCTTCTGTCAGCTTCCAAGCACCACCTCCAGCAGAGTAAAATACAATAATTTATAGATAGGTTTATAATCTGACAGCTTCATATGCATTAAACAGGGAGCAAAATTCATGCTCACCTTTCTAACGCCGCAGGTTGGCGCACTGGTGTCTACTTCTGTTGCTTGTTCCTCACCAGAAGTCCTGTTTCTAACACCAGTTACACTAGCTACCTTATAAATGGTGAGAGTGATCAATTCTTGTGCCCCAGGCCATAAGCTGATAACCATCTGGACTGCAGAGATCCACTCTCTGTTCCTTTCTATTCTTGCTTAGCAAAACCAAGTACAACAAAGAGGGGCCGATGGGGGAATTTACACCTTGAGGTAGTCAGTAAACTTGTTTGTTAACACATGCAGACACACACACAGGCACATGCAGCAGAATGTACTGCTCTGTTGAAGAGGAGTTTAAGCTAATGATCTCTAAAGAGTTCACTTCTTTTAACAGAGCCCCTTCGGAAACCTAAGCATGGTCAGGCTTTGAGGTTGGAAAAACAGAGTGCTCTGCTCACCTTCTGCACATAAAACTACACAACCAGCGATATCTGCATCTGACCACAAACTTCTGGTGGGGTTACAACGTTGGTTTTTGAAGAGGTGTAGCCAACCTTAAATCTTGCAAATTCATCTCCTTCTTTGCTTTGGAAGACAGGGTATGCTTTTTACAGTATGAGTTGCTACGTACGGTGTACGTGGCAGATGATACATCTAAAACATGAAGTATAGTGTACTGTAGGCTGTTTTCACCTTGACTCATTTTGGAACAATCTGAAGACACAATTCCAATGTGAGGTGTGATGCACAGTACCACTGAGAACTGCTGTTCCATTTTAGTTTCAATATGAGGATGCAGCCACACAACAGCATGCATGACGGAAACAGAATTCACAGTAAGTTTCATCTAACTTTTTGTTCCACTTTGGTCGGGCACTTCATCCCTGTGCTTGGCTGCAAAGCAGGCAGGATGATGACGTGGGAAGGGGGTGATCTCTCATTTATCCCTGCCTTCTGCAGGGCAGACTGAATTGTTCTCACTCCCACATTGAAAACTACTTAGTGCAGCTGGGCAAAGAGCAAAGGGGCCAGGGCATGCAAATCAGCAGCTGGTTTCCAATCACCTAGGGCCAGATGCATCACCACTGGCAGCATCAGGCAGGCCAGCTCTGACTATAGGACAGTACTTGAGCCATTAGTGGGGAAACGACGACGAAGTTCAGAAAACTTGAATTATTATTATTTTTTAATTAATTAACAAAATTCTTCCTTGTTATCTGTAAAGCCTTATATGTAGTTCTGCATGTATTAGCATATGTCAAGCGGGAGGGGCATGAGCTTGTGTTTTTCTCTTCATTTCTATATAAAGGCAACATGGTCTGGAGGAAAAACATAGAATTAGATTCAAATCCTTCTCCCAGGCTCTGCCAGAGCAACTTTTAAAGTCCCCTCCTTCTGTCTCACTTCTTCATTTGGAAAGCTAGACTACCAAAATGCAAAAAGGTGTCATGGGGCTTGGCCAGGTAAAATCTGAAATGCTTCAAAAGTGCAAAACAGTGCACAGCTGCTTCGAATTACTGTGGTTCAATAGTCCTGTGGTGCTGTCACTGCTGCTCTCTGGTTCCCTGTTCAGAGGTATTGATTGTTGCTGCAGACGAGGGCCCTTGTTCTGATATCGCGCTTGAATCTGACAGCACAAACTACGACATGCTGCTCCCTGAGAAGGGCTGCAGCACTGAGCTCAACAGCAGTGTGCTGAAGGCGATTTCAAAATAAAGCCCAATCTGGGTGCCCAGGTCCTCCTGAGGCAGGAATTTTATGCTATCTTTGCTGCAGCACTGATCTCCTACTGCAAGTGCCTTCCCCATAGCTACGAGAGTTGGCAGGTTCCCACCCATGGGGTGCTCACCAGCTCTAGAGGACTACCTCTGCTGTGGAAGGTAAAGACAGGAAGATTAAGGACCTTGCCTTTCCTTAGAAAGGAAGCCTTTCTAATTCCTCAGAGGAGGGGAACAGGTAAAAGAGAGCTGTGGCATGCTCAGCTATCCCATGCAGACGGACAGCCTCAGTAAGTGCCTTCCGAGACTGCTCTTGGATTGGCACAGGTGTGGAAGATGGCAGCCCTACCACAGGGTAAACCCTGTATCACTGGTGGTTTGTGCACCTGCTCTCACGAGCCGGGGACAGAGGTCTGGTGTGCGGTGACATGCACTCTTTCCAACAGGTGCCACTTGACCCAGGGAGTGGAGAAGCAGTGGCCATCCATTGCTGCTGGCCTGCAGGGGATTGCCTCATCCTACAGTAAAGAGTTGGTTTTGAGGCGCAGAGATAAGCAAAGGCAGGAAAGGAGGAAAAGGTTAATCCTGGCTAATCCTCAGAGAGAATTTTTTGGGAGGTGAGTATAAACTGGCAGCAGTTGAAAATGCGCTTTCACAGGTCTTGTTAAGGAAAAAATGACTGTGTAAGGAACAGAGGAGTCATGTGATGGGCAGGCAGAGAGACCCCAGTGAGGCTTCTGTGTCTTTTAAAAAGGTCTGCAACTGCCTGTAATCAGGATGACAGGGCTTTGGGAAGCTTCATACGCTGCTGGGAACAGAAGGCAAAACAGCTTTTGCGGTAGTAATCTGAAATAAAAGGCAAAGGCTCATGTCTCCTGCTGTCCTGTTGAAGAGGCAGAGCACAAGTGCAGGTGTCTGTGCACTGTGTCTGCTCCGGGACCTGTCTGTATGCAGACATCTACAGAAACAAACCCAGAGAAGCACCGGGACGGGTTTCTGCCATGCTGACTTTGCTGTGATCCAGCCCTCCTCTTCTCACTGTCTGTACAGACCCTGGAAAGTTGACACACCCGAATCCCTTAGGGCTTCTGGGTCATAAAATAAATAAAATTGCTTTTCTAATGCAGCCTTTGGAGAGCCTGTAAGAAACATATTGATTGGAAAATGCTTGATTAGAATGATCAAGCTCTAAGCTCTCATACAGGGAAATAAATCTTTTCAATTCCCCACACCCAGTGCCAAGCTCAGCTTCCTGGAAGCAACTATGGCCCTTTCTGGAACTGAGGTGAAAATCCCATGTTCCATCACCTCCCCTGACCTGCTGACATTACACATGGTTTGTATTTGCTGATCAAATGCACAAGCAGAACTCTAAATTAGCTCGCTGAGCTGAGATAGCTAGCTGATTAATGATGGCAGATGAAGTCACTGCTACAAAAGCCCCACAAAATCCAAAGTCTGTGTAAGCGGGAAATGAAGGAGGAAAGGCCACACTCTACAGAATTCAACATGAAAAACATATTCTTTCTCACTCTATAGCCAAACTTTTTTTTTGCAGACACAGGTTAGTAAATGGAATAACTCTCTCAACACAAAATTACTCAGTTATGCCTAAGACCCCATGCCCCAGCAACAGAAAAGTCCCTGAACACTGCAGACCAATTCCCGACGTCCTTAGAGTTGTACCTGACGTCAGAATAAAGCCTCAATTACAACCCCAGTCATTTAACGTGGCCGGTTGTGCTGCATTTCTTGTAAATCAGTATTTGACCCATAGCAGCTGCCTCTCCTTTCTGTTTCCATCTGCATCATCTTTAGTCAGCTCACAGAAAAAGCGGACCTTAGGATGTAGGCCTCTTTCCTCTGTGAGCTGCCCCATTTTGGGATCACAAAAATATGTTATAATGCTGGAGCACTCTACCTGCTGCTGACAGGCAGCTTGGGGCCTTAAAAGAGAACTCACCCAGGATGGGGCAAACCAATCTAAATAAATGCTGCTAGTATGCGTGCTGAAGTGGCCAGGGCTTGAAGTTCTGGAAGGGAAAATCTACCAGCCAAAGAAGCTAGCAACCGCAGAGGTGATGAAAAGACCAGCCTGTTTTCTAGGCACTCATTCCATGAGCCATGTCCAAGAGCTTTCAAGAACTGCACAGAACAGCTCCAGCTTCCTTTCGCGTTGTTTGCAAAGCCTTCCAGGCAGGGAGAAGGCTGGCTTTTTGCATCTGGGCACCACATTCAGAGGAGGCCAGAGCCCTCACAGTGAGTCAGTGAGCCGCGGGCAGCACAACGCCGTTCAGCTGACTACAGCTGTTCAGCTGCTACCGCCGCTGCTGCACTCAGGGAAGAACTTGCGTGGGTCCCAGATGACACCTCTCTTTGCCCACGCTGTGCCTACCACAGGGCAGGTGACCATGGGATTCTTACCACAGCAGCTTCTGCAACACAAGCAGCTGGCAGGGGGATGGGGAACGGGGAAAATGTTGGTTTGGATCTGCTCCCAGTTATAGTCTTAATCCACTCCTGACTTCTTCTCAACTAATTTTTGGCCATTTTCCATGGAGCAGACATTGCTTTCCTAGTACTCCCTTCCAAAAGGAGCTGAAAAAAATGTCCTCTGTTGCTTTTTTCCTTGTATGTGCACAAACTACATCCTAAACAAACCTAGCTGAGCCCTGACAATGGCACGGGTTAGCTAGCTCAAAAGACCACGCTGCCAGAAGCAAGCAGTTTTGCAAGCAGAAGTCAAGGAGATTACAACAACCTGAATTTTCTTCTCAGCAACTATTTATTGTTTCAAACCAATTGATCTTCATCCAGGTCAACATTCAGGTCTAACGAGCGCTGTCTACAGTTTTCCTGTATTGGATACGGGTGCTGCTGATATTACTATTAGTAATACTTACACATTTACACTCCAGAGTACCTTTCAGATGCAGACAGATTAGATTGTTGTATCTGTTTTATAGATGTGAGGCACAAAGTCATTGGACACCTGCCCATACACTGAATCTGTTACAGGAGGGATTGAATCCAGGAACTATAACCTGCTTCTCTTTACAACTGGACAAATGCAGAGTATCTTTACATCCTTAACACCTAGTTTCCTTCCCACTTCTTGATCACTTACTTGCTGCATCCTGCCAATAGTAATTTTAAGGTTAACCCCCCCCCCGCCCTGTATTAGAATGAACTGCCAATACATGCTGTTTCTTTCTTTTAACACAATATGACCTTGATCCCTGGCTGGGGTGTTGAAGATTTGTAAGTAATTAGACATAAATTGATCTTGGTAGTCTTGACCTACATATGGTTTTACTTAAGGCTTCTGCCTGCTGCCTAATTGCTGTACAGTGGAAAGGGGTGGTCAGATTATTACCATGCTTACAACATATGGAAGTAACACTGATGATGGAAGTGAAAGCTCCAGTTTTAGGTACCTGATCAACGCTCCAGAAAGACATGAAAAACTGAAGAAATAGTTGCTAGTTGCAGTGATTATGGCTGCTAAAATCAAGACGGTTCCTTTAAGTAATTTATCGTTTTAACCTACCATCAGCTAGGTCATCTCGATCTTCCACTGGCTGCAAACTTATAAGTGATTCTACCATTTTGGAAGAGAGAGGTTAGGCAGGCCTTTCCGTACAGCTGAATCAAGTGGAAAGTTTTGAAATCTCAGTTTCACATGCCAACAAACCACCACCAACAACATAGCAAGACATTGTAATCCTCCTGTATTAAGAAGCTGCTTTCTTCTCACAAGGAGATTTTGTTCTCAGAGGCTCACATCCTGAAGAAGTTGGGTCCCTTTCCCTTGAGGAATTTTGGCTGGGACTTTGTTTCCTAGCTCAACTGCGATTGTGAGAGCTGGGGAGGGGGGAGCCTGTACACAAAGAGCATGTTTTCCAGGCTGTTTCCAGGGAACGTGAGGCCAGCTCCACTACAGAACAGTCTACGCTGTGACAGCAAGATGTCATCTGTTGGCTTCCCCTGCACTGGGGCTCCAAGCCTTGCGAGCTGCAGCTGCCCTTGTGCCGCTACTGTAAAAGCAGATTTTGGCAGCACAGCCAGAGCCGTGGCTTACTTTGCCTGTAACCATTAAGCAAATCAGGGTAGAGAAAATTTTACCACCAGCATGTGGTAAAAGCATGTCGTACTTCTACTGTAACTTCTACTGTAACTGATTCCTTTTGGATCTCTGTCTCTCGCTTACGCAGGAATTCTCCTTCAGACTCCTAATCCAGGAGGGCTACAAAAGCCTGCTTCAGTCCAACAGTATATGAGTTCTTCTGTGCTTTATGCAAAGACCTGCCTTCAGGTGACATTAAATATTAAATAACTGGGGGAAATGGTGCAAATTACAGCTCTGGAGACTGCACACTGTACTCCCTTCTGAACCACATCTTGGGCTTTGGAGGTAAAAGCCCACTCTTAGCATGCTGCAGACGTTTCCTGTTCCCAAGATGTTGCAAAGCAGAGTTCTGACATGGTTAAAAACTCCAGATTTAGCTTCATTTCTTGATGGTTCCTTAATGAACCAAATCCCTGCAGCTCTTACAAAATGTCAGTCATTTCTCCAAGAAGAGACTGCTGTCCTAGAGAAAGGTCGAGTGCTTAAAACAATAGCTCTAGATGCTGGGGGTCCTCTTCCACAGAGGGAGAAGGAGGCCACTGAGATGGACTCCAAACTGCACTACAACACACCACCCATACAGGAGATGTAACTGCATCGCATTTGCATGGGGCTCGTTATCTCTACCCTTCCAGTGCAACTTATGCACAGAAAGGCTTCCTGTACTGAGGTACTTGAGCTTGAAATACATTGATAATGAGAACAAATTAAGTGTGTGCTCTTTGATTATCAGATGATAAATTATCATGATTATCTTTGCTGCAGCTTGAGAATTGCTTCCTCTCCAGTGTTTAACTCCTGCTTGTTCTGAAGCTACTCAGCACACCCACTAACTTCTCATATTAGACCTCCCCAAACACTGGCTTTCGCTTACTTCTGCGCTGGTCTTAAGAAGTTGAGGCATTGCTTCTATTTGGGAACACTTAAAAACATTGCCCAAGGAATCAGAAATCAACTTTATTAACTGGGACAGGAGGCAAGATCCTGCTTGGGAGCTTGTCAGATTGGAGCTAGGATGCTGTGATGTGTGTCTCAATACGTGCATCCTGCAGTCGGAGGCACGGCTGCAGCACTTGGAGTCATCCCTGGGGTGCCCTCTGAACCAGCTCCCTGAGATGCCAACCACAACAAGGCTTGAGCATTTGTTGCATGCTCAGCACAGCCTGCCTGACACCGCGGTAGCCAGTTCATGCTGAGGTCTGTGGGTATTATGGCTCCAGCAAATTCTGGGCTATCTGTGACACCGACTCACCTCTGTCTGCAGCACAGATACACACTTGTGTGAGCCATGGCTACCTGGCTACCTCTCTCTGAGAGCCTCAGATCTCAGAAATACACACTTATAGTTTCTCCCCTTCGGCTTCGATGGTGTCTTGATGGAGTCCTGTGTGTGAGGGAAATATCCTCCCTCTTGAACTGGGTATATTGGAATCCCTTTCTATTATTCAATCTGGTAAGAAGGAGTCAGAACAAAGGTGGTAGCTTCCATCTCAGTGCTGGGATGTCTATAACCACTATCCTGTCCTTCAAACCAGCTCCTTTCAGGCCACAGCTCAGACAATATGTAGTGTTCAGTGACAGTGCTGACTTAGTACTGTTTTCTGGCCACCCCTTCGACGTGCCAATGCAATTGTTGGAGGAGCTATGCTGTGATTTGATGAGAGAGATAATCTGTATTTAAGTATATATGTACACTGATTTCTGCCAGATCAGCTTTCTGAGCTGATTAAGAGCACAACTGCACTAACAGGTCAACACACCTGGCAATGAGGTGGTATATTGCAAAAAGAAAAACAGCTGGATGTGGTGACAGCGAAGGGAGGAAATGCTTCAGCTAGTATTGTTATAGAACATGTCATGTCACTGAAAAATGCATGGGCTCACTGTATTACTTGAGTTTAATCTTGATGATATCACTGAGAAAGGCTTGCTTCCAGGGCTGGAAAAATTATTGCAATGTCAATAAAGGCAAATAATTTACCTACGCATTTCCAGTAGGGGATCAAGCTTTGAATGAAAAGGAAAACAAATGGAGGAGATAATTCACAAGGAAGTTCTGTCTCACCCTGCTTTTTGGGTTTCTTGCAAAGGTAAAGCTGTGAGAGAGACTGTACACCTAGTGTAACTGATACCATCACAGATTCACAGTTCTTAGTACTCCATAAACCTATTACACTAGCTATAGACACCTACTGACCTCAACATCAGTGAAGCTATCTTGTGCTGTCCTTCTTTCCACCCTTCCTTTCCCCCATGAAGGATGGCCATCCCTGTGCTTACTATTGCCAACAAACTACTGCAGATGTGCTGGGAGAAAAGGGACCTTTGTCTCTTGAGAGGGGCACCAAGCGCTGCAGCTGGGAGTCCCAGAGCTGAGGCGGGAGCAATAGCAAAGCGGGGTGAGAAAGTCACCCCTCCAGTCCCACTAAGAGTGGTCCCTCTTTTGAAGGGGTGACGGGCAGCAACCTCATTTATCTTACTAAGTACTGTGAAAGCTAATCAAATAATATCACCTGTCAGAAATATTTAGTATTATCTAATAGCTTCTTTACACGGCTGATAGTTGTGCCAGGCAGTATAGAACACTGAATAAGGAGGAGTCCCTGCCTGGAGGACATTGCAGTATAAACGGACAGGACAGGGAAAGGATTGAGTGCACAAGCAAAGTGAACAGCACAATGGTGTGCATACAATGCTGGTCCCCCTGGGAACCAACTGAAATTACTGGAATCCTCACACGCTCTTTAGTAATTGGATATTGTGAAACTGTAGTTGAAATACTTTATCATCAACTCGTCTAATTAAAATTTTCATATTTTGGTAAATTTCATCCAGCTCTGTGAAGGGTACCTGTCAAATTATATATCTTATCTGTTCCAGAAATCCGGATTTCTAGGTATCTGTTCAAACACCATTTCTACACACAAAAGCTCAGACAATCACAATCACATTGAAGTCAGGAAAGCAACAGAGGTGTCTCTAGGAAGCAGTAACTTCTTTTCTGTTCTTCCAATGTTCAAGACTTGCTTAGTTTACAAAGTCCAAACCAGTTTAGCATCATTCTTTTGTATCGTAATTTCCAAAAATAATCTCAAGTTTCCCCTCTCCTGGGAAGATGGATTCCCAACTTGCACAAGATGGAACATCTTTCATAAAATCCACCATTCGGACCTAATGGCAGCATGCCTGAACCTGTCTGGACTTGGCCATCCCTGGTGCCGTATCTTCTGTCCTACTAAGAAACACTTGCCTCTTTGGTTAAGTCAACTGTGTCACAAATTAAGTACCCATGAAAGCTGTTTTTGCCCACTGTACCAGCAACAGCAATTTTTGGAAATGCTGTTTAGTATTAGATCAGAGGAAGGGAAGTTTCTTGGTAACCAGAGCACAGGACTCAAAGCCAGATTGCCACAGGAACACACAGCTTATAAACCTCTCAGGCTGTGGATCAAATTGTGCCTGTGCATGAGCCGGAGATGGCAGGGAGTGGGGCAAGTAGAAAGACAGACTCAAGAAGAAAGAAGGTAGAGAGTGAACATGCACGGTAGGGAAGGATGCTGAACTATGTTTTGAAGAAAGGATACCTTCTAATCTAACTTTTCAGGTTGCCCTGCCCCAACTTTTCCCTTCATGCCTGTTTTTATATTTCTCACATTACAGAAATTATTAAGCTGATAGATTCGCATTGTCAGTGCAAAGCGAGTTGACATTCCAGGTCTTTACTTTCTTCTTAAAAAGCTACAAGTGGAAAGCTACTTTTCTGAAATGCTTTGCTTATTAATGCGATTTTGATTTTTTCACATGGCTGGGGTCAACTGGCTTAGCACTGACAGCATGGTACAGAAATGCAGACATGGGCACATTGTCAATTTGGCGGGGGTAGGGGAGAAGTCTTCTTCAGCAATTTCACACAAAATGACATTAGGGAATGCAAAGTGCCAAAAATTTTCCCGTGAAGCCCTGAAAAAATCTGCAGACTCTAGATGTCTCACACCACTCTGGCAGATAATAAACATAGAGCATATGGACTCAAATACTGTATGTTCATGAAAACACAGTCCTCGGTGTTTGACACCATGTAGAGTTTCTGAGGACATGAATGCAATTTCAGAAAAGATGTACACCCTTGTTATTCAGTTGTTTGGATAATCAAACAATGGAAATACAGAAAAAGGTTTATTTGTGGGCTGGTTTATTCCTTAATAAATTGTAGCATTTCTTTCTTGTACCTTCTCCTGAAGCAGCTAGAATGGGCCACTATTAGGCTGGTCCTAATTGTCAATATTGTCTCTTCCCTGCTCTGACCATATGTGTTAACCTAGGTCCTGAAACACTACTTGAAGATTAACTCTCAAAAGAAAGCACCGTGATTAATTTTTAACAAGATGTTTTATTGCTGCCTTGTTTTGAACTTTTTCTAGATTTCCTCTTCCCTCCACTACTCCTGAGGTGAACATACTGTGTGAAGAGGAGATTTCTTTTGTCAGCCCAACCTCACCCTTATTCATTTCGTCCTGTCACAGTCATGCTTTTGCAACTCTGCTGACGGAATCAGGTAGGAGGAGGAGGAGGCTGATTCGGCAAGAGGAGTCTTTTGTTTGAACGTAAATACCTTGGTGTTATCAGAAAGAAAACAAGGAGTGAGCTGCATGTGTTGAACAAAAAAAAAAAAAAATCACAGCACTGTTATTCTGTTTATCCTCCTTCTCTCTCAGAACTATAAGTGAGCCTGTGTGTAAGAGAAGGGCTGGCATGCAGAACAAGTGTCGCTTCACTGCCTCCCCTTCACTGCTAAACGGCATTCTTGCAGCAGTTACAATTGCTAACCTGGAGAAACGATACTGGGAAACAGGTTGTTCTCAGTAAGGGGCATTAAAAACTCCATGTAGGAACTAGCTTTGAAGAAAAAAAGATTTTGCAAACGTAACAACAAAGAACGGATCTAGAAGAATGGGCTGAGACATGCGTTAGTAAAGCCAAAGAGTCCATGACAATGCACACTGAAGATTTTTCTGTGTTTCAGGGTATATTGCTGCCTCTTCAGTTTTGTGTCCAGAAAAGGGATTTGCATGGCAGAGGGCAAATGAGCAGAGAACTTAACCCAAAGTTAAGTTTTTTAACTCTGTCGTTTTTGCTTTGGCCAAAGATACATACATGAACACAGCCCCCAGACTGCTCTGTTCGCAGTGACGGATGCAGTGTTGACCTTGTCTGGGACAGAAGGAGCACTGCTCCTCTGCATGAAACTTTCTAGTTCTCGCTCTGCTTCAGTTCACTGATCATTCTGAAGGCACAAGTTGATTTTTTTTTTCCACAGCCTGCAACTCCATGCAACAAGAAGGACCTTCAAGGCTCAGAACTTTTGTTGGGTGCTGAGGAATGCCTCCCCTCCCTCTGTGGCTTCCCACCAGGCTGGTTGGTCCCACAACCCTGAACCCTGGCAGCTCCAACGCAGATGTTTCTGCCAACTACTAGCCTCCACTAAATCCTGTTCTTCCACCCAGGGCATTCCTTCTCTCACCATGGGGATAAGGAGAGAAAGACAACATGTTTGGATTCTTATTTTTGCATGCTGCTCTGCTTTAACCCACAGAAAGATCACACTGTTTTTTCTCTTTGCCCTCTTGCTTAAGTATTGCTACTCATATGGTTGTCTTTTAAGTCTAGAAACCAACGACTTGAATAAAGCAGCATTAACACACTGGATGCACCCTCAGGGTGTGCACCTAATCCAGAGCGTAAGACTTCAGCTGACCCATTCATCTGACCATACCCTTCAGCTGCCTCTAGACAAAGCAAACCCCAGCCATGAAAAATCCTCACGAACACATCATATTGACCATGAACCCATTCCACCCAGCCGAATGTTATATGGGTGATCAGATAATGCCTGCTCAAGGTTTTGGAAACACTGGCTTTTGATCCTGAAAGCACATCTGCACGTCCTATGGAAATCAGTGGTAATCTCGACAATTTAGCTGCAACACTAAAAGTAGTAAGTAAGTGAACAAAAGGGAGAGAAAGGTCAGAAAGACCAGAAAGAGTGTCAGAAGGTTCAGGTTACTAATTTTAAACGTCTTCCTTTTGTGTTAATTATTAAAACACTTCATAAATCTTGACACACTTTGGTGTTTGGAAAACACTGCGAAAGATTAGATGCTGCTTTCCTGTGTTTCTATTTAGCCTGACCAACTGGGCAAGTGGTTTTAACCATAAGAGGTAAGAGAAAGAGAGAGCAGCACACCTGGACTGGGAGCTGGGCTGAACAGCAGGACTGTTGATCTTCCCTTCACTCTTCAGAATGGGAGTCGGGATGGAAGGACACCAGTGCCTCCAAAGAAACCTGGGGCTATTTCTGTACCTCTGTCGAAGCCTAGTGGTTTCTTTGCTCTCTTGGTTTGCTAGAATCCATATGAAATTGAAAAAAATGGTTCTGGGATACCATCAGGGTGCTTGCCCTGTCCAGGATTCATTTAGCATCTCTGCCAACCTCTTAAACAGACATAAAAGAGGAGACAATTTTTAATCTCCTTTCACGGTGTGGTTGCCAATATCACAGGCTAAAGCTGCATCTCCTCAGGAAGAGGTAGCTGAGTATGTCCGTAGCTGCTGTTTCCTAATTGGCAGGCACAATGGAGAAGCCTTTTGCTTGCCCTGATAAGGTCATTTGCATAACTCTACCCAAGTGGCTTTGCATATATTTTTTCTCTTCTTTTTCCTTCTCTCTCCACTTCATCAGTTCTCAGACATTTCTCCTTACGCCAGAGAAGCCCTAGGAAAACCTTATCTGTAGTCAATCCCAATATTCATTCTATTACACACTTACTGTTTTATTTTTATTTCTTGTAGAGAGCCGGTGTACATTTTGGTAACTCTATTCTTATTTGCAGAATGTTAAATAAAGACAATTGTGCTGTTAATGCAAAAAGAATTCTGCTTTCTTTGTATAGGTTTCTTCCACATTCAGTCAAAATGACTGTGGCTTTTCTTTCCGCTTTTAAATGAAAGCTTCCTAATTGCATTTTTTAAATTAAACAATTTAAATTTCTTCAAACTAAAAACAATTCCCAACAAAAGTGTAAGTGATATTCCTACTTGTATTGTCAAAACTGAGAAAAATGTGAAGTTGCAAGGCAACCCTCACAGATAGTGGGAAGGAAGATGAATAACAAAGTGCATCAATTGAAGTAAATATGACATTGAAGTAATAAACAAGACACTGAGGGTTGCACGGTTTAACCCATATTTTTGTCACCATTTACTTATTCAAGCAGATCTAGTGATTTTAGTGGAATGTCTCACTTGGATAACTGCCTTCCAGAGAAAGAAGGGGCTGGAAAATCTCTCCTTTTCTTGGTTGAAGTTTTTTTTTTTTAAAAAATACATATTTTTAACCTGGGAGAGGGTGTCTCTTTATTTCCAATTTTTGTCTTTAGAAAGGATTATGCTGGAGTTTTGACACATTCTGAAGTCTCACAAACAACACAAGCCCTCACCTTGATTTTCATAACGACTTAAAAAACCCCTAGTATCTATAAATCCGTGGGCCTGATGCCCAGTTTGTACAGAAAGACAGAACAAAGTTATTTCACTAACTACAGCAGCTCACAGAATGAGGCCCTGCTCCATGTGAAGGGCCAGGAGGTGCTGTCCTAATTGGAATCAAATGATCTTCATCATCTAATTCAACAGGCCTGCACTATTATTCTGCATAATTGCAGTGTCTCAGTTGCAATCATAAACCAGGACCCTAGTGTGCTTGGTAATGCACACAAGCAGGAGAGAAATGTTATTTTTGTCCAGAGAGTTTCCTTAGATTGTAATCTCTACACAGAGTCAGTAAGAGGATGTACTTTATTGGTATTTTTCCCAAATCTCCAGCTCATGAAAGCTAAGCAAAACAGAAACAACGGGGTAACATCATAGATTTTGCTATAGGAGGCAGCATCTTTGTCTCCACAGGTGGCAGAGTGAGAGGGAAAAATGAAAAAAGAAAAAAAATAAAATTAATTGCACACAGGAGACTGGTGAGAGTGGTGAGCCCCTAATAAGGTTTGTTTGAGTATACAAAATCATATCCACTGAAAAAATGAAAAGGGAAAAAAGTGCCATATTTCAACGCCGGCATTAATCCACTGCATTTAAAATGCAACTACTTTTCAGTGCTTTCTTTCACAACACTCAATGTGATGTCTACTTTGAGTTTTGGGGTAAAACAGGTTTTGGGGTAAGCAAAACTTTCCAGAGTAGTTACGAGAATTATTATGAAATGCACAAAGCTCTTTTTTTTCAAACTTAGAATACTCTGGAATAATGGTGACAATTTTATGGTTTTGACCTCTTCTGAGAAGAATATTATTTCAAAGACAGCTGCTTTTACAGTATTAAAAATTAATGTCAAGAAAGTTTACTGACAGCTAAGCTCCATTAATCATTTAACTTCTGAACTTCATTATTTATATTTACAAATTAACAGTGCGAATTCTCAGTTTACTAATCTGCCAGTTGGATCATTTTTTGCAGCCTTGAGCTGTTTCACTTTACTTCACTGAAAATATTTAATAGCCAATCTGTACTGAACTCTAGTTTCCCCAAGACTTTATTCTGTTTACACAATATATTATGGAAGATTTCCTGGTGTATTATTAAGCATTATAAATACCAAATCACATTTATTTAAATGAACAATACAGTGCTTTTTCCTGGACTTTGCATAGCACACTTACTCAGTTTGTCCAAGTACCTGGTGAGGTTTATGAATTACCTCCACAGGATGACAAACACACTTTACAAACACAGACCATACTATGCAGATCTTCCAACCAAACATCTTAGGACCTAATGGGGTTTAACCCAAAGCCTACTACAATCAACCAAAGAGCTTACTCTTGATTTGAGTGATTTTAACTGCAGGTCTTCTCATGAGTGCATTTCCAGCTTGATAGCATGTGTATCTGTTCAGTAACCTTTGCACTGTCTCAAGTTTAGCTCACCAATTCTCCAGCTCCAGCCTCCAAAGCACATACTGGTGGTCTGCAGAAAGCTGGCTCTCCTCCTCATTTTTTCCATCTGCTAAATTATATTACAGGCTGCTAAAAATATAATAAATACTTTCCTATGATTACTTTCCCATGTAAACAGCTGAGTTATTTGCCACAGAAATACTGAATATGAATGGAAGGGAAGGTAGGTCTGTGCGCTGCTGCAGAAAGGAAGAAGCTTCTAGCAAGAAAGACACTGGTCAAAGGACCATGAAAGCCCAAGGTCAGCCACAGGCCTCCTATGTGATTTGGTACAAACCACTTCTGACCTAGGAAACCCACACATACTGAATACAGCCAGGAAGAAACTCTCACACACTTCAAGACAACCATTTCATCCCAGCTGTAGTTACCAAAGCTGATGTGGCTCTGGACAGGTTGTCTCTGTGAGCAGCAAAACCACTATTCATGCTGAGATAGCAGCGAGCAGACCAAGAGTTCCTGCAGACTTAATAGCTTTCTCCTGCATTACCACCTCTGTTGGCTATAGGTTCATCCCCTTTCCCCTTTATCAGTATTTACTAAAAGTTATTCATACAGTCCCCAGAGCCCCCACTTTGCTAGATGTTGCATGTATTGATACCTAGCAAAGCTCGTCTAATGGAACGACCAATGTATGTACAGGCAACGTTAATTCTGACATTTCCTCATATTTGCAACCTTAGTAGCTGTAATGCAGAACATATACACTGAGTGTAATTTTTCCCCTTGTTTTTAAAGTACCAGTAATGCTGAAAAAAACCCTCAGAAATTCCACCATGGCATCATATTGAAACTTGCATGGGTCAGCAACAGGGCCAGCACTCTTAGATCAAACCTACAGACCTTTGCCACTTTTTGCTACAGAGGCAACTGATAGCAGCAGGAATATGCTGTCTTTTGTTGTAGGAATCAACACTGGCAGGAGGACGTGAGACACCTTGCTATAAAACCCTGACTCATTTTGCCAGCAGGTTGTGCAGCAGATGTATGTGACAGCAGAGGAAGGGCAAGATTAAGAAATCCATCTTCCCAGCTTGACTTCATGTCCTTCTCTCTCTACTTCTCATTGTGCCAGTCTGCAACACCAGTCTCTCTGACCTGCCCCCTTGCTCCAGGCTTTTCCCTCTGCCCAAGTTTGAACTCCTCTTATTTTTGCCTATGAGCAGGCAGACTCCTCTCCCATCAGCATGGCTCAGCAGAGAGGTATCCAGAGCACAGGCGACACAGGAGAGACTACTTTTCTTCCTTCAAGTCTGTTACAGATCTTAGGGCACTAGATATTTTGAGAGTTCAACTCTGATGTATTGTTCTCTGTCCTGGCAAAGAAGTTATCAGCCACAGCAGCTAAAAAGTAGAAAAGTTGTAAAACTATCAAACCCAAGTTCTTATCATGGGAAGCGTCTGGAAACCTGAAAAACAAGTGATGCAACCATTCAGCCCACAGAAAGAGCTTGTAATTTTTCCCAGATGCCATCAATCCATGGTGGGCTACACAACATGGGGACTGATGGCTACACATAACTCTGAAGCTGTTCCTTTGCCCGACCAGGAGACTAAAAGCAGTGCCTCATTCCTGTCCGCCCCTTAGCTGAGAAGCAGCACTTGCAATTTGGGGTCCCCTATCAGCCAAGAAATGACAGCCAGCTGGCCAATCTCACCAGCCCAGTGACTGGCTGGCTGGGCCAGCTGGCCAGCCTGCACACGTTTGTGAGTCAAGTCCATTAATCAAACTGAAACAGTTACTGCTGGTTGAATGAAGGTTGTATTGAAATTAAACCATATTGAAAACTAAAAGCTTAAAACATCTGCCTTTCCTAGTCTAGGGGGAGATGACCTAAAGAAGTTCCTCCAGGACTTTGTAGTTCAATTTAATTTCATCTCAACCTTAATTTCCAAAATATGACAAAGAGAAAAGCAATGAAGCAAATGAAGTGCCTTCACCAGATTCAAGACTACAAGCTCGGAAGAAAAACAGGAAGAATCAAGTCAAAGTGTCTGGATGATTATTCTCTCCTCCATCTTTTAGTAAAAAATTGCCTGGCATAAATCAACATACTGAAGAAAAGCATGCAAACAACAAACCCCACTGTGTAAGCAATATTTAGGTAGCTGATCAGAAATAGAGACAAGAGTACTACCAGAAAGGGGCTTTAAGGAGTGCTACCAGGAGCCGGTAACTTTGGGGGGTGGGAACTGTAAAAATCATTGCATGGTACAGGTGAATACAGCAGACAGCATGGAAAGCTGAGGGGGCAGAGGAAACATTTTCAAGAGTTGAAAGGGACACTATGGAGAGCAAAGGGTAGTTTGGTGACAGGGAAGCTCAAATTGTTGTTAATGGGGCAGGCACACTTCTATGCTGACACGCTGACAACTCTGAAGCCCTACCGCCTCATACAGTCAGTCATTACTGCTCTTGACAAAGGAGATGTCAACAGGGGCACAAAGAAGCACTAGCATCGGGACATTATATATGAAGAATGTGAAACATTGCAAGGCTAAATGGCAAGAGCTGTGGAAGGATGTAGGTCATTTTCAGGAACCTTGTTGGTCCCAGTGTTCCCCAAGGTCCCACCTAACAGCACTGGTGATGTGATGACTGTTAACATTGTGTGCCTTTGCCTAAAGAGCTCTCTTGCATCAGGGTCCTCTCCCCAAATAAGTTTCATACTGTCATACTTGGACAGACTGAACCACTGTTGAACAGTCGCGGGCCACAGTTCCTAAGATGTCACCAAGCTCTAGTCTTGCCAAGCCACAGCCCCTGACCAATATGGCAAGAGGTCTTTTCTGGAGCCCGGGGTGTCATCTGTAGTAACACTTAATTTGACAGCCAGATCATGCATCAGTGCAAAAGCACCAGTGCAAGAGCAAATCCCAGTAAGTAATATAAAGTGGTTGTCCACAGACTGCCAGGGACAGCCATGGGCTTAAAAATGGTATGGCTGCAGGACCCTCCTTCTTCAGGAAAGCAAGATGAGATGGGCAACATTATCAAAAGATGGGACACTTCCATGAGGCAATGGCTTTTTCCTCAACTGGTTGTGAGCTTCAAAGCTGCTCGCAATGGGACACTTAACTACAGGCCTTCTTCAGAGCCTGACAAAACCTGACCTCGTTGATTCATGAGGAGTCCCCCTGCAATAAAACTTAATCCATAGCTTCCAGGGACCTGGGTTCAACACCACCAAACTGCAGTGCCCAGCCTTAGCAAAGACTTCATCAGTCAACAGCACTTGTGGGTTTTCCAGCGAGCAGTCCCCCTGTCCCATCACCCCAGATCACTCAAGAAAGTGGTTAGCTCTTCCTGCAGCCCAACCTCCTCCAGCAGAAAGCACCAGGTGACAACGCCTCCTCAGCTGCTGCGGTTTGCAGGCTCGAGTGTCTCCGTTATCTGCCCCCTGCAGCATCTCGTCTAACAGGAAGCTTCCCCAGAGTTTTCCATCACAGGAAATTTCCTGTGGGGAAGCACTCAGTAAGCAAAGAAAGAGTTCCTCCGTATGCATAGAGCTGTAAGAAAAAAACAGAAGCAGTGTGTGCAAGGGTGCTAGGTCACAAGCTCCAGGCTCCGTGAGGAGAACCATGCTACCTGAGAGGCTGGGGCTTCAAAATCACCAGGTGGGATCATTAAACTGAAGCTGGGCTCGCAAGCCTGAAGTTCAAATGTTATGGTCAGCTGCTGTTCAACCTCTCTGAAGAGTCAACAGCCTTGATGCTGCATTTAACACAGGGCTGCAGAGAGCACAGACCACAACCTCAAGCACCATTTCAGTGGACTTTTCTATGGCACCTTCTCCAGTGAGGCCAAGGACTGGATGGATACAGGCAGAGGGCATACGACTGTCTTCACAGATGAAGTTGAGACTGCAGCCCAGGATGTATTGCCAAGTGTCCACACCAAGCTCACTTTGCCATCACCTAGTAATGGGTTTGAGATGCCCTGCCCGCAAATCTTGCCTCATGTAGGATCTAATCATGCTCTGTCCATACTTTTCTCCAGACTGTTCAGTTTCCCTTTTTATAAAATCTGTGCTTCTGGTGTTTTTTCTTTCTTTCCCCTCCTCTTTCTGCCCTTTGAACTACTCTCATTTCCTCCTATTATCCAGTTGTCTCTCCCTCCTTTTTTTACTATAGTGTTTTATGTTAGCATCCTGTGTCCCTCCTCAGTTTCTGTCTCCTCACTCCTCAAGCAGTTTCCCTGCACTCTGCAAGCGTCACCTCAGAGAGGTGGGGAAACAGATGCATGTCTGCTAGAGGCAAAAATCATGATGACCCAAATATAAAGGTCTTCCATGCTGAACACCTGGCATTCAAGACAAGTTGCTGGCATCAGGAAGATTTAATGCAACACACTGAATATGGCTTGCTTGAAGACTTGGACTTGTCTGGGAAGTGCCAACCAGGAAGCCTCATGGAAGGTGCAGGGGCAGTACTGACATGGGAAAACCCTGTTGGAGGCTGACTAGCAATGTCTCATAAATCTGCAAGGTATCAGGCTACCGTGATGTACAAAATGCAGGGACCAAGCACACACTTCACTCTAAAGCATATGGGACCAAACTTGAGGAGGTCTACTAGCAGCATCAAACCTTGGGATAGTCCCATGTACACCAAATTAGTTTATAAGGTGGGCACGAAGTATGGCAGTATGAGAACCAGTGACCTGTAACTGTGCACCATTCTTATTTGCTTGTTTTTTGGTTACAAGAGTAATCATCTGCAAACATACAACTGATTTAACATTTGCTAATGCAGTGGGTTTTTTAAGTGTCTACTTCAGGCTTGGCTCTTGAACTACATGACTGCAAAAGGCAGTGCTGACTATGTTCCACCCTATTCGAGTTAATTGCAGCTGTGGTAAAGGGACTTCTGCCAACACACCCACAATGCTCTACTCCACAGGAAGTTCCCAAGATCTCTTCCTGCACAGGAAATTTCCTGTGGTCCAACAGACATTCCTCTTGGCTTTTATCACTCACATACATTTGTTTTGGCAAATATCTGTTCTTAGGAACAACAAGAAACAGACAGAGCAAAGGCAAACACTGCCAAAAAAAAAAAAAAAGCAGTTATGGTTGGGGTAACAAGCATGACCAAATTAGCCTCTGTCACACATGAAAATATATGCTATTGGAGCTGACTTGTGAGGGTTTCTACCTAAAATATTATTCAGAAATAAAGACTGTTTGATATACACAGATACAATGTTTTTGGGATTACACACACAAGTTTTCTTTGCCTTTTTAAAACATCTTACTGATGTAGTTTCCTAGAAATGTGCTAAGCAGTGCGAAAGGAATTCTCAATCTTTCCTCTTTTTGCAAGTTTCATGTATGTTATGGCCCTAGTTCTGAACTTACCTCATCATTATTAACATCAGCAAAATTAACAGCAGGAAATGCTCAAAAAGAAATGCTTTGGTTATATTTCCCCAGACACACCCTCTTGTAATCAAAGCCCCTGCAATCGCTCATAAACACAAGAAAGTTGACAAGATTTCGGAAAGTGAAGAGACTTCAATTTTAAGCTTCCAAATTCCTAAAGTTACAAAGCTCAGGAGACACTGGGTAAGGTTTTCAGATGCATTTTCATGTTTCAAAATAAAGATTAGGGTATAGGGAGAATTTTAGAAGTGCCAGTAAGAGAGCTACACTGGTACATACACTCCTGAAAACCCCAGAAGGCACCTATGTTACCTTCATTCACCAAAGAAAAAGAAAAGTTGAAGAGCAAAATATTTGGACTGAAAAAATCTTTTATACCATATGGACACTCAGGCACTGGGGCAGTGCAATCTCCTTCCTTGGAGTTTAAAAAACCCAACTTGATAAAGTTCTGAGGGAACTTGTCTGGCCTTGTGTCTTACCCTGCTTTTGAGCAGGAGGTTGGAGCAGAGATCTCCTGAGGTGCCTTCTAACTTGAATTTTATTGTGATCCTAAATATCTCTGTAAACGTTACCCACTATTTAAAAATCTGACACTACTTCAGCCCATAATTTTTCTTAAATAGCAAGGGGAGAGAGAGTTAGAGCTTACCATCCCATCTAAAACACAGAAATTTTGAATGAGCTTCAGTGAAGCAGGAAAATAAAGGGAATACATGATATTCTGTAAACTATGTTTTCATATAATTTCATGGAATCACAGAATCAGGAAGAGACCTTTAAGATCATCAAGTCCAACCGTCAACCTAGCACTACCAATTCCTAAGGCATGTCCCTCAGCACTACATCTACACATTTTTTAAAATACCTTCAGAGATGGTGACTCAACTACTTCCCTGGGCAGCCTGTTCCAATGTTTGATGACTCCTTCTGTGAAGAACTTTTTCCTAGTAGCCAATCTAAACCTCCTCTGGCACAACTTGAGGCCATTTCCTCTCATCCTGTTGCCTGTTACTTGAAAGAAGAGGCTGAACCCCATCTTGCTACAACCTCCTTTCAGGTAGTTGTAGAGAGTGGTAAGGTCTCCTCTCAGCCTCCTTTTCTCCAAGCTAAACAACCCCAGTTCCCACAGCCACTCCTCATAAGGCTTGTTCTCCAGATCCCTCACCAGCTTCTTTGCCCTTCTCTGGACCCACTCCAGCACCTCAATGTCATAGTGAGAGGCCCAAAACTGAACTTAGTACTCAGAGGTATGGCCTCACCAGTGTTGAGTATAGGGGGTATGAGCACTCCTGCTGGCAACACTATTTCTTACTATAAGACTTCGGAAACTTGGTTCGCAACTGCAGTCCCATTACATCCTTTTGTCCCTATTTCAGTAACTCCTTTTGCTTGGTTTACTTTAATGTCCCAGCAGACTAAGGAAAATAGTCAGCAGCTGCATGAAGTTCCTAATAAATGCCTAATAAATCCTACAAGGTACCAGGCTACAGTGTTGCACGAAATTCTTATAGCATTTCCCAGAGTTCATCAGCCTGCACATATCACAGAACAGCTGAGGCTGGAAAGCATATTCAGAGATCCCCTCTGAGTTCAACCTCTGATCAAAACAGGGTCAACTAGAACAGGTTGTTCAGAACCACATCAAGTTAGGTTTTGAGTATCTCCAAAGACAGATCCTTCCAGAACCTTTCAGGGTAGCCTATTGCAGTAAAGAAGTTCTTATGATTAAATGTTTTTATGTTTAAATGGAATATTTTGAATTTCACTTTGTCCCCACTGTCACCATACACCACTGGAAAGAGTCTCACTCTGTCCTCTTTACCCTTTCCCATGAAATGTTTATATACACTGACAAGAAACCTCCAAGCCGTCTTTTCTTGAGGCTAAATAGCTGCAGCTCTTTCAGCCTCTCCTCCTGTGTGAGATGCTCCAGTCCCTTAACCAACTTTGTGGTCCTTCACCAGACTTCCTCCAGAAAGTCCAAGTCTTTCTCATACTGGGAGCCCAGGACTGGACCACCAGGGCTGAGCTGAAGGAAGGATCTCCTTCCTCGACCTGCTGGCAAGGCTCTGCCTAATGCAGTCCAGGATGCTGTTGGCATATGTCGGAGACTGAGGCAGAACAAATTATACATTTCTATGCCACCAACAGAAATGTTACATCCTAATATCAAGCATTAGATCAGGTCAGTCAAGATCAGCAGAGTTCAAACACACAGGTTCAGAGCCAAAGCTTTTTCCTTAGTCTCTAAGGAAAGCAGATCACTAAGAATAAAGATCAAGCTATTTTTTTAGAGGTGTTTTGCATTGGAGAAGGTCATTCCAAAAAGAAAAGAAGAAGAAAAGAGGAAAAAAGGAAAAGAGGAAAAAAGGAAAAGAGGAAAAAAGGAAAAGAGGAAAAAAGGAAAAGAGGAAAAAGGAAAGAGGGAAGAAGGGAAGAAGGAAAGAAGAAATACAGAAAAAAAAAAGGAAAAAAGGAAAAAAGAGAAAAAGGAAAAGAGAGAAAAAGGAAAAAAGAGAAAAATAAAAAAATAAAAAAAAAATAAATCAGCAAATCCCCAAGACAATGGAAAGACTTTAAAGCTAACTTTGCTGCAAGATAAAGTCTCCTTGGAGAGTCACCAAGAAAGCCCTGATGGACTATGCAGATACCAGCACAGCACTTAGACTTCAGCTACTCTCCCACATCAGAGTGGTGGTTGCCGCTTGCTCTGCAAATACTCAGCCATTCAAGGTAATAAGGAGAAGTGTCAGAGAGTTAAACGAGCAGGTACTACAAAAGATGTTTCCCATTTCCAAGGAAGGCAGTGTGTCAGAGAACTGTCCCAGAAGACAGATTCAGCCTGTGGCACCCACGACTGCCAGCTGGACAACAATTTCAGTCAATTCAGTGCTTACTTACTGTCTTGAACGTCTAATAATGCCATGAAAGCTTTAGTGATCTCTTTATTATACTTTGAGTATACAATTGCACCATTTCCTGGAATATTTTGCTCTCTGGACCAGACAATTTGTTATGTTGGAAGTGCCAGTGTTACACCCTATCCAGTAAAACTCATTACCCTTGCGCATTTTGAAAAATCTGCCGTGGGCACTGTACAATCTGTAGAGGACTTGGAATTTGATATACAGATCATTTGCACATATGCAAGTACCTGGGGTTAGTTTCCACTCAGGGTTCCAAGACTTTTAGCGACATTTAGATTTGTAACAGGATTTTGTTTTCCCCATTACATCTCTCTCAAAATGTGCTTGGCTTCTCACTGTTTCCATTCTTCTAACTTTCAGACATTATTTCCTCATTGGCAGCTTCCTATCTTCCTCTCCCATTCTCAGACAGTGAGACATAAAGGCACTGAATTTTTAATATATACTTAAACACACCCATCTGCAAATAAATACAGAGAAAGAAAGAGAAATACAGTGCAAAGTAGCAAGGGGATGACCGCAGTTTCCGAAGTGGGTGTAGTACATAGCACAGATGAAATGCGTCAGGTAGTCAGGATGACGACTGGCTATTTGAGCAAGATCCCTCTTTTAAAACCCACGGTAGGCAGCAACAAATTTTTGCAAATCACCAATAGTTGGTGAAGCAGATGTACAGACACACACACACTGAATGACCTAAAGAACTCAATCAGCACACCCAACTATAAACCCAGAACATGGATGCATTAGGTGCATACACCGATAACCTCTTCACTCCCTCCCACTGACAAAAAATTGTTAACTGACTCTGAGACCTGCTGTGATCTACATCACAACAAAATCCTTCTCACTTATTTATCAGCTGCTGATAAATGCACACATCAGACAATCAATAAGTGAGGAGAGTTATTGGTAGGGTGACCTCATTCAGCACCTCATTCCCCGTTTCAGAAAAACAAGCCCCCTGGTGTTTAAAGTGAAGTCCTAATGGTCAAAGCTTACTATTAACAATCATAACCATTTCTAAGAGCACTCCCTTGAACTGAAAAACAGAACAAAAGATGAGACATAATTAAATGTCCTTAGAGCTGTGAGCAGGGGTTGTGTTGCAAGAAGCACTCTCAGAGTGCACAGTAATCTAGGAGATTACAGCCTGTGACCGCCAAAGCATGCCCTCCTAAGAAAACCACCAGGAAGCAGGCCTAGCAGGAGGAAAATACTATAGCTTTTTCTTCTCTGCTCCTAACAGCATTTTGCCAAGAGCTTGGATGTGTTTTAGAGTGAAGGAGCCAGAGAGGAAAGACAGGTAAGACGAGACAGCTCCTGACATATCCTCCAGACAGTGTCAAACAGGAGCCTTTACTAGCTATAAACCCCAGATGGATAGCACACGGCTACAGAAGCCTGGTGCCACCACAGCTCCTTGCCCCACTATTTTAACTCCCTGACACCATCCCACCCACAGCAACACCTGAGCTCAGTGCAGTGATCTTCCAACAGTCATATGTGGGCTTAGAAGAAGTGCTCACATTCTTCAGCCTCTCCCAGGCCTGGGTCTCCCAATGGATGAGTTACACTGAAAGACGTCACTTGGAACTAAGTTTCTTGTTGCAATCTCAAAATTCATAACCTCAGCTCTCTATTCCCTGCTTCCTAAAAGCTGCTACCATTATCTAACCCCAAAAGTGGTGATAAATCATAGCAACAGAGGAGGTGTACAACCTCCCTTGTTGTAGTACATGTAAGGGTAAAAGCCAGAACCTCCAGCATCCAAAGCACAAGGGTCAGCTCTGCGGTTAAAAACCACAATGTCTCTCATTTATGTGAGGTTGGCTGCAAAGCAACAACCAGCACCAGGGATACAAACTCCTGAATTACAGACGAGCTTCCTTGACAAGCTGCAGAGGACATCTCCCATGCTGGCTGGGTGTGTGGTGTCTGTCTCTACGTCCAGCTCAGGGGGATGTGGTATTATTCATGTAGCATCACCAGCAAAAGTCAGAACATTGAGCCCCTACATTCAGTGTTAAACATGCCCGTGCACAGATCATTCATACGTGCACCAACCAATGCTCTTATATGATGCTTTTGCATCAAAAGAAGCGTGAGCAGCAGGTCACGGGAGGTGATTCTCCCCCTCTACTCTGCACTTGTGAGACCCCACCTGGAGTACTGCATCCAGTTCTGGAGTCCTTGACATAGAAAGGACATCGAACTGTTGGAATAGGTCCAGCGCAGGGCCACCAAGATGATCAGAAGGCTGGAGCATCTCTCCTATGAGGACAGGCTGAGAGAGCTGGGACTGTTCAGCCTGAAGAAGAGAAGGCTCCGGGGAGACCTGACAGCAGCCTTCCAGTATCTGAAGGGAGCAACAGGAGAGCTGGAGAGGGACTCTTTGTCAGGAAGTCTAGTGACAGGACGAGGGGGAACGGTTTTAAATTGGAAGAGGAGAGATTTAGATTAGATATTAGGAAGAAGTTCTTTCCTGTGAGGGTGGTGAGGCACTGGAACAGGTTGCCCAGAGAAGTTTTTGATGCCCCACCCCTGGAAGTGTTGAAGGCCAGGCTGGATGGGGCTTTGAGCAACCTGCTCTAGTGGGAGGTGTCCCTGCCCATGGCAGGGGGGTTGGAACTCGATGATCTTTAAGGTCCCTTCCAACTCTAACCATTCTATGATTCTATAACGCAGCAAAACAAGGGCCTTGCCTGAATAAAGCAACATAGCAGGTTTTTTCCTGCAGTATATTTTTTGGGGGGGGGAGGAAGTAGACGATGGCCAGATACATAGTAAGGCAAATCGCTGACACAGAGTTCATTGCCACTTGACTGCTTTTGATCCCCCCATCACACTTCTAAGAAAGTAAAGTTGTCTCATTCTTCTGAGCTGTGTACTTTATTGATACCTATTCAGCCGCGGAGACAAGGCGGAAGGCTTTTACAATTGCAGAGCAGCAGGAGATTGAGACATCTTCCCAAGGGGCCTTTTCGAGTCATATTTATTCTAACTTTCCTTGGGATGATCTCAGCTTCCATGATTTTTAGATTAAAAGTATTTCAGAAAGGAGGAGGAAGAAATAATGAAGACTCAGGGTTTTTTATGAGATCTGATACAGCCTCACTTCTTCTCTCTTTTTCTATTTTGTGTGTGCATGGAATTTACAATTTAATACCATGTTCCTTGGAGAGGGCCATGAAGCACAGTCAGTGTGTCCTGTGAGATTTAGGCTAAGGCAACAGCTCAAGGAGCTTTGGCAAATGTGAACATGTTTACAGGACTTCTCTCTGCCCTATACATCCTTCTAAAGCTGAAAACCGTGCCCCACCAGGAAATAAGCTTCAGGAAAAATTGCTTCCTTGTCTTTTTTTTTTTTCCTCAGCTGCTCTTACTTTTGAGGAGTAGAGGCTTCAGGCCTGTAAATCAGCTGTTTTAGAAAGAAGATAAAAACATCATAACCGATTAAGTACTATTATCAGGCTGTAGGGAGTACGTTTCTCACTGTTTTGGAGAACACAGATGAGGATTACTGGATTCTGCATCTTGCACTATTGATGACACCTCTGCTCCGTGCTTGTTGCTTCAGTTGCAGCTGGTGTGGGACAGCCAGGCTGGCTACAATTCAGATGGAGCAGCAAAAGACTCAATTTGACCCAGCCCCTGCCCGTGCTAGCTCACTAGACTAAAGCTGACCTGGCGAAACCCACAAGAGCAACGTGATCAAGCCCTTAAACAGCCTATTCAACTGTACCTCAGGCCACAGTTTCATGAGCACTTTAGGTTAGTTTAAAGCGGTACTGCCGCAATAAATCAGTCTTACCTACTCCCATCTCGTGTTCCAGTTTTCATACAGCTCCCTTGGAACATTGTTAGTATTGAAGTAGCTGTACGAGCAGTACCATCAAGGAAATGACCCAGGGAAAATGGAAGAAAAAAAAAAAACAACCCACCCCCAAACTATTTTCACCCAACATTAGTTTTAACCCAGAGGAATTTCTCAGTCTGAATATTTGTACAGTGGAAAAAGAAATTTTGCCAGCGGCCAGCATGCAGGTGAGAAGAACAGGCAGGGCAGCGGGAAGGCAGGGCTGGCATTTTTCAGCAGTATCACTACATTACCCTGGTTTACAGTAGTTGGAGCAGCCTCAATTTTCCCCTTCTCTGAAACAGACAACGGTAATAACACTAATACCGCCTCCCTCAGGGGAACTATACAGGTTTTGGAAGACCCTCAGCAAAAACAGTATTTGGGGATCTTGGGATGAAAAGCATCATCACTTGCTTTTATTAGCAGCCAAATCAAGGACTGTATTAGCAAATGATCTCCTGTGAATGCTACTTTTGTCAATGGTGTGGAATATTATCAAGGCTTTAATATTGCCTCTATGCCAGGTACGGACAATTAGCATGTTGTCAAGGTCTTCGACTCCTTAATCCTGCAAAAATAATGTCATACAAATTGCCTTCAGCATACCAAACAATTTATTCATAAAAGAGGCTTAATCTCTTAATGGTTATTTGTTGAAGAGCGTCTTGCTGAGTTGAAGAGAATTATGATAGTTGATGGTTGGACTCCTTGTACATGTTGTGTTATTATTGTTTTACTGATGATTAAAGTCCTAACCGTGAAGAAAATGCCGGGGGGAGGAGTAACTGACAAAATGCTGAGTTTTCTAATTTTTTAATTTGTTCAGCTGACAAGTGGGTTTTTCTTGGCTTTCCTCCCCCTCCTGATGCTGTGCCATTCAGTTAAGTTTTCGCTATCACTTTCCATGACACTTCTGTATCAGTAGGGAAGTCAGTGCTGTGGGAAAGAATGAAGCATCAACTCTGAAGCGTGGAGTGATCAACAAGGCATCTACTGTGCAGACTAGAGAAAAGCTATTTACATGACTGCCTCAGCCATGGGCTAACCCTGACATGGAGACTCCCATCTTGAGCTGTGAGAACCTGCTTTGCCCTCTGATTCCCCTGGGCCGGGCAGAATAGCCCTGAGCTCATGGCTACAGCTACAGTCAGTGTGATGCTGTGGGATAGATGCACATGGACAGGTCTTCACTGAGGATAGGACAGACACCATCCATTCATTTAACAGAAGTCACTGAATCACCACCAAGTGTTTATTTACGATCACTGCTAGCACGATTTGGATTCAAACCAAATCTATTAGCATTCCTCTGAGCCAGCTTGATCTCCCTGCTCACTGCCTTCCCTCCTCCACTTCTCTCCCCCAAACTGATCCATGACTGGAACAAAAACTGATGTTTAGTGGGTCTGTGACGTATGCTACGTGGGGTTTATAACCCATCTGCTAGGGCATCTTGCGGGTTGGAGAAGTGGAGTTGGTGTAGTGCTGATCAAACAAAGCCTATACCAGTAAGGACAGAATAAAAAAGTTAAAAAAACCCAAACCCTAACAGATACGAGGACTAAGGCATAAGGAAGCCCATCTTCAAAACACATTTGAGTTCCAGTGTATTCATTGGTATAGGAGGAGAGGGCAGAAAGCGATAGTCAGAAAAAGCTGTTGAAGAAGCAGCTTTGGGTCTTGCAACCAGAGCTTATCCAGCTGAAGTTGTTCAGTGTCCCTGCCTGTCAGAGAGGCTTAGAGTCAGAAGACATGGATCATCTCACTGGAACAATTCCTCCAGTGCAGCTTGAGATTTCCTCATCCATCTTATTATCTCTGAAAAGGAGATTCCAGTTTCAGTACCTTGTGTCTCTCACAAAAAGCACGGAACAGGATCAAGCAGGACCTGGTCCAGGACAACCAGGGCCGCAGGAGTAGCAGACCCAGACTGAACTTCCTAATTTCCTGTAATCTTAAGAACACCAGAGAGCCTCATGGGAAAGAGCAGACTGGAAATAGCAGCTCTGAATCAACCCCAGCTACACTGTTTCATTGTTTTCTAAAGCTCTTGAAGACACCTGGACTATGAAGAGCTGATGTCCTCCGTTTACAATGGCTTACTTAAGATGGAAATTTTTATGCATTATTGGACTGATTCTTTGAGCCTCACTTAAAACAATCAGATAGCCTTCAAGTAGCAACAACTTCATGTCTTTCGTAACTCAGTCTTCTAAAGCTGAAGACGCTTCTGTGTCACTGCCAAGGAACTTGGCTTTTCAAAGACAGCTACTTACTTTCAATAGTCATATCTTTATAACTTGTATGTTTAGTATTCATCTTTATATTTACCTGGAAAGTAAACAGTTGGAAAGCTATGACTGACAGAATCCACCCAGATCAGTAAACTACCGATAATGTGAGGTAACAAAAAGGAAGTAGTACATGTCAAGGTCTTTAAAATAAGAGAAAAGATAAATATTAGTACCAGTCTCAAATACCGAAGCTTAATTCTCCTTTTCCTTTCTCACAAGTTCTGCACTGCTGCAGATCTGCTCAATTGCCGTCCTTCTGAAATGAGATCAGTAAGATCGAAACCACCTTTACAGCAAACACAGTCAAATCAGTGGCTCTTCAAATGAATTAAGGTTATATTGCCCTTCATGCTACAGAAACCCGGTGGAAAATACAAAATCTGCATTTGTTTTTACGTGCTTGAAGAGAAATTCATCACGAAATCCCACACAGGAAACGATGTCGGAGCTACTCCTTCTGAAGTTCCCAGCATGCGCATTGACCACTGGAAGTAAAACAGCCAAAGCCAACTTGTCCCACTTACAGTAATTGCACTAGAACATCTTCCAAAACGCAGTAATCATCTTTGTCAGCGTACACAGACTCTTGTGACCATTTTGGGGATGGACCATGGAGCAGAATTAAGCTGTCAACAATGATGTAGACACTATTCTAAGTCCTGATAACTACCAATGAGGAAAGATGTCCCGGGATCACAGTTTGTTTGCTCTCTGTGCTATCCCGAGTTTTTGCTGTATGCTATAAACTCGCCATCCATCTAGGGCAGACTTTGGAAACACAGATGTGGTGAGATAAGATATTATGGGGTGCCAGCCTCTCTCAGCATTGCTCAGTATAAAGGCACTCTCCTGCATTCGGTTACCCTCCCTCAAATGGTCGCAGCTCTTTTACCTCGCAGGCCTGTGAGATAAACTTCTAATTTTCAATGCCTTTTGACCCATATTCCCTATTCTTCCAGCCTCTTTAGAGAGAATTATTGCCAATACTCTGGAGATAGTGGAAAGAAGCACCTTTCATCAGCAGATTTCAAAATATTTTCTAAAAATTAATGTGTTTATCCTTGCAAAGAACCTTTTTCTAGGTAGGGAAAGTAAGTAGCATCATGCAATAAAGTGTCACAGGCAGTAAAGGATTGCAGGAGGCTTGATAACCTGTAGATCATTAAATACAGCAAATGGGACAGTTTTTACCAATAATGCAAGCCTTGGGCAAACTCACGTAAGTGAAGAATGACACATAAACTCTCTGTTTGACAGCCAGATAAAGAAACCACATCCGTCATTCTGCTGATGAGTCTCAGCAGTTGATTATCACCCAATAAAATGTAAGAGTATATTGGTTCATTCATATTCATTGACTAAGCCTTCAGAAGATCAACTTCTGCTGCTGCCGGAATAATGTGTTTTGCACACGTTTGTAAGTCACATGATGCCAAATATGCCACTCTTCTGTCCCAGTGCAGGCAGCTGATGCCTGGATCCCTGGTGGTGGGGTTTTTTTTTCACAGAGCAGACTGGCGGTACCTTGCCTATACTCCCCACTCGGTTACACAGAAAACACCTATTCTGTAATTCCCTAACTCCAAATGTAATGCCTTTGCTCATTTCGCCTCCCTCTCATCTTCTTGGTCTCAACTCTAATCCCCTCCACAAATATACACACCTACGGTCTGCATGGGAGAAGGGGTTTTGAGGCATGTGATAACCATAGGAAAGTCAATAAATCTCAGGTTTTGCACACATCTCACGCTCCCTGCAAACCTTGACTTGGAAGACTTCACCAAGAAGTCCAGATTTGTGCGAGTAGCACACTCAGCTTTAAGGCCACAAGGCACTGGTTTAGAAGGGACCTCTAAGTGGATCACCCTTCAGAAAGTATCCCCAAATTGAATCCTCTCTATAGTAATCCTGTTTAAAATAGTACCAGGTCCATCAGCTGCTTAGACTGCTTGAGCCATTAATCCTGCTGGATGTCTCTTCTAGAATCTCACTCGTCTGACGGCTACACACCTTACATATCCTAGATCAATTTGTTCATGGCCATTACTGGTTTTGGTTTTCATTCATGCAAAGCCAGAGGCTGGTGCTGAGTTTTTACTTACCTCAATCACTTAATTATTTTAATTTCTCTAAGACTCATCCCCGCTATGGCTATGCACCCTTGTAATAATGAAAGCTGTAGTACTGAGAGAAGAAAAAGGTATTCTGCCCTTACAGGCATAAAATGCATGACAGGGCCAGATGCAGTGGAAACACTGGTAAAACAATGCAGCTTAGTAGTTCATGGGAGCACACCTAGAATATAGCTTGGTGGGCAAGCCCAAGGTTTCTAGGTGAGAAAATAACATTATTTGATCTAAGTCCAGCATGTTGCTGAAAGCTGAAATTGTTTGATTGGTGAATGTGTTGCATCTTCCACAGAAATCTCTGTGTTGGAATTGGAAATTCTTATTATAACTGAGAGCTAGCTGTCATTGCAGACCATATAGAATCCTATGGAAGTAGAAAGGAAAATCTGTAAGCACTAGGAGACACTTTAGACTCTCATTGCTTAGCTTTAGCACCCACAGCAGCATTGCTCCGATCTCCCCCTTTGTGCTATGACTTTGACTTACAAACAGTAAATCTCTTGCACTAGCCCTCCAAACAACCCCTGTGGTTTGGCACTGCACACAAACACTTAGCCAGGTACTATTCATACCCACTTGTGTGTTCAGTCAATGAACAGGGAAGAAGAAAGGTATATTTATTCTCTCCGCTCCAACAGCTACAGAGAGTGCACAGCTCTTCAATGCTAAGGCATCAGCACTCACGTCTATTTAATAACTCAGATTGTTTCTTGAAATTGTGCAATTCAGCCCATGGAAATTTCCTTGTTTGCGTAACTCTGTCATGTTGATATTGTTGGAGTTAAGCTCAAAACAAAATGTTGCATGATGATGATTTTAAAACTGAAAAAAATCTTTTTCTTTTTTTGAGGGGGGAGGGGGAAGGGGGTTGGGGGATTTTTATTTCTTTTTTAAGTTGACTTCCAGTAAGGCTTGCGAGGTCACTTTGAGTTGAACAAATTGCAGTCACAAGTCATGCTCTTCTGAGCATAAGCAACACAATTCCCAGAGTCTTAGACATAACAGCTAAAATGGTATTTAGAAGTTCTGGCTCATCCGCTCCCAGATTTCCTGGACGCTGGCTTAACATATGCTAGAGAAACCTGAATTAGTAGCGATGGAATACAGAAGTTCAATCCTACCACTCTTCTCCTTCCTGCCCAGATTTCCTCATACAGGCACAAAACTCCATCCTTAATACCCCAGGCAGGGACTACAAAGCTCTTTGAAGTCTGCCACTCACCAGTAGCTACAGCATCATCCTCACTTTCAGGGGAAATCTGACTGATCTGCTGTCATGCTTGTTGTGCCTCTGTTGCGCTTCTCTTCTTCCTTCCTGCATTTTAGGTCGTGGCATTAAGCTGCATAGCTGCATTACTGGCAATAGGATAGCATGCAGGCTTTGATTTTGCTTGTTTTGTTATAGCAGAATAGTTTAATATTTTCCAATCAGGGCCATAAATCTGTAGCTGCTAATGATGTAAACAGACTCACTATTGGGAGGTTAAAAAAGAAAGAACAAGGGAATGCCAAAGACCTGTACTTCTAAAATACTCTTGCCTTTTCAAATAGTTAACAAAAAAGAGCTACTTTTAACCGGCAAGTTTTCATTAGTCAACGGTACGTCACCAATGGCCTTTTCCAGGAAATGTGTAATCAGGGCACTCCCTCGACTCATACTGGATTTAAAAATAATAATTATTATTTTATATGACTAACTTCCTTAGAAAGGAAATTTCCCTAAGAAAAATATTACTTTGTGTCTCTTACAGTTTTTCACAGGTATAAGCAATTAGCATCACCATGAAGAAAGAGATCACCTCTCTTCACCTTCTTCAGAAAGACTAACTGTCCATCCCCCAAAAAATTCAAACCAGATGGTTAGGGTCAAATTAGTCTAGCTAGGCAGAGTTGAACCCCTGATACATGTAAAAGGGACAAGGGAAATTCAGGTGATTATGGTTTCAAGTATTCCAGCTGTTGGTCTGTATGTGTTTTGAGACTTCTCTTCACTGTGAGGCTGCCACAATTCCTGCCATACTGCTACAGTCCCGAGGCTGCTGAACTATGAAGACATTCTGTGAAAAGGACAAATACTTCCTTTTCAAATTCTAGTTTGTGGATTTCAGGGAGTCTTTTGAACTGCTTCCAAGAAGGCTTTGAAAGATAATTGAAAAAGTAAACCTAACGTCAATAAGCCTTGCTTAGCTATGTATCGGTTGCCACCTGCCCCAGACAAAATCTAAAAGAGCAGCATGTAGAAAACCCTGCAAATTACTAAAGACTATGAAGAGTCTGAATTTGTCTATCTTATCTGGGTCTTACGCTGAATTTTAATCCAGGTCTTCACTACTAAAAAAAGTAGTGCACTGATTCACTGTGTTACCCACTCTTCAGTAAAGCGAGGGGGAGCTGCATCATTTTTCACCCTTTCCTTTCAAGTACCATTTGTTAAAATACAGAGAGACAGATTTCCTGGAGAAAATCGTTACGTCCTTCAGCAATTAAGGAGTTAAGGATTTTCATATAAAATCAGGCACAGGAATTGAAAACCCTGAAATAGGGACTGTGCAAGAGAGGAAACTCATGTCCATAATTTTCACTTTCAACCTCAGGGTACTCCATGCCAATCCACTTTCTCATGGGAAACAAATGCAGCTGGTGTGGAGCTGTCTCTGATGCCATGTTGAAATGCTGTCATAGTGACAGCTCGGGCAACGTACCAACCAGCACCGCTGCACACGGAATTCTCTCTCCCCCCAGATCCCCAAGGGATGAACCTATCTCAAAGTTAGGCTCTCCCAGGGTGACTGGAAACTGGAAAGCTTTATTTTATTCTTAATTGAATAACTCCCTCAACACAAACATATAGATATTTAGAGGAAGTCAAACACAGTCAGAGTGTTTACATTTCTTTCCTGTTAACCTTTCTGGCTGTAATAGATCTGTGATTGTAAATTACATCGAGGTGAAAAAGGAAGCATTTCAAATAATCAGGGTGAGATCTAGCTTGACAAAATACCAGTTACACTTCGGACAGCCAGTGAGTCAGAGTAGTAGAAGAATCCAAAGAATGGCTGCCTGGAAATGATCTTTGGCTCACATATTCCTTCCCCAACTTTTCTCAAACCAAATCTGCCGAGTTTTAAAAACATTGTGCATGCTTCATGCAGCACTGCAGGAGAAGCAGAGAGTGTAGCAAGAGAAATGCCTGCAAATATTTGGTATAAGCACCCCACAAGCAGAGTGGGGTCTGAGTCAGTGTAATTTGGAAGACAGAAACTTGGTCTGATCGAAGGAAAGCGGAGGCTGAATGCCACTCTCCTATGAGCGAGACTTGATTGTCTCACAAGGGAAGTCACAGAAATTCCACCAAAGCGGACAACCATGTAACAAAATGAACTGTTCTGGAGTGGGGACATCTAGTATACCTCTTGCTATCTCCAGCTTTCTTCAGCAGCAATATACACTACACAGAGATACAGAGCTCAGGATAAGGCACTAGAACGTCACCTGCAGGAACAAGGGTAGTAAGATGCATCCTACCTCAGCTCTCCAGTCCTTCCTTTGTCCTCAAAGACCTTGCATTATAGGAGCGATTCCTAGATAGGAATAATTACCTACAATCTATTTAAACTGCATCATTGCTAGTTTTTAGCTTATTAGAGAAATCCCTATTGACCCACTATTGCCAGAACTGAAATATAAGATTTCCATCTTCTGCCAACCCAACAAGAGCATCTACAAGGAATCTCCAGGCTTTCCACATGGAAGTAAGAACAATACCCTTAGAGACCAGTAGTGCAGTTATGATTTTCATGTCCTTTTTCTACCTCATTTCCTTCCAGCACTCTTTTGATATCATGCCAAGAACAAACAGTGTGTGCATTTAAAGTAATAAAAAGCCAGCACAAATTAAGTGTCCTCCCACCTACATTTTACTGGAACTCACTATCATCAAGCTGAACAGTGATCTTGGAGTGGCACCTGATTAACAATGCGAACCTTTGTTACAAAAATAACCCAAGGTGGAACTGCTCTGTCCTACGTGCAGCTCAACAACTGTGGTCCCACACAGATTTCCTCCTGGTGTGGCTATGGTTGCCGCCATTGTAGGATGTTACCTAGATTTTAGCTCTGAGCAGATTATAAGTAATTCTGATTAGGTTTTGCTTAAAAAAGAAAAAAGGCAAAGGCAACAGAAATGAGGTCTGTGTTCTTCAGGGGAAAAGATGAGAGACTGAGCGTTCACCATTTGGGAAGGAGGGATGGCAAATCCCAGAACTGGCTGAAGTTGCATCAAGCACACAAAGAGGGAGGCGCCTATCACCCTAACCTAAGAAAGAGAGTGGCAATAAAGTTCATGCAATGAAGTTTCTTTAGGTGGAGATTACCCGAACAAAATACATTAGCAAAGGCAGAAAGAGGAGCAACTTATGCTAACAGTATGTAGTATGTTATTTTAATCATTAATTTAATGCTATCTAAAGGTGGTGACATCATAAAAGCCCAGTGTTTGCCCACCCTTTATAGTCAGATTACCTAGTACACTTCTGGGTCCCTCACAACTCAAAACAAAACAGGCTGAGCAATAAGCCTGTCCAGTGTCCCACACAAGGCTCCATCCACAGCATGTCATCCATAAAAGTCGGCAAATGCCAATAATTTAGCCTCTACACCCTTTCAAGCCAAACAGGTACTGTATCTGGCATGGAAGCTGAGAGACCACCCTCAACTCCTCATCTACCTCTAGAACCACCAGCACTGCAAGTAAAAATTACCATGTGTCTTATGTGTCTGCCCCATCCCTGGAAGTGTTCAAGGTCAGGCTGGATGGGGCTCTGAGCAACCTGCTCTAGTGAGAGGTGTCCCTGCACATGGCAGGAGGGTTGGAACTCCATGGTCTTTAAGGTCCCTTCCAACTCCAACCATTCTGTGATTCTATGATTATAAAATATATTTAAAACAAAGTAGGTATTTCCATACTACTCTCTGCTGATGTCTACCTTGACTACAGAAACTGTCTTAAAACCAGTGCTACTTAAAACTATATTGAGAGCTGCCATTTGAGTGTTTCCTTAGGAAAGACAGCACCTCAAAACACAAGCCATGGTGAAGATCTTTCTGCTCTGAACTGTATTTTTCAATCTGCTCTGGCCCAATGATACACCTGAATGAAGAAGAGAGTCTAGTACCACACAACAGAAGTCTGCTTGTCTGAGAACCTCCTGTATGCTGTAGCTCTATGGCTGGCACAGCACAGACTTCTAAGGATAGATCCTCGCTAATTGTCATTTAGGCAGCAGCACCATCTCTTTAGATGGCTACAAGGAAGCCCTGGCCACAGCAGAGTCAGATTTGCTTTCATGGTGCTGTCACGCCTAGTAGGCATGCACTGTGGTGCGGTACGCCGATCACCACGAGCAAAGTTCTACGTTTCAGACTTTACACTTTGTACATCTGTACAATATGAGGAATGATTACATATTGATAACTTCACAAGCTAATATCAGAGTCCGGTTCCTCAAATAGCTCCAGGACTACCAATCCCAAGAATCTGAAAACAAGGCAACACGCCTTCAACAAAAAGATGGTAAGAACTGCCAAAGCTAAAAAAAAATAAAAAATGCCCCACATAGATAGGATCACATGCATACATATTTCACATATAGTTTGTGTCTGATTTCTGAGCCCTGTGAATCACCTTTTCCAGCTTGTCTTTATGCAGACCAGAAACATGCTTTAAAAACACAGAAATAAAAAAAACTCAAATTCTTTCATTTACTTGTGACTCCAGCAGACAGATTTTTCAGAAAAACTTCTGAAAACTGCAAAACTTAATAAAACCCTTAAAACTGCAACACTGGCTTTAAAATAATGCGAGGTTCTGCTGGCGATTTGAGTTTTTCAAAACTCCTAAGAAACTATCAAGCAATGGTGAGGGGTAAGGCCTTCATAGCACAACAAGGCATACAACACACACCAATTCAGGGGACTCCTGCAAAGAATTGAAACAGCTTTAATTGCCAGCTGAATAGAAGGAAAGGAATAAAGGAAGAAAAGAAAATGCTGATGCCATACTTGCAGCAGTGCACATCAGATCACTTTGTGGAACTAGGTATTGTGAGCAGCACCACCCGCCAAGTTTTCAGACAATATGGTTGAGACAGAGAAATGTGAGGTTAAACCCTGCTTGTTCGTTCCCCCTACCCCCGTGCCATCTGAAATCATACCCTCCATCTGCATGTACAATTTGTTCGGCAACCCAAGCAGTCTAATCTAAGCTCTTCATCCCGTTCACCTGAGCTCACACCTATAGGCACCCCTGAGGGCACAGAGAACCACCAGTGCTCGCCCTCACTTTTCAGCAGATCGGGACGGTGCAGAGCAGGGAAATGCTATCAGCCAGTTTATGCCTGTTGAAAACCCGGCTCTAAGAGCCTGAGCTCTCTGGGGATGCCCTCCCTCCATTGTGTCTTTTGCTGGGATAAGAGCAAAGGTCCTTTTTTCCTCTTATTTAACAGGAAATAGATAACTGCAACCTTTCCTCCCGGCTATTTTCATGACCACACCAAGACATTCCATATTACATGCACTGACCTCAACTCTGCCGGTGCCCCTAATTTCTCCTTGCCAAAACCCCATCAGAAGCCACAGTACCCACTTTTCACAGCAGCCACGTGCCAATTCTAGGACTGGGGTCTTCACTGCGGCGGCCAGCACAGCGGGGCTTAAACCAGAGCTGTCTGCTCCATGGGGAAAGGAGTACCGTGGCTCATCCGTTTAGCAAACCATCTCCAACATCACACCCTGTTGGCTGAAGGGGGCTGCAAAAGATAAATGAGAGGGCAGAAAATAGCAGGAGAGAGGGAAAGGGGGAGGGAGAGTAGGAAAGCGAGACGTACAGGGAGGAAGGCTGGGGGGAAGGATATGCTCCGCTACGGAGAATCCTGTCAGGATGCAATTTATTTTCATTCTGCGCGGGAGTATAATGGTGCACTGCCTGAGCTCTTTTCAATAGCTGTTTTGAAGCGAAGCAGGCTGGTATGTCTTTAATTTATCATTTCATTATGAAACGGTTTCCCTTCCAAGAAGCCTTCAAGTCAGGAAGCTCTGTCTGCCCACACAGGAAATTCCTTTGCAGCAACTTCCCCAAAAAGGAAATTTCCCTCAGAAGTGAGCCCAGCTCATGCCTTTGAGCAGAGCTGTTTGAAGAGACTCTGGCATGCGAGCACCGCAAACACCCCTGCCTGCTCGCTGCAGCCGGCGCGCCGGGATCGGCCACACTGCCCTCACACAGGCAAGAGCACAGACCCCGCTGCTCCCAGCTTTTCTCCTGCTGCCCCCTCCCCAAAGACAGCCAGGAGCATTCGGAGGAGACAGGTTGCTGAGCTTCCACTAGAAAGAAAAACTATTTATTCAGGAGAGAGGCATAGGACACATATAGAGAGCTGAAAAAAGATCAGGGGATGGGGGGGGGAAGCTGTAGAAAAGTTTCCCAAACAATCAAATACTCCCCCTTTGGAAATCAGGGGGAAAACTACACCGTATCTTAGATCTCTTCTGAGGGCACACCAGAGAGACTGCAATCCATCCCTTACACATACTATGGGGTCTATTTAATGAACTTTTGCAGTGAAGACTCGCAAGCAAAGAAGGGAGGGGAGAATACAGAGAGGGGAGGGGGGAACAAAAATGAAACTCACAGACATCTTGTGAATCATGAAGTGGGAGAGAGCCAAGAACATCCAGACCAGAGTGAATAACAACATACGGTACTTTATGAAGCACCTTAGCGAAGGGGACACAGATCAGAAGCACTGCCAGACTTCCAGTAAGTTTTTAATTTACCATTTCAAATCACAAGTAATACCGAATAACAACTTTTTAATGACTACACCCAGAAACCCAAACTGTTGCTTGGCACAAGAGAGGAAGCAGAACTGAAATTCATGTTACACATTACTTGGATAAGACGGGCTCACAGAAGGGGCATGGGCTGAACTGGATCTTGGACTGGATGACAGCAGGAAAACAAAAGCAACCCTTTGATGGCATGTGGAAGAAACAAATGCTAGGGATAATGGAATTGCACATGGGGGTGATCACAATCCTCTGGAGGCCTATGCACTAGGGAGAGAGACCCTCTGTGTTTTCCCCTCAGTCTCAACTTCCGAATTTGTTTTCAAAACACTTTACGGGGGAGATGTGGTCCTTGAAGCCGAAGCTCCAGCAGGTGGCTGCCTGCTCTCCTCTCCCATTCCCTCCTGCACCAGATAGCTTTACCCTGTTCTCTCGCCAGCTAATTTACATGACTTTTTTTCTATTGCTGCCCTTGGCATTGCATTCAGCGATTCAGTCAGCTGTTGTGTAAAGAGACTTTTGTCAGAATTGCTTAAAGGCAAATCCCCCCACTTAACTTTTATCCGTGGCCTCTAGCTGATGAGTTAGTTATCACCTAAAAGAGCCCTCTGGCGTAGCATATGCACACCAAATATATATCTGCTTGGATGGCATCCACACTACTGTCAAATCACTGGAGATGATTACAAGATGGGGTAAAACATAAAAACTGCCATACTAGAGAAGACTGCCGACCCATACAGCCAAATGTCTTCAGTAGTGGCTGCATAAAGCAAAAAGTATAAGGAATAGGGAAACATTAAGCAATCTCTTCCATAATATATATTGCTTACTTCAGTTGCTGGTATTCTGTGGTTTAAAGGTGTCGTGAGCTGTGGTTGCATCCAGACTACTTGTTTCCATGCTGACCAAATGGCATGTCCCTCTCTCCCCAGGTTTATCTGGTTCCTTTCAGAGATTCATTTACAATTTCACCCTTAAAACATCTTGCAACCACTTCTTTCATGTAGTGATGCATCCTCATTCTTGTTTCTTTTAGACATGTTGCCCAATGATTTATCTCAGATCTCTGGATCTGCTGCTCTGTGAGGAACTGTGAATAATCACTCCCTGTTCACCTTCTCCATCCCAAGTATGATTTCACAGCCACATGATAACATTCTCCCTGCCAACCCATTCATTTAAAAACTATCTTTTCCTCAAACTGTAGAGTCCTATGCCCCACTCTAGTCTCCCAGGAATGGGAAAACTGGGGAAATAGTCTGTTCTAGCTAGGTCCCCTATCGTATAAAAACTACTGTGTGGATAAGACCACCACACCCTAAGTGGGACTGAGTTTGAACAAACTCAAGGTGTCAAGAAGCCTCTCTGGAAGTCCATGAGCTTCAACAGGACTGTGCTAGAACTTCAATCTCCTAACAATTTTGCTGCAAAATCATTAAATCAATGCAGAGTTGGTGAACAAATTTGAGACTGGCAACTGATTTCTGACAAATATATTTGCTTAACGCTACAATTTAGGACATTTGCAGGTTTTACTGTAAAACCACATGAAATAGTCATGAGCTACTCACATCAATAATTGTTTTCTGCTGAACAACCACAACAATCTTCTGGATAAGATTTCCCTTTACTGCGGTCCCATATGAATGAGTTGCTGTCTCTCAAGAAGAATTGAGAAAATATTACTAAATTATGAATAATTTATTTTCACCCCAATTCTCAGTGACACTGGGAGCAGTTAACTTAGTAGATGGCCATAACTTCAAGTGGTAAAGACACACTGGGCATTTTATTCATACAGAGAAAGATGATGTCCCTGCTCTTCCAGTTGACAGGGTCTATTAAAATGTTGTTGTGCTGAGGCTCAAATTATACAAAGCCTAAGAGTAATTTAAAGTTGGTTAAGAGACAGGTTTCATACCCCTAACTGTATTTTTACAGTCTTTACTTTGATGATGTTGCATTAGCTTATAAAACTGTACCGCCAAAATGCTTCAGTGGGAACCCAGTCATTTCAGGATAAAATTACCAGTGAGAGCTACCTTTATCCACAATAGGTTACACCACTGATTATTTCAGATTCCAAACATTGTTAGATTAGCCTTCACACTACTAGTCTTGTGGAAGTGGCCCATGGAGTGGACTCAGTAAGAAAGCATTAAATGCAGCTGGATTAGGCACCATCTACAATTTCAACCATGTACAATACTGCTGACTCTATACACTTGATTTGGTAAAAACAGACTGAAAGACCAGTTCAGACCTGGACCTCTAGTCTCAAATACAAGCTAACCTTCTGGCGCCTGCTTGAAGCTGCAGAGATGTGGGGAGGACAGCATTGCAAGCCCACAGGGCAGCACATATGGAAAGAAAGGCGCCTTCCACCATCTTCTGCATCGATTTCTTGCTAATCATAGGCAGTAACTTCACAACTTTGCCTAAAAGAAACGGTTGTAACATGTTCTACGTGTTAATTAGCTTCAGGAGGAAAAGGAAGAGTAACAGTCTCTGTGCATAAAACCTAAGTACTTGAACAAGCCTCATTCTGCAGGATCTAAATATGCACATGTACACAGAGATACGTGATGTGTGTCAGTTTGTAAAAAATATTCAAAACTTCTCCGTTTTGAAATAAATTTTGATTGTTAACTCTTTTCTGGGTTCTCACATGTTCTTACTGCAAATGATGGAGCACCAGGAAAGGCTGTGGGTGAGAAGCTGTGCTCTCAGTGTTATTCTGGATTAGTTGGATTCTCCCAGAGCTCTCACAAGAAAATCATAATTATGGAGAACTCACCACAACACTGCATATCCAACCAATTTGAAAGACATCTGGATTTACTTCTGGGTGTTCTGTTGAACTGAATCAGCTGCCAAACTTTCTGAAATTCAGCCATTGCAATTGTACACACTGATAATGGTGTGGCAGGAGGCCAACAGCAAATACTGACTCCTTTAAGGGCCCAGCTGCTTCAGGTCTGCCCATCACAAACACACTCATCTCACTGTCACTGTTACCTTTGCTGCCACTCTCAGTATTTCCACTTGTTTTTCATTCTGCATGATTTCAAAACGGAGAGAGTGTAAAATTTGGAGGAGGACTACAAATGTTCCAGCTCTAACAGACATTGAGTGCTATCCCTTGTTCCTATTTTGCTGAGCTCCAAGGCTTCAATCCTGCACCAAACCTTGAATTTCTTCTATTACGTGGGACCCGTTCACCACTACCCCACACCCGCATTGCATCCCTGAGAACAACACAAAGTGGAAGTAGAGAATGACTCCTGTGATTTGGTTACACTCACTTTCAGCAAGTGAAAACCACCAAGCAAGCTGCAAAGCAGTGATGAAACAAGCCCTGTGTATTTAATAACAATATCTGTCCCCACTGCCTATTAGTATTTAAAGAGCAGTAAAAAAAAACAACAACCCAAACCTCTAATAAAAAGATCAAGGTGTCTTAAACAATTACACACCCAGCAACACAGTAATGACTACACAGAAAAATGCAGCTAAAAGCCCAGAGGTACTAAGACTACTAAGGAAGCTTCCAAGGAAGCGAGAGAAAAAGAAGTATGACACACAAAAAAAAAGGGGAACAAAGAAGTATCTGTGTACAGAGGGCTTTTTCTGACAAAATGCCTTCAGTGAAGCACAGAGAGGAAGCGAAAGCCAGCAAGGAGGTTAAAAAATTGAAGGAGACAGATTGCTTGGAAGAAATTAGAACGAAAGATAGAATAGGAGGGAGGAACTTATATACATAAAGGGAGATTTCCCCCACTAGGAAATACACAAGGACCCACACAAGGGGCAGAACTGAAATGGGTAACTGGTTTGTGGACGGCAGGGACTGGGGCTACTTCCTTCTGCACTACCAAGAAGGAGGAAGTAGAAAGGGAGAAATTCTCAGTATTGCACAAAACCAAAGAGACAGAGTTGTTCCTTCATCTCTCTTCCCCCAAACATTGGCCAAATAAGTAGAAGCACAGCACAAACCTACACATTTAGTCACACACACACGTATTCTGGATAAAACTGTGGGAGCTGCTGAAGTCAGTGAGACAACGCCTCACGTTTCAGCAGGTCCTGAAGGTCACTCTTCTTTCGCGCTGCAAGCATTTATTAAGCTGGCTCAACAAACCATTTCTGGTTCAGGCCCAATGTTTTCACCTAGGACTTGTGTAATTTTACTCAGAGGATCGATCCCCAGTTGTGCTTTCTGGACCCTCCTTTGCCACCACTATTTTTGGTGTTAGTGCCCAGCGTGGCAGAACCCTGAGCTCCAGAGCATGCACGGAGGGAGGGTTTAAATATCATAGAATCTCTCTGCTGGCTTGAGTTGATGGAAACGTTCTTTAAAGCTCAACATCAAAGCATTCACTTTATAAGCTGCAAGCCTTGGTTCTTGTGCCAGCAGCGGCTTTTCCCCATAATTAATTAACACCGTATTAATTGTGCATGTTCCACGGGCCTGTTGAGGAGGTGTGGCAAGGCCTGCAAATGCAGACCAACCTTCCTTTGGTGCAGCCAAGAGAGGAACGCAGGAGGGAGAAGGTAAAATCCCTTCAGGCACCTACAAAGGAAGATGGAGTACAAGCGATGTGCTCAGGGGCTACGCAACCAGGGTTTGAGGAGGGGCAGAGGCTGAGCTCTGCCATGGTGTTTCAGCAAACAACCAACGATAAGGGCATGGAGGGATCTTCCACCAGCTGCACCCTTGTGCAATCTGTTCGGCTCTGGGCCAGCTGGAAGCACAGCCAGCGGGCCAAGAGGAGGGGCCCACGGCCGCCGAGTGCCCCTGCGAGTAGGATTTGGCCACAAGTCATAAGATCCTGAGAAATCACTGGAAGGAGAACGGAGGAGGAGGAGGAAGAGGGAGATTATTTGACCTCCTCTCTGCTGTGCTGGGCCTCAACTCTCTGCTGATTCCTGGCACTGAGGAAGGTGAATCCTCGCCCTTACAGGGGCTTCTGCCATGGTGCAAGTGGTGCCGTGTAGGGCAGAGCCCACCGTGGGCACCTCACTCCCCCCAGGAAGACCAGGGAGAGTGCTCAAGGCAGGAACAATGAGAAAAGAGGCTGCCCCAGCTACTAACACCCCCTCTGAATAAGTCCTAACCCAGACAGGCCTCAGGATTCGGCTAGAGACACTTGCCCCAAAGAAGCCAGGCAGGACATGCTAGACTCACAGACCCTTCCCTGCTGTACAACAGAAATCAAGGTCTGATGAAGGTCTAAGTGCTGATCGAGGTGATTTACGAAGCAGACTCATCCTCTATAAAACAATCGAGCTAGTGGATATGTATATATTTCCAACTGTAATCTGAACAACGGATAGAGTTGGCCTGAAATCTAACCTGCAAAGACATTTCCACACTAACTTGCATCAAATTTATTCGTGTCTGTAAATTTTTGTGTAGGCAAGTGATTATTTGTTTTTCTAAAGGTACTGCACATTTGGTGATGTTAAAAGAATAAAGAAAAACAGGACTGGCAAAAGAAAATTTTAGCTAGAGTCCAAAGTGAAAGCATAAAAATTAAAAATACATGAAACAGAACCATAAAAAGGGAGGAGATAACACAAAAAGTTTAGAAGATTTATAAACTAACTGTACAAAATTGTCCCAGCAAGTTACTTATAGAAAAAAGGAATTTATGTCTACCTATGAATTTGCTACAGCACATCCACAGTAAATGTGAAAAAAATGCAGTTGAAGATCATGATACTTATTCTGAGATGACAAAGCACCTTAACAAACTATATCTAGAAAGAGAAGCACTAAAATATAGGCACACAGCAAAAGCATTATGAATTCTGCTTAAAGCAGGAAATTCTTTTCCCTCATGAAGAAGCCAAAATAAAATTTATGTTTACCATATAAAATGAAGGTGTTTTTTTTCTTTTATAGTCTTGTAAGAAGAATGACCAGAAATAAACAGACATCTAAACTTTATAGAATTAAATGTACAGATGCAGATTAAAATCTTCATTTGTTGATGTGGTGTGACAGTGGGTGCCAAACCTCAGACTTTTCCTACACTGTTCCTTTCTTTCAACAGTTTGAAAGAAACGCTAAACAAATCTCCCTACATTTTTAAAAAACAAAAAGGTAGCTATTTATAGCTGCATTTATTGGAGCTGTTTCCTTATCAGGAAGTATGTAGCTGGGAATTACTGTCTGCCTACATCGGAAATTCTTTCAGGGATACAAAAACCCAAAAAGGAAATTTCCCTTCAAAAATATTCTGGCTTTTTTTGCTGCTGGTGGGTTTAAAATAAAATGTCAGTGCTCTGACCAGGTCACAGCCCCTTCGGGAGGTTTGTTCTGCAAACAAGAAGCTTTAAGACACCTGAGGGGAACATAAAAAAATGCTTCTAGAGAACTGAAAGAGGGAGAATGCTGAGAACATATAAATAAATTAAGAAAATAAACCTCTTTTTTTTTTTTGCAGGATGCTGAGGTAGTGCAGTTTCATTACCAGCGTTACAGTATTTTCCTCTGAAATGAGCATGCTCCTAGAGCTCATCCTTACCAGAAAGCATTTACAAAATTTATCACTCTGGCAAAGAGCTAACTCTCACGGTGCTGATTACAACTGGTTTGTTCAGATCAGGTCCTTATTGTGGTCAGTGCAGTTGTCAGACCCTCCCCACTGAACTCCTGTTGCCCAACGCACTGCTTCCTCCACCATCCCCAGGGCATGCCCAGTGGTGCATAGTCCAAAAGCCAGAGAAAGCACCACCCTTCCTTTAAGAAGGGATTAAGTAATGCCAAAAGCCTGTATTGGAGTACCATCCCCTTCTGCTCCAGGACAGGATAAAGGCCACATAGACAATGGGTAGAATATTGCTTGCTCACAGGAGAGGTCCTGGTTTTTGTGGCACACGGGATCCAGTGCTACAAGTAACTCTGGGACTTGGACAGCAAATTTCCAGCTACAAGGATCCACTCAGTAAAGTCTCAAATAGGAAGACTTGCAGTGTCTCCAATTCAACCCCCAAAACTGAGGAATTTGCCAGAGTCCCTCATCCTACTTCTCCACTCATTGCAGAATATCCCATACTATGTCTGTGACTCTAAAGGCAGAAAGGATCTGTTGGTTAATCATTAGAGATATTAATTTCATTTTAACTTGTTAGAGCGTAATTTGACATTTTCATTTTCTGGTCTGTGTAATTGCCATAGAGCTACTTGACCCTGCTGCCAGTGCAGAACAGGCAGGTTTTTTCAGTGCAATACAAAAGTATATGGGAAATCAAAACCAGACAGGCGTATACAGTAAATAAAATAGGGTGCTTAAGGCTATTCCCAGGGTATGATTTTTATGCATAAAGACTCATAAGCAAAGATTCAAAGCTGAGCAACTGTTCTAGTGCTTTGACTCTAAAAAGCCAATCAATGGTGACTGTTTATTAACTCTCATCACCAACAACATGCTTATTAAATATATAAATAACTCATAACTTCCTGAACAAGGATCACTACTACATTAATAGCAGCATGCTAGTCGTACACTACACAGTTTACATGAGGAATGAACACATTCAAACATATTCATCCCATAAAAGATAGTCAGCGCACAAGCATCCACAACAGTGGAATGGTCAATACACAAGTGCTTCCCCCTCCCAAGGATCTTTGGAAAATTATCTTAAAAAGAGGCTCTCTGAGGTGCTGGACTGAGCCTCCAAATCTGCATGGAATCATTTTACTTAAAAATTTCTTCAACAAACTTACAAATCATTTAGTCCTTCGGCTCCAGCAGTAAAATAGGTATAAAATTCTGTTTAGTGAAGGTTTTGTCAGGCTGTATTTGTGAAGCACCAGAAGGATTGCTAGCAGAGGAGAGAGCAGACATACAAGTCCAGTAGAAGGAAATCCAGCTTCTCATGAAGACTATCAAATAATTATTTTCTCTGTTTGTGCATATACACAGGGCATATTATGTTAATCCCTGGTACCCTGAAGCTGCCGCAGGTTTCTCCTCACACACTATGATGATGGACAATGTGGTGCTCTCTTCCAACATTCAGAGGCTCAGCTCTGTTTTTTATTAGGGGAGTGGACATTGCATGCATGCTATGCTGTTTCTCCAGCGTTCTCTACCACACTTGTGTTTTGTTGCAAGACGCTCACCACACAATGGTTTGTTATTGTGGAGCGGTTAGTCACGGCTTACACGCAGTTTCTCTTCTGTGTTTTCTTTAATTGTAGGCCTATTTATGAACACTGGGTTCTTTACATTAATTTTATTTAAAAAAGAAAGAAAAAAAAAGCAAAAAGAACATGGAACCATTTATAACATAACACAAATGAAAAATTAAAAAGACACATTTGGGATGGAAAGAGAAAAGCAAGCTAATTTTAGGTTCACTGATCTTGACAGTGTCCCTTTAAGACAAAGCTAAAAATGCTTCAAACCCAGCAATACCATAAATGTCCTGCTGCTTTTGCTTCTTATTCCTCCCCACACTTTCCAGGGGAATTCCACAAGGGATCGGCTTGAGTCCCAGATTAAAGCGACACGGCTCTCTTTCCCCTCTGACTAGAGGTGAGTCTATGTTTTGAAGACTTAAAACCCTGGAGTGAAGCTTTTCAGGAGGGTAATAGACCGGCTTAGCACCACTGGAACTCCCTTGCTGCAGGCTCTCCCAACTCTGAAGCACAGGTCTCTCACCCTTCTGCCTCCAGACTGCTTTACAAGTTCCCACTGGGGCAGGAAGGATCTCATCCCTCCACACACCATGGACTGTCAGTGCAGGCAACCACTGTGTTAACTCCAACTGGGTAACAACTAGGTACGTTAAAAAAAAAACAAAAACAGAAGTGCTTGACTCTAAAATACTCTCTCAAGAAGCAGAAGCCAGCTCACAGCACTAGTCTTTCATAAGTTTTTTCACAATCTAGATGCCTCTGCCACAGTCACCGGGCAGCAGCAAGGAGGTAACAGATTTAGGGTTTAACTTACCAGCTGTTTACATCAAGGGTGACAACTGAAGTGGCCCTGAGTCACCCCAGTGTGAACCCAGTGACAAAGGGGCTTGGTTTCTCACAGGTGATGAACAAAGACCATGCCAGAAAAATGTAAAACAGAATTTTTCCTGATCTAAAGGCAACTGCTTTCTCAGCTGCTTCAGTGATGAGGTTTCACTCTTCCCATCCCAACGTACTCTAGATAAAGCTCTTTCAAAGTAAAACAGTAGAATCTATGTTTTGCCCAGCCATGGTGCAAGAATCAGTCTGAGTCTGGGCTTCCCACCCATCCAAATTGCCTGTCTGTGTGACGACTCTTGAGGCTGGTCTAAGATTCACCATAAGAAACAGCCAGGAGGCAGGCTGGAGTAGATGAGTTGAATTCAGATGAGCACCTGAGGCTGCTTGTGGAAGAGGCCACCTTAGGTAAGAGGCAGAAATAATCAGTGTCTCCCTGGCTCATGAGTTTCATCCTGTTTCCCTAAACACCGGGTGCAACTCACAATCATGAAGGGGTCAGGCCCAATCACTTCATTAGGGTTAACCACAGTAATGGTCACCAAGGCTGACAGGACAGCTGGCTGGGATTTCCCACATTCAGCCAGCCCGTCAGTAGATTATTACTAGTTATTAATTGAAAGACCAGGAGGCACTGCTGAACAGAGGAAGCAGAGGCGTCCTGCCCTACATAGCTCACAATATAAACATCATGAAAATCCCACGGTGGAAGAAGAAGATGCAACATTAAGAAGATTAAATACTCCAAATGTTCAGCTGGTGGCAAGCAGGGCTACTGTCCTGGCTTAATTTTTTTTTTCTTTAATACTTGGTTTGGATTGATTAAGAAAGGACTAGCTATGCAGGGAGAGACAGAATGAAGTATAAGGTGAAAAGAGATTAGGAAGAAAGGCAAGCACATAAAGGAGAGAGGAACAAGACTGAAGTGGCCATAATATCAGAGAATAGCAAAGAGGGGGCTGGAAGAAACCAATCATCTGAGAAAGGACAATCCAGACCTCATTAAAATGAGTTGGAAATTAAACACTCATTTGAGTGGGACCAGGATGAGTCTCAGAGTCATTAATTTGACATTCTGGCTACCCCTTACGGTCCCTTTGTCTTATACAGCTTTTATTTTATTTTCCCCGTATGTGCGTCAGTCAGTTTTGTTCCACAAAGATCCTTCCAAAGCAAATATTTTTATTGCTTGCTGCTCTAAATGTGGCTTAGGGTGAAGGGCTTTTTTTTCCCATCTCACTACATACTTTCAGTTCAATGCACTGAATATTCTAGTAACTAAATAACAATATGCTTAATGCTTCAAAGTGGCTTTCCAGCTGCTAGCCAAAATTGTAGAATAATTAACAGGTGCCAAAGGATTAATAAAAGGAGCAGCATAATTAATAGACACTATGCAGAAAAAAAATGGATCCTTGGCAACCCTGACAATGTTGTTGTTTCCTCCTCCTTCTCTTAATTGTTTCCTGCATTCCTTTAAAGAAAAAAGAAAAAAAAAAGAAAAAAAAAGGAAAAAAAAGGGAAAAAAAGGAAAAAAAAGGAAAAAAAGGGAAAAAAAGGAAAAAAAAGGAAAAAAAGGGAAAAAAAGGAAAAAAAAGGAAAAAAAGGGAAAAAAAGGAAAAAAAAGGAAAAAACCAAACAAAACAAACAAAAAAACCCAACCAACCAAACAAAAAAAACCTCCACCACCAAACAACTGGTGCCCTTAAAATACAAATGATACATATAAGCAGCAATGTGTGATCAGGAGAAAGAAACTCAAGAAAGTCACAATAAACTACTTTCAGGTCTGATAAATGCCTTAGTTTGAAGGACCAGCCTGGCCTGCCCTACTACTCATGTCAATTCTTGAGGGTTATACAGAAGGTTTCTTTGCAGAACATGGTACAGTCAGCATCACAAAGATGTCAAACCAATACAGAGTCACTGGACTGGTCCCCGCCAAATCAGAGTATCAAATACCAATATAAACAGGCATGCAGAAAGATTCCAGTGAAACACTTGCTAGAAATTTGGGGAGCCTACAGGAGAGCTGGGGAGGGACTCTTTGTCAGGAAGTCTAGTGACAGGACGAGGGGTAATGGTTTTAAATTGGAAGAGGGGAGATTTAGATTAGATATTAGGAAGAAATTCTTTACTGTAAGGGTGGTGAGGCACTGGAACAGGTTGCCCAGGGAAGTTGTTGATGCCCCATCCATGGAAGTGTTTAAGGCCAGGCTGGATGGGGCTTTGAGCTTAGGGAGAGGTGTCCCTGCCCATGGCAGGGGGTGGGAACTTGATGATCTTTAAGGCCCCTTCCAACTCTAACCATTCTATGATTCTAAATTTAAAGCCTTTATGGTTATTGCAGAAAACTAAATAAATTTCCCTTCTGTCCTCCTTAACAAAGGCAGCAGAACAGACAGTAATTACAAGGGTGTCCCAGTTTGAAGTAAAACAGAACCAACTTTCTGTTCTGTGATTTTACATCTTAGCTAGGCCTCTTCTAACTCTCTGAAATTAACGGCACACTGTGGAGAAAACTGCTCGTTTTTAGAGTGATAAGACCAATGTTTGTACTTCATGCCAAGGAATGGTGTGCAGAGAGGCCCTTGCTTATACTTATTGCTATAACAACCAAGGTCAGCCAATTTCATTATTTGCTCCCTTGGTGGGTCGGAAACAGAAAAAGCGTAGAGGGGTCACACCTGTGGGGGGGAATGGACAAGACAGGTGACCCAAACCTGATCAACTGGGGTATTCCATCCCATCTGCCTAATGCTTAGCGTAAAAGCTGAGGGATCAAAGGGTCAAATCTATTTCTTCAGCAGTCAATGTCTGAAAAAGACCCAGTCTGTTCATCTCCCTTTGATTCTGATCCATGTGTTCCATGTGATCCAGAATCCAGTTTCCATCCATTGGTGAGTTCAGCCTGAGAATTCTCCAGTGCCTGCCTGTGAGGTGACTGTCACCCTGGGCGCTTGATACAGTTTTGCATATATTGCATCTATTTCATTATTTTCTTTCCTTTTTTTTTTTTTTAGNTTATCTCTTCCACTTCTTTTTTGCGGGGGGAAGGGTGGGGGGTGAGGAGGGTGGGTGGGTGTTGAAGTGCCATCTATCAGTCTGGTTTTGGTAAATTTGGCCAAAATCACAACAAAGGGGCACAGAAACACTGGAATAAATACACTAGCTGTACGTGACCAGGCCTGGATAGTCTGAAGCTCATCAAAATCAGCCATAGCCTGGAACATACGGCACACTGGAAAACCAAAGACCAGAACTTAAGCCTACATCTGAAACAAAAAGTACTCCAAAGATTTTACAAATAGGTCCTTAGCTTTCCCCATCACCACTACCCCCCAAAAAGTGAGTGTAGTCAAGAGGACAGCACCACCACTGCAGTCCCAACACAGAAGTTCTCCCCTATAAGGTGACACATGTAATCCTGACATCTAGAGTGTCACTTTACTCTGAACATTGGTGCAGGCTGCTGGGGGCTTAGGAAAAAGCAACAGCAAGAAAATTTAGTTGCTGCCAAGAATAATTGCTTCATGTACAGAGAAAAGTACAGAAAAGTATGTGCAGTGTGCCTTGCCATGACAATGGACTGCAGGCGTATGAAGGACGCCAACACTAAAGAAAGAAGAGTTATTAGTTCAGAGGAAGAAATGAATTCTTGTTCATGGCTTGTATCAATAGGAAACACGGTGAAATCTTTGCTCACGGGGTCCATCTCCCTAAACAAACACACACACGTTCCCAAAGGAAGATGCCCTTCAGAGATAAAAAAATCAGACCGTACAAATCAACAGAAATGTGCAAGGGGAAATGCTGCCGCACAGGATCAGAGCGTGCAACAAGTCCCTTTTCAGCACTGATATTTCTGTGTCTCTTGTTAAAGAAGCTTTATGTTGAAGGAGACAAAGAAAGCCATGAAGCCTTTAGCACATATTTACAGTTGCTGCTGTAGAAGGCAAACTACCTTATTTTCATCTTGTGTATTACAAAAAAGGAAAAAGCTATTTTCTCTCTGATTCAGAGCATATTAATAGACACAGGGAAGGGTTCTCACATTCATCTCTTAAAAGCTGTATCCTCTATTCAGTTCCAAGAACTTTTTACCACAAGGTATTGGCCATAGCACAAAATGAGTAAATAATGACATGTACCAGACAAGACAAAAAGNATCCAGAATCCAGTTTCCATCCATTGGTGAGTTCAGCCTGAGAATTCTCCAGTGCCTGCCTGTGAGGTGACTGTCACCCTGGGCGCTTGATACAGTTTTGCATATATTGCATCTATTTCATTATTTTCTTTCCTTTTTTTTTTTTTTAGTTTNAAGCAACAGCAAGAAAATTTAGTTGCTGCCAAGAATAATTGCTTCATGTACAGAGAAAAGTACAGAAAAGTATGTGCAGTGTGCCTTGCCATGACAATGGACTGCAGGCGTATGAAGGACGCCAACACTAAAGAAAGAAGAGTTATTAGTTCAGAGGAAGAAATGAATTCTTGTTCATGGCTTGTATCAATAGGAAACACGGTGAAATCTTTGCTCACGGGGTCCATCTCCCTAAACAAACACACACACGTTCCCAAAGGAAGATGCCCTTCAGAGATAAAAAAATCAGACCGTACAAATCAACAGAAATGTGCAAGGGGAAATGCTGCCGCACAGGATCAGAGCGTGCAACAAGTCCCTTTTCAGCACTGATATTTCTGTGTCTCTTGTTAAAGAAGCTTTATGTTGAAGGAGACAAAGAAAGCCATGAAGCCTTTAGCACATATTTACAGTTGCTGCTGTAGAAGGCAAACTACCTTATTTTCATCTTGTGTATTACAAAAAAGGAAAAAGCTATTTTCTCTCTGATTCAGAGCATATTAATAGACACAGGGAAGGGTTCTCACATTCATCTCTTAAAAGCTGTATCCTCTATTCAGTTCCAAGAACTTTTTACCACAAGGGATTGGCCATAGCACAAAATGAGTAAATAATGACATGTACCAGACAAGACAAAAAGATTGGTTTTAATTAAAAAAAAAAGAAAAAGGAAAAAAAAAAGAGAACTTTCTCTCTGTGGTAATACGGAGTAGGTTTCCTCAGAGATAAGGGGTATGCAAATAGTTTCAGGACTTCCACCTATCTCAGCATTCTTCATTATCACAATTATCTGGGTAGTCACTGTACTAATTTTCACAACTTTTAAGACTCTTTGCACTCGTGTTTTTTTTTCATTTTACAGCAGAGAAACTAAAACAAGATGTCCAAGGTCACAGAAGGCACCAAGGGCAGAGCCTTGTGTGAGAGCCGAACTTGCTTCTCTTGAATCTTTGGTAAACATCTCCATTTTCCAAACTCGCCTTCTACCTGACATTAGTGCAGTCTAGTGGAGATCAGATATGCTGCAAAGCTACCACTGCATGCACACCTGGGACAAAGAGCAAACTGGAGATCAGTGTACTTTTTGACTACATATTCCCCAGCTCCCCACTGACAGTTTGTTTACAGCGTCCCCAGTAGTCAGTTACTAGGTAAGAAGTGGATGTTAGGCAAACAAGTATGTTTAGAAGTATGAGTCAAAAGTCCCTTACAAAGAAGTACAGCATCAGAGAAAAGTGTGTATTACCAGAAAATTATTCCCACTCTCCCAGAGAGAAAGTTAAGACTGAACACATCGTACTTCCACATCACAGGAATAGGTCATGATGGAAAGAAAGCAGCTAATTAAAACAAGAAAGACTGTGAGAAGAGGAAAGTGCCTTCACAACACCCCTAGCTAAAGGGGTTTCTCTGTATGTCTAGTTGTGTTGACCAAAGAGAAGGCGGCCTCCTCTGCAAGCCTGTAGCAAAGAGGGATCTGTATTTCACCCTTCTAAACTTTGCACTTCTTCTTCCAGCCTCTGGATCATACCAGCTCAGTACAGCCGAGACCCATTTGCTCACCAAACAGCAAAAAATAATTTATTCCAACAAAGGAAATTGCTCTACTAATTGTCCTGATACGATTGGCTGTTTGCACCTTCAGAGTGCTCTTAAACATTAGAAACAGTGAAGTTTCTAATAGGAAGGCATAAAACACTGTCTGAATCCACAGGGTGCACTGCATGTTCCATCTGAAACGTTTGTCTCTTAGTTCTACCTTCACTTGGGCCAACTGCCGCTCCCAGCTGCACCTATAGCACAGCTCTTGAACTTGCAAGCTGGCAGAAATCAAGATGTACAGAAGAGGACTGAACTCTGACTTTATTTTAGTAAACGCCATCAGAATCTTATGGAAACAGAGAATGAGTAGAAGCCTGCTAACAGCTCTGTGTATGACTGGAGAAACTTAAATTATCTCCATGTAGCACTGGAATGAGTGCAACAAAAACAGTAATAAGGCTGGAACTGAACAAAATTTTAGACCTAGCAAACCTTCAGGCTTTGTAGATCTAAACCCAATTTTTACACACGCTACCACAGCCTGAACTAGAAATCAGATACTTTGCCTGACTTCTAAGGCAGTTTGAACTTAGGACCACAGGTGTCTGTCAAACACACCTCTAAAGAAAACCAACCAAAAAATAAAATAAAATGAGAGGAGTCCATACAGGAATTACAAAATCCCATGTTAATACCACTTAAACCTCATAATCCAAGATTCAAAAGGCACTTGGTTATTTCTATATCTGGCATTTGGAAGACTACTTCTGAAATATGATCTTCAATTCTGTTGTCCTCACTTTAAGAAGGATGTCTGAAGTGGGAAACGGTTCAGAGATGATACCAACAGAATTTGAAATCTGGAAGCTTTACAGGAAGATTGACAGCCTTAAGAAGCTCTCTTCTTACCTAGTTTAGCCAAGAAAAGGTTAAGAAGTGACTTTATCTAAAAGCACCTATATCAGGAGTAGTCTTTTGACAATATTTAGCAGGAAAGGAGATAATGAGATCTAATAGTTGGAAACTGAAGCTTGACTAATTCAAACTATAAATAGGGCACTTAAAAAAAAAAAGGCAAATAAGGAGGATAATTAAGCATTGAAAGAACATCTAAAGACCTTATATCCTCCCCATCACTGAAGTCTTTACAGGAAGAGCAAAAAATCTTTCTGCAGAACATGCTGTAGCTCAAACACATACTGGACCCAAACACAGAAGTTGCTGAGTGAAGTCCTGTAACTCAAGTTATATCAGAGATTATTTCAGGAATTCATAGTGGTCCCTCCTGGTCCAGTTATAAATCTATAGGAGAAGAGTGGTCCTAACAGTGTTTGAGTCAATATTGACTGCGTACTAAGCTACAGAACACTATACTGCCAGGGACTACAACTAGTAAAACTACGTAAATGTGTTCCATATCGTTTCTGACCCGAGACACCAACTTTGTGGAAGACTGTTTCACAGACATTTAATGATTAATCATCTATGTTTTTACACTACAGCAACTCAGACTGGTGTGGAAATACTAAGAAGCCTCCTTGCAATTTTAAAAACGTGCCAATCAAAAGAAAACAAAAACCAAAACAAAAATCGAGGTGAAAGGCTGGATCACACCTAAAAATACTGGACAAAAAGTTTTCACTGAGAGGAAGTCTTATAAACTTCACACTACCTAGCATGCTGGCTGGCTGATAGGAAGGAAGCCGGTAGTAAACACAGTGTCCCACTCCTTTCAGTATTAAGGGTCTCTGCCTTCCTGCCTTAGCCATGTCAGACTCAGTTGGGAAGGCAGTAAGTAACTGGAAAGCCAGCTGTGATCCTAGCTGTGGAGAGGACACACAGAAGTAAACACTACCAAATAATGCAATGAGGAAAGTGAAAGAAAAGATCTCGGGGATTAAAAATCACAGTGGGGAAAACTGCTGGAGAAGAATTGCTTCTATGCTAGATTCTTTGCATCTAAATCTCAGGCAAAGTACAGAAATGCCTTATGAGTGTGGCAATCAAGTCCTCCTGGGGCTGGGCAAACAGGCCAACAGGCACCTACATTGGCAAGCAGGGCCCGGGAGCTTGGGGATACTCAGGCGGTCAGAAATGCTGCAGCACCAGCTCCTATTCCTGTCAGAAGGCACAGAGCAGGTAGAAGCTGGACTACACCACAGCACAGGCAGAATGGACTTAAGAGGCATCAGCAGGCAAAACCAGGACCACGCAGGCAACAACTGATCCTGGGACAGTGCAACTCGGTAGCCAGGAAAGGAGCAAGCATGGGATTACAGAAGCAATGAGAGCAGTTTGCATCCAGAAAAGGAGAGTGCCTGGAAGACAGCTGAAGACAGGAATGAGAATGCTGTGTGATAAACATGGACTCCTTTTTCCTCCCTCTGAAATCTCAAACCCATTTGTCAGATGGCAACGCACTAAGTTACATTTGCTTCTGGCCCTGCTGCTCATTGTGGCTCAAGTACCCCAGGAATGTAACACCTGACAAAAGTTTACTTAAAATCTCTCAATTTACATCAGAATTGCTTCTCCTCCAAAAAGGAAAATTCCACTCTGTTTTGTCCCTATCCTGTCTTACTAACTCACCTCTTGCTTGCCAACAGCCCTTGGCCTTTCCTGTTCCTCAAACATTAAATCATCTCAGCAAGGAAATGCCTGGCTCTTGCCTTGCCCCCAGCTTCAGTTTCTGTTCCAATGTCAGTGATATGCCCTTCCTCCTTTGCAGCATCCTTTTGTGCACAGCTCAGCTCACTCTTCCTCCTTTCCCATTGCCTCTGTCAGCACACATGTCCTGCAGTAGAGTGTCTGGGTACCAGGAGCATTTAACACTGAGACACATAACAACCTGAAAAATATCCATGACACAAAAGCACTCCGCTTGCCACAGTTTGTGAAACCCTGACCTTGTGTTGCAGCACATGGCCGAGCAATTCCTATACCATGGAAAGAAACATAGCATTTCCCACCAAAATAAAACCTACCATGAGAAATAAGCCAAATCCTTGACAGTGGGTGCAGGGGACAGGAGGTAGTAGGGGGGAATAGTGTAATTTCCTTTGTTTAAAAAGAGTATTTAGAAAAATCAAACCAAGAAGAGCTTGTAAAGAAAAAAAAAAAAAAATCTAAGCCAGGGGGCTTTCCTGCTCTCTTCCATAAAAACAAAACACCACCTCACCCCACCCCACACCCTCCTCAATCCAAGAACATAAGAAGGCTCCACGCTGACACTCACGCAGGTGTGCTGGCAGTCTGATCGTGTCTTCCTCCATCCTGATGGCTCGAGGCACTGGGACATGTAGTGGTGACGAGGAAGTGTAATTTGGTACCGGGCTCACTGGAGGTGTGTAGGAAATTCTTTCCTGCTGTTAAACAGAAAGCAGGGGTGGGGAGGGCAGGGGGGAGAGAAAGAAAGAGGACAACGTGAACTTTGGAACAGAGGTGTGATACCAAAGGCAGGGGAGGGGGAAGTGGGTGGAAGGAAGGAAGTGTGCGCGCACGGTGGGGGCGAGCAGCACGAGCGATGCACTCGGCTGCCCAGGGAGACACCGAGCTCTCAGCCCATCTACTTGTGGGCAAGCACTTTGCAGGGACGACGTGCTGCCCAGCGCCCACAGCCAGAGGCCAAACGGCTTCTAGGGTGATGGGTTTAGTTTTCAGAAGGTCCAGAAAGTTTCCGAGGGTCTTCTCAGAAATTTGTCGAGGGAGGAAAGGGAAGTGACACACAAGTGGGGAGACCCTGAGGGTTTTATGTTGGTGAAAATCTGACAGCAACTCCATGATACGTGCATGAGTACCGCTACACAAAGTGCCAAAAACACTTAATCTCATGCTAACAAATCAGTTCTGATCATGTTTATTAACACTTTACTCCTCCATAGCATTTTAAAGACACTAAGCAATTAGTTTGGTCTTTGCTACAGAAAACCATACTCTATCACTAAAAACTACTCTACTTAGCACTTTTCTTGCTTAAACTAGTTACCAGCACTTCCTTTGAAGTAATTTAACTTGCAACCAAGTCAGTCAGTCAGCGTGCAGAAAGCAGCCATGCAAGGACAGTCAAATAGAGTTAAAGGGCAATTTGTGAATGTTGCATTAGTTTCATAATTGTCACTATTAGATTTTTATTTCTGAAAATGCCTGCCAAGAAATTTACGACTGAAACTTCATCTGATCTGATGGGAAAATTCTTACATATTCTAAGCCTGTACTCCAATCGCAGCAAAAATTATACCCTTTGTAAATAAACATAGCCACAATTTTACAGGAGCATAAAAAAAAATCATTATCATATGCTTCCCGGAAAGCAATATGTGTTATTCCCCAAAACCGTGCTGCTGACATTTAATGACGGCAGTGCAAACAGCGTGGATTTACACCCACATACATACAGAAACAAAAAGAGCTACCTTCATTTTTGAGCATTTGCAGGAGAGTACATGTGCAGCTCCCTACTCTGACCCCGATCTCTGGCAAATGGAAAAGGCAAACGGTACTGGAGCAAGAGAAAATAATTGCTTCCATTACGAACCACAACATTATCACAGCCACGCAGTAGGGAACTAGGCTGAGGCTAATAGAAGCACCCACAGAACGTTAACATTAGCACCCTCACTGCCAGCAAAGTGGGGGAGATGTTGGTACAACATGAGTAAATAACTGAATGCACCAAAGCAGAAAACTCTTCGAGCAGACTAGGTGACGTGTCCAAAAGGAAATGGGACATGGAGCACCTTGAAAGCCTTGCATCTCTGCCACCACTTCAAAGCAAGCCCAGCTCATTCTAGCACAAGGTGCTGCTATCAGCTTTCTGCTCAGGAGCTCATGCAGAACCAGAAGTTTTGCCTCAACATCTGGAGTCCCACCACTGCTGATGGTCATGGCAGAGAAGACTGACGGCATGTGGGAAATAAATAGTTCATCCCAACACACACTGTTCTGGGTTTAGACAGAGCGGGAAGGCAGGCCTGGTTCACTCCACCACCACTATGTTGTTATTTCTGCAAGTACAGCCTCTGTGGCTTTCAGCTCAGCACTTCTTAAACAGAAATTGTGCAATCTTCTAGTCTCCCACAGAGCCCTTTAGCACCTTAACGTGTCCACTCAGTTTCTTTCTACTCATCACCGTCCAGGTAATAGCAATGCGTTAGCTCATCCGAATTTTGTTTTTCTTAGTGAGCAAACAGGGATGTTCATTGAGACATAGTGAAAGACGCACCTGCAGAGCTACAAAACATTATTCTGCTTTCAACTTAGGCAACTCCTTCCTTGACCTGAAACGGCTGACGCTGCGCTTCACGGTCCTGCGAGGTGCAGCTCCCCGTGCCCATTCTGCAATCTGGCTGCCCATTTGCACCTTCTCACCACTAATTCAAATACCAGTGATTCCCAACAAGACCAGCCACTTCCCAGCATTTCCTGCTGTGATCCACAGCTCAGATAATTGAACCACGCTGCAGCTGCTCATTTTGTTTATCGAATGAGGTATTTATAAAAAGAGGAAGGCTTCTGAAACGTAGCCACACAGATGCCTGCTTCAGCAAACAGGCACTAGAGGATAGATGGGAGACCTGAAGTCCTTTTCCTCCCTCTTGAAGAATGCAGGATACAGTCCAACCTCAGGTCACATTTCATGTTCACAGAAATACCAAATCACTGCTGCAAAGTCAAGGGCTAAGTGGCTTCAAAGGGCCTTCTCACTGACCAACAGCAGGAGAAAAGTGCAAGCAGAAGTCAAAATTAAATCCAGAACCCCATGGACTTCCCTCAACACTTAGGAGGTGCCTCCATCAAACCAAGACATGAAACTTACAGTACCTGTTGCCTTTCTCTCTGCACTCACCAACCTCCTAAAGGCATACAGTAACCTGATTTATGCAAAGACAGCGTCATTGAGATTTACTGTTATAAATAAATATATTTGATTCACTGTTTCCCAGCATTCATAAGAACAGGACAGTAAAAAAAAAAACCCAACAACAAAAAGTTGTGGAAATGCAGTTACTTTTTCCACACACCTTGGATGTCCACAGTAACGTGTCAATTGGTAATATTTGCAGAACACATTTTACAAGGCCCAAAGGGGAGTTAGCTATCTGACTCTTATTAGTGCCTTTGAAATACCCTCTGTTACTAATCCTGCATTTTTTCCCCAGCACCTTTACCCCAAGTATCAAAGCAATTTACAGACATTAGGTAAGTCTTTTTCTTTTTATTAGACACACAGACAACCTGAGTTACAGAAAGAGCAAAGCTCAAAAGAACTAAGTAATTTCAGATTTAAGCTGTCTTGAAAAAAGGACAGCATGTACCTCTAAAGGGCAATACATTTAACAAGTGCATCCTAAAAGAGCAGCCCTTGTAACTGTCCTGGCCACATTTCCAAAAGGTGTGGAATGGTAATGGTAATGTCACAAGGAGGTCAAGGACTGGGCTTGTGGAAAAATGAGCTTCATCCCTGTTTATGGAGGGATGAGTCAGTAACACGGCTGGAAGCAGAACTGCAAGCATTCAGTCCAGTTCTGCAACCGACCATAGCTCTGTGCTTCAGCCACACGCAGCTCCTGGCCTACACAGATGCGTGAATGCACAAGGTCACATCTGCTCCCCTAGGCTTTCTGAGGCTTTTTCAAGTCACACTTCCAGGAGGTACCTGTTGCGCTTACACCACTGAGAACACATTTGCTTTAATCTTCCTAACTCCAGAACTGCCTAGGGCTCCTCTCCATGGGATCCATCAAACAAAACCATGGCTGGTATCTTGTGCTTCTAAGGTTATGCAACCAGATACTCTGCCACCAGGATTTTTTTTTCTGAAAGAGTTTCCTAACCAGTCAGTTCAGTATTTCCCTTTGCATTAGGGCCAAGAATAGATGGTTCAACGGTAGGGCTGTTCAAGCAACAGCTTGGGAGGAAGGACTGGTAGTGCTGCTAGCAGAATCAGCATGAATCTTGTGTGTACTTGAGTGAACAGCCTTGCTACAGCTTAGCCTACTGGTAAAAGAGACTAAATCAATACACAGTTGGTGTGGTCCTTTGAGATTATTGGAGAAGAGTGCTAGGAAAAAGCTTGGCATCACCCCATTCCAGATTCACTGCCTGCCAGGTGTCTCTATAAACATTTAAACCCATAACTGATCAAATGCTCAGCCCCAAACAACTGCCATCTACAAGTAACCCCAAAATAGCAACACCCTAGTATTTTGCCAGTAGCCACAATGAGGTGAATAAAACAGCTGGCATATTGCTTGCTGTCATCATTTCTGAAAGGCTTCTTCAGCCCACGGTGAGTCAGGAAAGTTTCACCATGAAATTTCAACTTGAGTACAACAATTGAAAAGATGCATTAAGTCAACCTTTCCAGAGACCCTCGGGGTTTTCTCTAGTAGTGGCTGGTGCTCCAACAGTGCCACCTAGACAACCAGACAGGTCTGCTTAGACGGGCATGCTTTCACCTGCCCTGTCTAGCAGGAACAGATTGACATACGTGGTTAAGAATCAAGACAAGCTATGGTTTTGTTCTCTTTGTACTATAAAAGTACAAAACACTAAATTTCCAGGTGCTGGGAAAATGTTAGATCAAGCCATCCTGTCTTTAAAAAAAGAGAAGGTAACTCAAAAGCTATATTGATCATGACCATCAAGTAGGAGTGTACGAAACAGCTGACTAGACTCCCAAAGCCATTAAAGCACACACTGATTTCAGTTTGAAGAACTGGGGTAGAGGCTTTACTCACAAAATCTACCTGAACAGTTAGAAAACTCTGTCAGGATCACAAACAATTCATGTGGCCAAAATAATAATCACTTTTTGAAAAGGTCAAAACTGCAAAATTAAATTTGTAGTCACCTTTAAAAAAACCTCTAACAGTTGAGGAAGAGTGAGGCTGCAACTAAAAATAGCTACACACTTTTACTAAAATTACGCCCTTCTACCCTCCAAAGCAGTAACCTTCATTGTGAATGTTTTCCAGCTTGCACTCTGACAGTCTTTTTGCCCCTTTACTAACTCCACTCAGATGGTAGGCACAAAGGACATACATGTTTTACAGAAATGAAAAAAAATACGGAAGAAAGCATGCTAAGCAAACCCTCGTGTTGTTCCAATGACATGACTACCTCAGTAATTGATAGGATGGTATACTAAAATTACTTTTAAAAAAGACCCCAAAAACTGAAAAACAAAGAAACACACTCCCAATGCAGCAGTTTCAGGAAACCAGAATGGCCAACACAATCTGCAAATACCCTGTGTTGGACATAAAAAGCAGCTGCCTCTTATCCCTGTGTAAAATCCTACTCCTATATTGCGTGTTATGATACTACCATCACCCTGCTCCAACTCCTTCCCTGTGGGACAAACACTCAGAGAGGTCTGCAAATGTTCTGATGCCCTCCTACATTTTTGAGGAAGCCCTAGGATCAACAGCCCCTGAGAAACACGCCTTTGCCTTCTCCAAATCCAGGTTTGAAATGTATGCTTGCAGATCTCACAAAAACTGGTGTTCTATACACAATGCTATATATCCTAAATCATGGAGGATGTTCGCCCCGGTAAGGACATGGAATCAAGGCTCTTATCTCTCTCAGAAAGCACACTGAGGCAGGAAAAGTGGAAAGGGAAGCCCAGGGACCAGGTAGCTATGGTGAGCCTGCTTTTACTACTGTGGATCCCCTCAGGAGTAGATGACTTGGGAACCACAGAGGGGGAAAAAATGGCCCTAGAGAAGAGAGTTGCTTGGGGGAATGAGGTGCTTCCAGCAAAGGTTTAGAAGGCTCTGCACATCCAGGCACTCAGCAGGGCAATGGCAGCAAACCAGCTGCACAGTAGTACACGGGACAACAGCAGGAACTTCAAGTACGTTAATCATAGAAGCACGTGAGAGGAAGAGGAAAGGCAAGAAAGACATAGGATCAGTACTGGGACCAGTAGTATTTAACATCTTTGTTGGAGACATGGACAGTGGGATAGAGTGCACCCTCAGCAAATTTGCTGATGACACCAAGCTCAGTGGCGTGGTTGACACGCTGGAGGGAAGGGATGCCATCCAGAGGGACCTGGACAGGCTTGAGAGGTGGGCTAATGCAAATGG